>CM075430.1:3000000-3385000 GCA_037832385.1 Rhizophora apiculata | reverse complement strand
CTGAACAATCGGAATTTCGTACTTCTGTCCGATCCTCCCTATCTCCTGATCGAGCTTGTGTAGGTAGATGTTGCCTGGTAGGGCCGATAGTAGTACACTGTGTGGGACGGAGTCAGGGCCCTTCTCACCTCCTACGAGTCGTCCGGCCGAAAAGACTTTCTGAATGGAGTAAAAGAACTTGGGATCGTCGATCTCTTCCTTTAAGATTGAGATGAGTCGATGTCGGTCGATGGTGTGAAAACAGTTCCTGATGTCGAATTCTAAAAACCAGCGAGAGGTTCCCCACTCTTCTTTGATCCGTCTTAGGACCGAGTGGCAGCCTCGACCCGAGCAGAAGCGCGATGTGTCTGGAAACTCGGGATCGTAAATGGATTCGAGTACCATTCTGATTGCCTCTTTCATGATCTTTTCTATAGGTAGAATTACTGTGAGCTGTCTAAACTTCGACCCTTCCTTTCTTTCTTCATATTGTAAAGGGGAGCAAAGCCCTTTTTTTGCTCCCTCTTTTGATGATAGATCAAGGGCCCTCCTGCCGTCGTTTCAGTGACTCATAGGGCTTCCCTCAGCTCAGTCTTTTTGGTTCTTGAGAGTGGTCGCCACCTCTCCCAGGACCAGAATGATTTTCCCTGCCCGATGGGTCTACATCCATCCCTGAATATCGTCGGGTACTGTTCACTTCCCGCCATTCTTGTAACCGTTACCTGTAATCCGCGCAGGTGTGTCCGCACCCCCCTGAGTGGACGAGAAGGAAAGGATTTATCAAAGCAACCCCCAGGAGTCAACTTTCCCGTATGAGCATTCGGTACATGTATCAGCCCGTGGAAGAGTGAAAGGGTCACCACTACTGAGGATCTCCCCCCTAATCTTAGATAGGTCGTCTGAGGGTTCGCCGCGGTTCATTGCTGTGCTTACACACTAGGCTACCCTTCTCCGAAAGCTCCGCGGGACCACCTACCACTAGTCTTCAGCCGGAGGGGTTTATTGCACAAAAACGCCGGGACGTAGGCTCCCGAAGAGGGAAGCCCAACGAATGTCAGATGCAAAGCCCCGCACCTCATTAAGATCATATTGGCATACTCTCCCAAAAAAAACAAGAGCAGACCCCATTGAAGACGAGAGTGAGGTACAACAAGGCCATTTCTGTCCACCGCCCTTCTCACGGAACCGTACGTGGACGTTACCGCTCAAACAGCTCCCAGCCAGCAAGCAGTTAGCCTTCCTCTACAAGGAATGGAAGTGTGGATGAATTGACATCAAATAGAGGAATTCGGTTTTTCTTTTTTTTCAGCAATAACATTCAAAGAGCATCCCTTGCACAAAAACAAAAACCTATGGATCCCCCCTATCCTGCCACTTCAGCACCTTTTGATCTTTGATAAGATCATTACGAGCCCTTTTTTATATACCTACCGGCCACCGTTATATGCTTGAAAGTTTACATAGGTTAATTCCTATCCTTAATAGAAAAGCCATAAAAAAAAAAAAGGATTTTATTGATGTATGAGTTCGATCCATTAGGTTCTTCAGTTTATCCAGAAAGAAAACGAGAGACAAGAAAACATCTTTGATTACGATTAAAAGGAACAATCTCAAATAGACCAAGATCCAATTTCGGGTCATTTCTTGGTGAACATAATCTGCCATAATCTCTTCGATCCCTTCATTTATATGCCAGAATAAAGAGAGATTTGGTAGGAAAGTGGAAGAGACTTTTTGTATATAATAATCAAAGGGAGCAGCAAAACTGCAGTAATTCTTTGGAAAAGCCCGGTTCTCTTTGTCTTCGAGCTTTCATTCCTCAATCCACTCTTTCGTTCCTTCATATACCCCCCCACCAATAGATAGAAACAAATGGGAATAACCGAACCACGTCTACAAAATGCCAGTACCATGCAGCTGCTTCAAAGCCAACGTGATGCTCCTTGGTCAGATGACCAAGATATTGGCGAATACCACATATGATCAAGAAAAGAGTACCTATAATCACATGAAAACCATGAAAGCCAGTTGCTAAGAAAAAGGTAGAACCATAAATACTATCCGAAATAGTGAAGGGTGCTTGATAATATTCCATTCCTTGAAAGCCAGTGAATACTAGAGCCAGTGAAACGGTAGCTACTAAAGCATAAACTGCTCGTTTTTCCTTCCCCGCGAGTATAGCATGATGAGCCCAAGTTACGGCAGCTCCGGATGAAAGGAGAATTGGGGTATTAAGAAAAGGGATTTCCCAAGGATCTAAAACCCCAATCCCTTTGGGGGGCCAAATACCTCCGATCTCTACCGTAGGTGCCAAAGAAGAATGAAAAGAAGCCCAAAAAAAAGCAAAAAGGAACATAACCTCCGATACGATGAACGGAATAAAACCATATCGAAGTCCTAATTGTACGACTTTGGTATGATGTCCTTCCAACGTGGACTCACGTAGAACATCGCGCCACCATACAAACATGGTATATAGGATAAATATGAGGCCCAAACTGAGAAGTGTTGCACCCCCTTGAAATGAGTGCATGTACATCACACCTCCTACGGTGGTTGCCAAAGCTCCGAGTGAACCCGAAATAGGCCATGGACTTGGATCTACCAAATGATAAAAATGTCTCTGAGATTCAATCATAAACCACTTTCCCTCGGTTGTATGTCAACCCCCCCTTCACCCCCACCCCCTAAAGTGGTAGCAAACCTAGGAGTTATTGCTCAAATAGAGCTAGCTAGAAGTAGTTCCTCAAGAGAAGGTGCTTGACTTCTTAACTTCTAAGCGTTGAGGCAGCTATGATATCAAGTACTCCAAAGTTTAGGAAAGGAAGTGGACTTTCAAGCAAAAATACGGGGAAATTGAAATTATGGCACAATTTCACTCTCACTTAAGAAAGGAAATGGACTTTCATCCAAAAATACGGGGAAAATGAAAGTTTGAAGATTTCAACCAAGCTCTCCGAAGGGAAATGGACTTTCATCCAAAAATACGGGGAAAACGTGAACTTGTCCGATTGAGATATACGTGTAGGAAAGGAAGTAGACTTTCAACGAAAATCCCCGAGATGAAGAATTGCAATTGATTTCAAGAAAGCATCAAGCAAGAAATGCCCTGTTTTAAGGAAGAATTTTATGTGCACAGGGGATGAATCTTTCAACAGCATTTCCGAAACCCTTAAAACTACGAAAATAGGGTTGTGAAAGTGGGGAAAAAGGGTCGTACTCCAAAGTTTAGGAAAGGAAGTGGACTTTCAAGCAAAAATATGGGGAAATTGAAATCATGGCACAATTTCACTCTCACTTAGGAAAGGAAATGGACTTTCATCCAAAAATACGGGGAAAATGAAAGTTTGAAGATTTCAACCAAGCTCTCCGAAGGGAAATGGACTTTCATCCAAAAATACGGGGAAAACGTGAACTTGTCCGATTGAGATATACGTGTAGGAAAGGAAGTAGACTTTCAACGAAAATCCCCGAGATGAAGAATTGCAATTGATTTCAAGAAAGCATCAAGCAAGAAATGCCCTGTTTTAAGGAAGAATTTTATGTGCACAGAGGATGAATCTTTCAACAGCATTTCCGAAACCCTTAAAACTACGAAAATAGGGTTGTGAAAGTGGGGAAAAAGGGTCGTACTCCAAAGTTTAGGAAAGGAAGTGGACTTTCAAGCAAAAATACGGGGAAATTGAAATCATGGCACAATTTCACTCTCACTTAGGAAAGGAAATGGACTTTTATCCAAAAATACGGGGAAAATGAAAGTTTGAAGATTTCAACCAAGCTCTCCGAAGGGAAATGGACTTTCATCCAAAAATACGGGGAAAACGTGAACTTGTCCGATTGAGATATACGTGTAGGAAAGGAAGTAGACTTTCAACGAAAATCCCCGAGATGAAGAATTGTAATTGATTTCAAGAAAGCATCAAGCAAGAAATGCCCTGTTTTAAGGAAGAATTTTATGTGCACAGAGGATGAATCTTTCAACAGCATTTCCAAAACCCTTAAAACTACGAAAATAGGGTTGTGAAAGTGGGGAAAAAAGGTCGTACTCCAAAGTTTAGGAAAGGAAGTGGACTTTCAAGCAAAAATACGAAAAAATTGAAATTATGGCACAATTTCACTCTCACTTAGGATGTCTATTGTATCATAAATCACGCGAAAAGTCTCAAATAACAGCTCACTAGTTCTTGCGCACCCAAAATACAAAATCCCATTCGCAAGAGGGCTCAAGATGTGTAAAAATGAAGCAAGTAACGGCAATTTCTTGACAACTCAAAATTCAAATCCCAAATACAAGTAACGGATATTTATTGTAGCGTACTAAAAATAGAAACAAGAGATTTTTTATAAATAAAAACAATAAAATGAATGAGAGGTTATTTAAAAATTTCTGCTGCAGACTAGGAGAAAAATATTGCTGAAATTTTATTGAACCCGACACCGGCCTAATCAACTGTCCATTAATTGGGCTTGTGAGGTCAGCTTGGAGACCATTCCCTTAAACATAAAGAGTCCATCAACTCATGCCAGTAGATGATGGGACGGAGGTATTAATTCAGTTCCTGTATGGTCATGTTCCAACCTGCACCTCCCTTGTAGGCTTCAGGCTCTCTTTATTTTTTTCTCCCTTAAACATAAAGAGCCCATCAATTCATATCGGTAGATGATGCGACGGAGGAATTAATTCGGTTTCCGTATGGTCATGTTCCAACCCGAACCTCTCTCTTTGGCTCTCTTTGTACCAACCTGAACGTTGCTGCCAGGACCACTATTCAATTTATGCATCGTCTTCGCCGTGTTGACATCGTTTTTGCTTTGAGGATTCCAATAATATAAAGATTTCAGAACTGGGTCTTTTCTCCATTTGGCTTCTTCTCATGTTGTCATCGTTTTTTATTCTTGTATCTCAAATATTGACACAATGGCTATTAGTATTTGTCTTCCAGTCATGATGGACAATAATATAAAATTATGATAAGATTTTATGCCTATGCAAGGCTTAAGCCAAAGAGTGCTATAAATAAGTTGGGTCCTCTCCGATCATTAAACATATTTTTTAACGAGAGATCCTTAAAATGTAGTTTAATAATTTAATAAATTGTTATTTTTTTAACACAATTAATTAAAATTTTTTAATTATATATATAAATTTTAATAACTGTCATCCCGCCGCCGGGAAAGATTCAATTTGTTTTTCATTATGTCAATTGTATCATAGATGGCGCGACAAGATTAAATTAACGGCTGACTAGCTCTTGCCCACCCAAAATACAAAGTCCCAACCGCAAGAGGACTCGAGATGCGTAAAAATGAAGCCACCAAAATTGTTGTATATTGGGATTGTTAGCAACTTCAAATCAGAACAACCTCCCAAAATGCTAACACAACAGCACAACATCATAAAATCTGTGTTATCCTTTTCTTATTTCGACGGCTAAATTATCGTGTGCAAGTGGACACTCTGTTGGGTGCCTAGATATAATTGGCACTGTTCTTAACATGTTACAGTTTACACAGGTATAATATTAAAACAAAATCACAATAGGCCCACATGGGTCTCGATCTCCATGTTGCGTTACCTATATGCTTTAGATTTTAAATAACAACAGTAATGAGACAAGCCTCACAACGTGTCACCATCTTTGACATATAAGATTATTACAATATCACCAAAACTAGATGCAACGGGACCATAGAAAAGCAACGATGAGTGGAAATATTTTATTACCTTACTTTGTATCATGCGTTAGTTCACATGATTATGCATGGTGCAGTGGGATTTTCTTCGCAAACATAGACGGAAAATGTGCTCACATTAATCCTACTGCACCCGCCACTCACATAACATGGGGGTGGCATGCATGGCCCCCAGTAACTTGTGCCCCACCCATAAACTTTATAGCATTCCCAACAACAAGGCATTGGTTGTGGATTGGGCGGCGGTGGGGACGAGGGCTTAGGCTTTTCAGGTGCTTTGATCTCGATGCCCAGTATTATAACCCCGGCTTTGCAGCGAATCTTTTCCTTGACCTTCTCAGGACGGCAACAAACCACGGTGATTGTCACAGTGTTTGACTTCTCGTCGTATTTCTGGTTCTTAATTTCTATTGTTCACAAAGACACAAAATTTTCCAAGAAATAAACTCGGTTACCATACCACTTTTACAATCATTGAAAAAAAAATCCTTGAATTGCCATGACACAATACTCACGAGGGATTTTACACAGCACTTTCTTGATCTTCTTGCGACATTTCTCACAGCCGAGATCAACTCTAATAACCATCGTCGTAACCTGCAGCATCGTGTAACATACAACTTACTGCTCCTATAAAGGCAAAAGAAAAAAAATGAAGTAGAGAAACTAAAACGTGTCACTGATCACAAAGAAACAAAGAATTTTGGGAATTGTAGACAAGAAAGAATTAGCTAGAGATGCCCAAGAGTACAAAAAGAGATTGTGGAAAAAGATATTATGTGAAATATAGGAAAAAAAAAAAAAACACCCATCACAGAAAGAGGAAGATAAAGACGGGTGCTTCCCAGGGGATAAAGAGATGGAAAAATAATAGCATCCACGTCTGTTCTCTGCCATTGTGGTGACAGAAAGAGCTTTTGATGACCCTGGAATGATAGAACAGTAGATCTGAGAATGCCTGAAACGAAGAATTACGAGTCAAGCAGAATGGCTAAGAGGGCAGAGATAAATTATAAGGACACTTTCACTGTTATGTAAATTAAGGCAAGCGTGTTGACGTAAGAATGTTAACGTATGATTGTTGCTCCGTACATGCACTACCCAATAAAATATTGACACGCGTTGGTCAATTGTTGAATTTCACGTTACCGCCAGTTTTTCGCAATTCCCTTTTACTGATTGGCTACTCACTTTCGAAGTCAGTCTTTTCTTTGCATGTCTTAGTAGCAGGCCGCTAGGTGTGAGCGACCCATTCCAGCTTTTGGACACAAAATACAATGCCTAATTACAGGGTGGATAAGATTTTAAACAGTCGAAATCATGATAATTTATTATAATTAATGGTACAAATTCCACCACGATCCTCTCCTGTCCTCACCATTTTCGGCCTATTTAAGCACAGAGATGGGTTATATCGCACACAGGCCATGTAGGATCTCATGTGGGTTTGGTTCAATAATAGGCCGTGTAGCCCCTTATAACGGAGACATTTTAACATAATTCAAATAAATAACATATTTTATATTATATTTTAATTTAAAATTTTAATACATTACGTCAATGAATATTTTATATTTATATATTATTTATTATTGATTTATTTTATTATTCATATATAATTTTTAACTATATGACTCATATTTTAAATCTCGACTATTTTTTCTTCTGTTGTTCCATTATTTGAAAAAAAGAAAATAACTTTCCGCTTCAACCCACTACACCTTGGTGCTCTTCCATCTGATTGTTTTTTGGGCCCATTGGAACGGCCGCGCATCGGTGGGAGGAGGGGTTGGACCTACAATTGCCTCTAAAGTCCACACATGACGGGGAATTGTCATGATGCAAAGATAAATTGCATAGCTCTCAAGTTTCAATCGATATTAATTGACCTGCCCCCAATAAAAAATAGAAAGGAAAAAGCGCATGCAATTAATTGTTTGTGTTACAAAGCGTGGCCCGCGATGGTATTGAACGATTGGAGCTGGGAGAAGCCTCTGATTGTGAATAATGGGTTGGGCATAATCCCATTCCAGAGTTTTTGAATCATTGCTTTTTTATGACGAGGAAACCTTCTCATTTCAGAGTAATTAATTGGACACTACGCTAACACAGAGTTTGTTAGGCATTATTAATTCACATAAATTTTCACTTTGACAAAGGAACCTAAGTCGGCCTTGTCCGATAAAGAGTGCGGTGTGCATTGAAAATATCCATCTTTGCACCAACTAAGAATTCATCTTCCTAGAAGGCGCCTAGCGATTGAACTTATTGAGACGCGCGGGTTTCCCAACTATCAATGCCACATCTCCCTTCTCTTCGTACTGGATTTAGCAAGTTCTGCCCAAAGGTCCACTACTTACGGAGAATTGAAAGCGCTTTTTTAAGCTGAAGATGTCTTTTATTTCGTTTAGGAAAAGCGATGACTTTGGTGGGGCGGAAATGCGAGGCCCCGATTGAATGACCTTGACCTTTGCAGTGATAGTTTGGATAGAACTAGGCCCCCATTGACAAGGTTGTATGAGGCCCAAGTTCGCATAATATAAAGTAATTTTTTTCACACGACGACAGGGCCATGACGGGGTTATATTGTTCGGTGAATCTCATTTCACTATTAAACATTTATTTACAGGTGAAATTGTGCAAAATATTTTATATCTTAACATGTGAGGTCGGGATCCGCCTAAATTAAGTTTGATGGGAGTAAGTTTTGTTCTATTTGATTATTGTGTCTCAAAAATTGCCACAATGCCTATAAAGCTCGTGAAGCAGAGTACTTGGAGTATCATCAGAGCTGAAATGGGTCAAGTAAGCTTACATCCTTTTCAAACCACAAAATCCATGCATTCCGTGTTGTTCTTAATGCGTATGCTAAGTTTCCTTTCCATACTAGTCCAGATTATACTCATAGATCTGGTTCCATATGCATGTTTTGACATCATTTTGACATTTTTTTATCAGTGGATTATTATTCAGCTGTTCTGCTTAAAGTTGTTAGTTTGGCGTGGCTTCATTACTTATATTTGTATGGTGATCATATCAAAGGAGAACAAAGAAGAAGAAAAGAAAGAAGAAACCAAGGAGGAGAAGAAAGAAGAAGAGAAAAAGGAAGAAGGGCCTCCAGAGATTGTTCTCAAAGTTGATATGCATTGTCAAGCCTGTGCGAGGAAAGTCGCAAGAGCATTGAAAGGATTTGAAGGTCTTCTCAACTTTGCCATCTTTCCTCCATTTTTTTGATTTTAAATTCCTCTAATTTTTTTCCTTAAGTTTTCTACTTTGGCTTTTGTCGGTGCACAAATGTGAATATTCACCTCTTCAAATTTAGGAAAATTTCTTTAGAGATAACAGTCAGATTCTTTTTCTTCTTTTGTTCTTTTCTCTATTCAAAGCTGAAATATGGGATAGAGGAAGGGGCCTAAGTGGTTGGTTCAAGCATCAAATCATTAAGGTCATATCATTATTCAGCCATTAACGGGCTACTTCAAAGACCGTATTTTTTAAAATTAAACCTGCGATTTCTTTAAGATACAAGAGCTAAGCTAGTAAAAGGAGGAGGAAAAAATTATACAGATATATATGATCTCAAGTACCCTTCGAGAAAAAGCACCATAATATGCATATTGGATATTTATCATATCATATTGATGACAATGTTGAAAAATATTTGGATGACAGGGGTGGAGGAAGTAACCACAGATAGTAAAGCCAGTAAAGTGGTGGTGAAAGGCAAAACAGCAGACCCCATAAAGGTATGTGAGAGGCTGCAAAAGAAAAGTGGTAGAAAAGTGGAGATAATTTCACCTTTGCCAAAACCACCTGAAGAGAACAAGCAGGAAGAAAGCAAAGAACCCAAGGAAGAGAAGAAAGAGGAGGTAATTCAAAGATACAGAATCTCCCACAATTATCAACAACATATATAACTTAATTAAATGCCTCTTTACTCAATATTTGACCCATTAAAGTTGGCCTGGAGACCCTTTTGTTGGACTGTGTCATCATGTTTTGGGGATAAAGCAAAAACTGAAAGAAGACATCTTTGGCGTTTTTTTAACTCTTTCCTGCTAGTCATTTACTTAACCCTTGAGTCCCTTGCTAAGGTGAAACTTGTGACCCCTTCTTCCACTGCAGACAAAACTTGTGAGCCACATAGCACGTTGTACTATGAGAGGGACGCAACTATTATAGTGTTTTTGATTCACAGTTTGACAGATGCTTTTTCTGCCATGGTGTCACGGGTTTAAATGTTGGATGATACCACTCCTAGGCTACCTAACTCGTTAGCTATGCTTTGTAGCGGAGATCTGAGACGGGGATGCTTCACTTTTGCGGGAGATGAAGAGTGATCGATTCAATTTACTCGGAAAGTAAAACTTTTTGGCCTAGGTTAGGTAGGTGCTTACTCAGACCAGACATGAGAAAACAAGCGATCCTTTTGAGAAATGGTAAAAGTATAGGAAGTAGGGATTATTCCGTCTTTTACAACTTAAAATCGTACTTTATCTATTGTTTTGTCCATGACATGATCATATCATGCCCATAATTTAAATGTTGTTCCGTGGCCTTTATGAAAGTTAAGACTTTGAGAAAAAAAATCAGAAAGCATAGAAATTTAAGGTAAGTATTTAAGAAATTGCTTATATCACGAACCAAAAACGACGTTTTTAACGACTGCCATGGTAGGTCTCGAGGATTCTCGTCGTGTTATTTTTATTATTCTATTGGTTTTTCTGTTACTGAGGTTGGGTACTGTGATTCTTGTCTCTTATGTCCACTTCTATTTATCAATCAGCCGTGTTTGGTAATGATCTCGAGCAGTGCAAAGATGATTCGCATTGAATTTTCAAAGTTGAAGCACTCCAAAAGCGGATTCTCATAATCTGTAGTGTAATTTAATATATTATATTTCTTCCATACATTGGATTGGATTTGGTCGAAAATTGAGAAAGCCAATTTGTTATGATTTTGTGACGAGCAATAATTGTTATTGTTAATATAATATTAGTTTACCATTAGAATTTGGCTCTTATCACCATTGCACTGCCACCTGGTGGCAGCCTCCTGCTGTCGTAACAGTTGTACTGAACATTCGAATGGATTGCGAAGCTTGTGCACAAGGTTTACAGAGGCGAATCCGAAAGATCCCAGGTTTGTTTTCCCCGTTTTATGTCTCTCAATCGACATTAGCTGCCACCGTTTACAATTGTCTGCTGGTCACTCTTTAAATGTATTGCAATTGCAGGTGTGGAGTCAGTGGGAACTGACCTGGCCAGCGCCAAAGTGATAGTAAAAAGGGTGGTTGATCCTGCAAAACTGGTGGAAGATGTATACAAGAAAACAAGCTTCCATGGTGAAAAAAGAGGAAAAAGAGGAAGAAGAGAGGAAGGAAGAGAAAAATAAGGAAGAGGAGGAAAAGGAAGAGAGAGAGGAAGACAAGAATGAAGGAGAGGAAGGAAGAGTGGAGGAGGATATTACTAAGATTGATATCAAGCCAAGTGAATATTGGCCATCGAGCTACTACTCGGAGTACTATGCCTATACCCCACAAATTTTCAGTGATGACAATCCCAATGCTTGCTCTGTTATGTAATAAATTGTTCAAGTAAATTGAGCGTGCACCATTGGTGGAACTTCAACGCAGCTGTCCAGGCAAATTTCTATGTATCTGTAGTTGTATGGTAACTGTGGTAATAAGTCATTGCCACAGCAAGCAGTATCCGTGATGTCATATTATGCTTACCTGATCGTTTGCTCTCTATGCTGCTTTCTCTTTTTATAATTTCTTGAGTAGGGCTCCTGGTTATCAAATAGAAAATGAGGGAAAAAAAAAATTACATTAGTAATTTAGATCCTGTAACGATTCAAACCCCAACCTTAGAAATATAAAAAAAATAAAAATAAAAATAAAAATCACTTTATGTCCTGTAACAACTAGCAATTCATTAAAATGTAGGTGTAAAGCGTCAAGGGTCCAAACTAGAGATTTTTCAAAGGAGAAAAAAAAAAAGAAATCTCAAGTACCACAAGCATGTCATTACTTTTATTTTTATTTTTTTACATTAGAAAAAGGGCTGCATTTGTTTAATCTGGTTTAATCAGACGATTTACCGTTACTCAAAACTTCACATATATCAATTATAAATTTTTTTTATTTTTTTCACATAAATATAAAAATAAGAGTGACATTTTACAATATTATAAAAGAGATTGCACCCTTGTAGAAGGAGCAAACTCTAAAGAAATAATTTAGTATCACTGAACTTCTTAACAAAATCTCAAACTTACGACCTTTTAACCTAATATTGACTCCTCTGCCGCGCCTACCCCTAGTTCTTTATATCCAGTAAATTTAGAGAAAAGGGGGAAAGCTATACCTGTGCGGAATTATGCAAAAAGGGCCAATCATATGCGAAAGTGTGGCACGGAACTCAGAAACAGACATGCCTTCAGTTCCCTGTCACTGTCGAGGGGCCTTTAAAATTGGGAAGTATCTCAACGACGTGCTCGTGTCCATATTTTCAACAGACTCGGGCCTGGATCACCAATAAATAAAAACCGAGAATAGGACCGGTGAACGTAGGTAGATCGTGCGATAACTTATTATTATTTGGGCTGGTTACGTTTATTTTTTAAAAATATAATTTATTTTTAATTTTATATTATATAAATTCATTTTATTATTTTTATTTAAAATAGACGTCACTTATTATATAATATAAAATTTTAGTTGAATTATATTAAAAAAATAAAAATAAAAATTTCTTTCTTATTTTTTTTCCGATATACCTAAAAAAGAAAAACACGGAGAAACTATTTTTTCCGCAGAACAACTTTTAGAGGTGCAAATCAAACTTAGGACCGTTGCTCTTAGCCTCCCAGTACTGTGTTTTTTTATTTTTTATTTTTTTTGGGTCCTGAGCCTCTAGTACTGTTGTGGGCGAGGCAGATAATCCTCTTGGACCACAAACCTACTCGACGCGGATAGTATGGTTTGAGTTAAAAGTGAAAAAGGTTCAGGCCCAGGTTAAATGATTTTGGCGGGTCATGTTCTAACTCGGACCTTAGTGGGTGCTGCCGTGGTGGCACCCCTGGCCCATAAGTGATAAGGGAAGCATCGTGATTATGGTTTGCCATGGAAAGTTGAAAATAAATTATCGTAAGGCGGATATTTCCAACTGCTTGGAGGGATTCAATTTGTTTGTTTTGGTGTACATTTTACCACGTAAATATGATCTAGTTTAATTGAGAACAAAAAAATTAATTATAAATTAGATCTCACTTCTAAATTTTATATTCAATAATTATCAAATTATACCTAATAATTCTTTATTAATCAATTTTAATAATATCTTGTCTTGTAAAAATTAAAGTCAAATTCTAGCTAATTTTGATTTTTATCATTAAAAAAAATTAAAATTACCTACAACTAAATTGGAAAGGTTATTAAAAAAAGAAGAAAACTGAAATATTTTTTTTATAAAAATTATTTTAATTTTTTAAAATATAATTTATTTATAATCTCATATTATATAATGAATTAAATTTATTTAAAATAAAAAATAATAAAATAAATTTATATAAAATAAATTATGTTAAAAAAGTATAAATAAATATGACAAATATTATTTTTTTTATAATAATTGAGATAATTTACTTCAACATGCCAATCATCATAATCATATTCTTCAAGCCCACATTACCTTGTTTCTACAAGCAAGTCATAATCTAGCCGACTCCGTTACCACCATCACCGTAGAAGTCAGTAGTCACCACGAAAATGAAATGTTGCTATCATGTAGAAAACCAAAGCCACGCTTCAATGATCCTTTTGTGCGAGTTGACTGTCGATGGTTCCAAGCCATCTTCTTATAATGGCTCACTGTTCCAATATAAAACGTCTCTGTGCTTTATTGCCTCCCAATTTCTTTTTTCTAAGTTTTTTTTTTTACAGAGTGAAATTTAATTGTGCCGAATATTTTATTTAAATCCATTTTCTTTCTCACAGCAACCTGAAATGCGAAAAATGGATAATAAATAGCTAGTTGTCATGGTTAACCATCTGTACAATGGTTCATTAATTTTTTTCGAAGATTTGTTGGTGGTGGTGGACTGTGATGGTTAATAACAACAGAACACAAAGATATTTACAAAAATTTGCAAAAGCTTGAACCTTCTTTGCATCTCCAGCGAGTGGAAGACGAGACCTCCAACTGTTATAACCAAAAAGGTATAACATACTGGATGATATCCCATTTGGGTCTATCTAAAACACATGCAAGCGATAATGTTCATGTCCTCCAACTCCAGGGTCCACCCCATTAGTGGAGATGCAGTATTCCCTACTTCATCTCCGCTTCCCGATGTAGATTGACTTCTACCCATGTCCCTTTGGCCCTTCGGGAATCATGATCCACCTTAGAACATTGCACCTTTTAGGCACCAAAGTGACGGCCTGTAACAACACTTGAACGAGCACCAAAGCTTAGCACTTTGCACGAGCGCCAAAGCGATACCCGCACCATCGAGCCGAATTGACGAGTGAAGGGGGGCTTTTGAAAAGGGTAGTACTGGACATGGGTCATGCTCCCCCAGGCCATATGGGCCCCTCCACTAGTTAAAAATGATCGGTTGGTAGCAGTCGTGTATCTGTTGCAGCACATCTCGCTTCATCAGGTCAGCCAGCAGCACTTCGCCAAAAGGTCCACCTCTGGACCCCACCACGTGGAAAGAATTCCAAATGATCGAGAATAATTTTACATCTCAACCATTTTATTGGTAGGAGAAAAACTAAATAGGTACGAAGTAATACATTTTAGTAAATATATAAAATATTTTATATTTTATTACTATTTTATATATAATATAAAGTAATAAAATATAAAATATATTATATATAATATAAAAAATTTTTATTTTCATTAAAAATTATTATTTTTTGTCCGAAAACTCTATTAGAAATCAATTATAAATTCTTGGACAATTGCCGTATACTTTGTGGGCCAATTGACACATATATGAAATCCATCACAAGTTGATCATCATACTGTAATGAGCTTAAGAAAACGAATAATTTACAATTTGAAGTTAGGGTTCCACCCACTTTGAATGTTTAAACTACCTGTGATTCACTACTTCATGTTCTCCAGTAGCAATTAATAAGTGAATTAAAATTGAACAGCCTACCAATCCTTTCTTAACCAAATAAATAATAACCAAGAAGAACATTAAATCCTTAACTCATTAGCTCCATTTGTATGCGTGCACACTTTCCTGTCTCTACTAATTATTAAGAGCTTGAACATCTGTCCTGAAAATTTAGGCTTAAAATATTTACGAGGGAAGGGTAAGATGTATATGCAAATGAACTTCTTGTTAAAGACCAAATGGAACTCCAAATGAAAAGAAAATAAAATAAAAGAGAGAGAGAATCATTAAAATAAAAATATTTTGGTAAAATCAAAGTTTCCCTATTTATTTGTAATACAAAACAATAATCAAAATTGTTAAAATATAATATATGATTTATATCTTAAACTTCACTTAACAATTTAAATTTTTAAATGAAATAATTTTTATATGGTATCAAAATTTTTATAACTAATTGATCATGACTTTGAATCTTAAAACAAAAAACCCATTTGTTCTTTTTTTTTAATATATATATAAATCCTATCTTATTTTCTAATGATTTCAATAAAGTATTTTTTGACCATTTCTTATTATATAACTACTATTGTTTTCATATTTAATTGAAAATTAATTATAAAATTTTAATTTATTCATACTTTAAACTCAAGTGAGTATGATTTATTAACTTTTTTAGTCTAAGTTAAGTGAATCAAGATTTATATTATAAGCCTCATTTAAAAGTTTAAATAATAATTTAAAATTTTTAGATAAAATAATTTATTGATAAAAAAAAAATAAAGTAAAAATGGGGGCACAGTTGTCAACCGTGATTTGCCATTTTATTGAATGGGAACCTAGGTTGTTGATGACACTAGCAAGTAGCAACAACATTAATTGTGCGTTTTATTTATTGTATTTCACGAATAAACAATTATAAATTCGTATTGTCAAGGATTCGGCTACTTTGTGTTTCAAGAAGTCCACTTCCAAAGGTGTCGCCTGGTTCTCAATTGACCACATTCATGGGCACAGAAATCCCAACCCCAAAAAGAGAAGAAAAAAAAAAAATCAGGTTTTTTCATGAATTCGTCGTTGCCACATGGACAACAATATTCTGTGTCGACTGTGGGCAGGACACTAGCAACTCACGAGCTTCTGATGATCTGGCGTCCTCCCTGTGTCAAAGTAGGGCCAAATGACTCCAGCGTGGAACTTTATATGTGGGGCCTAGGCAGAAACCATGTGGCAAACCGGGGCCGCGCATGCTGATTTTGAAGACAGAAGTGTGTCAGTCGCTCACTAGCACAAGATTGCCACGTTCTGGGAAAAAGGCAACCAGTCATCGTTATGTCCCAATTATGCTGATTGCGTAATCAACTTCCTTTTGAAATTCTCCTCAATTTATTTTTTTTTTACTTTTTTAAGATTAGAATGAGAGGTCAAAGGAGAAAACAAGGGTATTGTATCGACAGAGAATCGGGTCCGCTGACCGAGTAGGACTTTGAAACAGATCAGACAGCTCAAAAACAAGACAGAACCTCCATGCAATTAAGGACATTCTGGTCGTGTCAACAAACAGTTGTTCTTGTCCCTATATAATCTCCTCGTTTGATTGCTCCAGATCTTTGTCTGTACTTCACCTCTAGTTGATCAATTCATTTCAGTGCCTGTCCCGTCTTGGCATCAATGGCGACTAGCGCAGACGCAGAGAAGGCCAACGAGGGCTGCACAGAAGAAGAGTATGAGAGGTGTCCCATAGAGGAAGTGGCCCTGGTGGTTCCAGAAACCGATGACCCAACACTTCCTGTAATGACATTTCGTGCATGGTGCCTGGGTCTGACATCATGCACAATCCTAATCTTCCTCAACACTTTCTTCTCCTACCGTACCCAGCCACTCACCATCTCGGCCATCCTCATGCAGATTGCCGTCTTGCCCATTGGCAGGCTCATGGCCAGGACTCTGCCCACTACACAGTTTAAGATCTTTCGTTGGGGCTTTACTCTGAATCCTGGGCCTTTTAATATGAAAGAGCATGTGATCATCACTATCTTTGCCAACTGTGGTGTGTCTTCTGGTGGAGGCGATGCCTACTCCACTGGTGCCATTACAGTCATGAAGGGTTATTACAAGCAAAACCTCAATTTCATTTGTGGCCTCCTCATAGTCTTGACTACTAATGTAAGAAATTTTAATTTGGTTCTCTCCATCTTTTTTCCCTCTGTCAATCGCCGACTGTTGTAGCGTTGGTTTTGTGCAAGCTGATATTAGAATCCAAAATTTTTTATTTTTGAGTTAAAATGAGTGATGAAGTTCCTTTAAAAAAAAAAAAAATTAATTAATTACTTTTTTTGATGTTTATAAAAATAAAAGTAAAATTTCCTTTTCCGACTTTCCTTTTGAATGCAGATTTTGGGATATGGATGGGCTGGAATGCTCAGGAAGTACCTGGTTGATCCTGCCGAGATGTGGTGGCCTTCAAACCTTGCTCAGGTCTCTCTGTTTAGGTCTGTCTTCTACTTCCCTGGACTTCCATTCCCTTTTGGTTTGTACTTGTACGTGGGTGCTGTGGTTGAGGTGAATCTGTTGAGGAATAAGGGGTATCCTTAGTTTTAGAATACTTTTTTTTCATTATTAATTGCTTTGTTCTAATTCTTGGTTGAAAATGTACACAAAATTGATGGGCTCAATTTTACCCTATATTCTAGAACTTGAGCCTTTTGAGGGGAACGAATGGTGGTCATAAATTTATTCTTCGACATATGCTTAAGGCATAGAAGCAACAGCTTACATAAGGCATAAAAATGCTTCATAATTATTAGTTACCATGTGAATTGCAGTTGCCATTTTGGAATGTTTGTTTTGGGTTTAGATGAATGAGTTTAGTCATGGACTGTTTTGCATTTCAAATACATTGTTCCACCAAGATTATAGTGCATAATCAGCAGACTGTAAAGAATGTGATGTGAATGTTGAATACTTTCCTAATTTGTTATTGGCACTGATGGATCCGCATAAGATTATGTTCTTACAGGTCTTGTGGAAAACAAGAGTACTTTAGCTAAAACCGTTCCTTACATTTGAAACTAGGATTCTGCAAGATTGATTATCCTCTTAAAGGAAGTTGTATCTGATCAATCCTGTTTCTACAGAGCACTCCATGAAAAGGAATCCAAAAGGAAAGGCCTGACTAGGATGCAATTCTTCATGGTTGCAATGACAACAAGCTTTCTCTATTATGCACTTCCTGGATACTTGTTTCCAATCCTCACATTTTTCTCATGGGTCTGCTGGGCATGGCCTCGCAGCATCACAGCTCAACAGATAGGATCAGGTTACAAGGGGCTCGGGATTGGTGCCTTTACCCTTGATTGGGCTGGAATTTCAGCTTATCATGGCAGCCCGCTCGTGGCACCATGGTTTTCCATTCTCAATGTGGGGATTGGCTTTATCATGTTTATATACATAATAGTCCCTATCTGTTATTGGAAGTACAATACCTTTGATGCTCGGAAGTTTCCAATATTTTCTAATCAGCTGTTCACTTCCAGTGGCAGCAAATATGACACCACAAAAATCTTGACCCCACAATTTGAGCTTGATGTTCCAGCTTATACTAGCTATGGGAAGCTCTATCTAAGCCCTCTATTTGCCCTATCAATTGGATCCGGTTTTGCACGATTTACAGCAACCCTCACTCATGTGGCATTGTTTCATGGAAGGTAGGTTGCCTTCTACCTTCAAATCCCATACAAATAGTAATGTGTTACAACAAGTTTTCATATTTTCAGGACCAATGTCATCCTTTGATTGGAATCCCGATCAATGACATTTTGTTCTGTTTCCATTGCCCAGGGATATTTGGAGGCAAAGCAAATCAGCAATGAAGAACATAAAATTGGATGTTCATGCCAAATTAATGAAAAATTACAACCAAGTGCCCGGATGGTGGTTCTACATTCTATTAGTAGGAAGCATTGTCCTGTCTTTATTAATGTCATTTGTCTGGAAAGAAGATGTGCAGCTGCCATGGTGGGGTATGATCTTTGCCTTTGGATTGGCTTTTATTGTTACTCTTCCCATCGGAGTCATTCAAGCAACTACCAATCAGGTAATACCGAGAGAAATTGAGAAATTGTACCCAGGAGTCTACTTGTAGTGTAGACCGAGAATAAGGAATTGATTGCACCATGGAACTCACTGTGTGCCTCTGTCCACTTTGCAGCAACCTGGATATGACATAATAGCACAATTCATTATCGGATATATCCTCCCAGGAAAGCCAATTGCAAATCTGCTTTTCAAGATTTATGGAAGAATCAGCACAGTTCATGCTCTTTCTTTCTTATCCGACCTCAAACTCGGGCATTACATGAAAATTCCACCTCGGTGCATGTTTGTAGCTCAGGTATGCAGCTAAAAAACTCAATTCAATATGGCAATGCTCACACATTGTTCTTCTGGGGAGCGTCATCTAATGGAAATTTGGTTTGGTCTTTTCCCCAGCTGGCAGCAACATTAGCCACTGGTATCGTCAACCTCGCAGTTGCTTGGTGGATGTTAGAAGGCATTGATAACATCTGCGATGTTGATTCTCTTCATCCCGACAGTCCTTGGACATGTCCGAAGTACCGAGTTACCTTCGATGCTTCTGTGATATGGGGACTGATCGGACCAGAAAGGCTATTTGGATCCAGAGGGATGTACCGGAACTTGGTATGGCTATTCCTAATAGGAGCATTCCTGCCAGTGCCTATCTGGATATTGAGCAAAATGTTTCCCGAGAAGAAATGGATTCCATTGATAAACATACCAGTTATATCTTACGGCTTTGCCGGATTGCCACCCGCAACTCCCACCAACATAGCAAGCTGGCTTATAACTGGAACCATCTTCAACTACTTTGTTTTCCGTTACCGAAAACGCTGGTGGCAGAAATACAATTACATTTTCTCTGCAGCACTGGATGCAGGGACAGCTTTCATGGGTGTTTTACTATTTTTCGCTCTACAGAATGAGAACAAAGACCTGAAGTGGTGGGGAACAGATGTTGATCATTGTCCCCTGGCAACCTGTCCAACCGCACCGGGCATCGTGGTCAAAGGATGCCCTGTCTTTACATAGCCAAGAAGCCGTCGTAGAAGGTAGAGCTGGCTGGTCTAGTTCTAATATTGAGAGCGGAAATGCAATAGTAGCAAGGAAGAGAGGACACGCCAAAACAACCAAAATTTGCTTTGCATTTAATATATCTGTACTGTTTTCACGGAGTGAAGTCGCGATAGCCTTCCATCTGGTGGCCTCCCAAAAGTTGAACTTTACTCTCGTTGCGTTAAGGCACCAGTTGGCTTGCCACAAAGATACCAGTAATTTTTGTGTCGAGTATAATCATCAATAAAAAATCATACCGAATAAGACTGCTTCCCTGGCAACCCGTCCAACCGCACCGGGCATCGTGGTCAAAGGATGCCCTGTCTTTACATAGCCAAGAAGCCGTCGTAGAGGGCGCCAGTTAGCTTGCCACAAAGATACCGGTAATTTTTGTGTTAAGTTTAATCATCAATAAAAAATCATACCGAATAAGACTGCTTCCCTCACCTAGTCTATACACAGGAAAGTGAATCCTCGGATATTCCAAAATATAGTTTCCTTCTGAAAATCCAATCGGCCAAAGATATTTCTCTTCTTAAAAATGGAAAAAGTAAAAATATATATTAAAACTTTTGATAGCGTAAGAAAACTTAGCAAACAATAGTAACTATATTCTATATATCTTTCTAAGACAAAAAAAAAAAAAAAATTAAAAAACAATATTTTATATATTTTGTTTATACAAAGATCCTATCATGCTTTTTTATATATATATATATATAAATTATTAATATTTTAGTATAGCGATAATTAAATATACTTAATTCATATTTATCAAATAACATCTATTTTTAAATAAATAAAAATTTATAAATAAACACACTGATAAATTTTAAGTTTGATATGATGTGATTGGTTATAGAAAAAAAATTATTTGAAATTTCAGATGATAAATTAAGAATCCCAGGTGATAAGTTTTTTTTTTATTATTATTATCGAAAAAATTGAATTAAAATATCGACTAATGATTTGGAGCACATAATTTATATAATTATTCGTTTACATCTGACTAATATCCGAAGAAAGTAGGATTGTCACTTGATAATTCAAGAATATGGCTCTAAGCAACACACCCATATTCAAGAGAATAGCGTAAAGATTAATGCTCCCTCTATTTTCTGGCAAAAAAAAATACTCCCAGTATAGAGTTTATACCTGCGATGTCTGTTTTTTTCAGTGTTCGAAAAAACATATATCGCGGGTATTTTGGGAAGCTTATCCAGTGGGCCCCCTGTTGTTTATTTTTCAGTGTCCTCTCCTGCCACGTACACAGTTGCTCGATTCTCACGGATTAATGACAGGGTGGGCCCCTTTTCTTTGTTTCTTGTTTTCATTTCCCCTTTTGCCCTCGGGCCCAGTTTCCCGACTTTTGCGCAATACTGAATGCTCCTATTAGGATTGTCCCTTTTATTTTTTATTTTTTATTTTTTATTGATTTTCTTTTTTTATTTTAAGGTCGGCTAGGAAGAACTAGCCGTTATTTATTCAAATAACCGCCAAAGCCAATGCACCATCATAATTGAGTAACCACCGGCGCCCCGACGAGTCCCTCCGCAAACAGAGTCTTATAGAAAATTTGAAGTATTTCCTTCTTTCTTTCTTCAAAATCATGGCGTCCCAATTCCAATTTCTCTCCCCCATTTGGCTTGTGGGGTTGTTCTGCCTTGCAGCGTTTGCTTCTCAATCTGCGACTTCAGGTTTCCTCCCAAAAAAAAAAAAAAAAGAATCTCTCATTTATTCCATCTTTCTTGCCGCCTAATTGGTATTGACTTGCTGATGCTTTTGTGCAGATCATAACTGGGTAATCGCCTTTTTCTTGTAATTTTGATTAATGAGATAGTGATATGGCTTTTACTTTGTGTTGTTGGTGCAGGTGAAGGGCAAGTACCCAAATTTGCTTTCAGTTGGTTGGATGATAACAACACATTCCAGGCCGGAGACCTTGCAGCCATAAAGATCATTGTTTTGGGAAGTTTTGACAGCAAAGGGAATGCTTCACTTGAGAGAACTGCCTTTAATCCGACTTTCACAGTGAATGGGAAGATGGGAAATAGTTCAATCGTATCGGGTGTTTTTGTGGATTCTGCAGGGGATATTAGCAGTTGGAGAATTCTCTTCACTCCAATCAGGGTTGGCATATTTAATTTGATTATAGAAGATGGACCTTTCAAAGTGTTTGATTCATCTCTTAATTTTAAAGTGATTCCAGGTTTCAATATTTTGCTCGAGCGATTGAATCTCCCTAACCATGTTTGTGCTTGTTACTTTTCTTTTTTAATAGATATCTCGCTTATAATTCTGTGGTAATTTGATTGTTATATTATTGAAGGGAGCATTTATCCATCTGTCTGCATTGCCTCATGGAAGGGTCTCATGAATGAGTTTGAAGCTGGGGCAAAAGCTGCAATATTGATTTCTCCTAGAGATGCATTTGGGAATAAAATTTCGTCAACTGGTGCAGATATAAGTCCCTATAATTTCACTGTTTCTGCTCTTTATGCAAATGGTTCCTTTGCCAGTATACCGAGGATTTCTCATATGGGGTGGAACGAGTTTGGTAATATTACCATTGAGTTTATTGCAGAAAAAGCTGGAAATCTCTTGTTGCATGTAAATGGGGAAAATCATAACTTGAACGGCTCTCCACTTCCATTTAGAGTATATCCAGGTAATGTGCAATAGTGCTTGTCAGCTTGCAGCCTATAGCTGTACTAAAAGTTACATAGTGTTGATTCTGTTCTCCGTGTGAAATGATATTTGATAATTTTCTTGGGTTAAATGTGTGGCATTTATCATTCCATTTAATTTGATTGCAATTTAGATTGGCCTTGACCAGGACCTTTAGATTTCTCCAATTGCCTTCCCAAATGGAAGTTTGAAACCACCACATGGCAAATATTTTCTAAGATGGAGATTTTTATACACCAGCAAGATCAGTATGGGAACCTCGTTCCTGGATTGTATGAATTTGATGCTGATGTTGTTGAAAAGGAGACAAATCTGTCCGTGCCAGTTGCAGATTTGCATTTTGAAGAAGTGGTGCCAGGAATCCAGTTGTTTTCCTTCAGTCTACTGGAACCAGGCAACTTCTCGCTCACCATATCAGATTCGAAGCATAACAGAAGCATCTCTAATATGCCATTTGCATATACTGTCTTTATAGGTGTGTGTAAATCATATTGCAAGATCTTTTTGGTGTAACTGTCTAGTCTTTGACAATGGCTATTCTCCCTCTTTAACGGCCATTTGGTCCAGTGTTTAACAATTCTCAAACCCATTTGAGATCTTAATCTCATTATCTTGAATGCCATTGGTTGATGAAAAGTCTTTGCTTTTGCTTTTGCTTTTGCTTATATTGCTTGTCTTTGTAAATTCTGTTGTTTGTTTTCATTGAACGTTGCCATTTTATGATTTAACTGAATAGGTTACTGCGATGGAGCAGCCAGCATTATCAATGGATCAGGTTTAAATGCTTCCGTTGCTGGTGATGATGCACAGTTTTCACTTTATTTGAATGACCTCTTTCAGTATCCCTCTTTTCTGGAAGCAGAAAGCATTCGAGTACAAATACTCCGAGAGCTTGACTCCTACTATGTACAGCCAAGAATCTATCCAATTATCAATGGTATGTAGAATTATTTTATTTTCTCTTTTTAATCAAGAATATTATTGCTCACTTAAAAATAAGAACGATTCCTGATGCAGAAACTTCACCTGGTCAAGGACAAAGCTATGTTGCTAGCAGTCAAACAGCAATTGCTCCTGCACCATTTGTCGGCCCAAGCAACACTGTAAGCATGTTGCTCTCAGGAGTTCATTCATATATATCCTTTAGGTTGTTATGATTTAGATTCTAATATTCTCCTTTTTCGTTCAGTCTGTTGGAAACTCAAAAGCTCTTACCAGTACCTTCAATGTAATTTATACTCCTGAAAAGAGCGGGATCTATGAAATTTATGTATTCTGTGGAAACATTTTGCTGAATGGTGGTCGTTCATTTAAAAAGGAAGTGATACCAGGTATCCTTATTCTCTTAATGTAACTTGCTTTCTTCCGCACACATTCATTTTTCCTCTTCTATGAGTTATTCCTGGCAATAATATGGTAACAGGACAAGTTTATAAAACTTTGACTTGCTGAAATTTGCCTTGAGGAAACAGATTGTTAAGCTGTTTTAATTTCAGTATGTTCACTGAAGCTTTGAAAGCCTATTAGGCTGTTATTAATATAAAGCAGACTGAGACACAAATAAATTGTGATGTTCAAAGAACATGCTCATAGAACTTCGGTAAATCACAGAATTATAGCAAACACGGATATGAAAGGACATGAACTTTGGCTGATTATTTGAACGAAACAGAGGCATGTTCCCAAAATTTCAAGATTGGTATGATATTACCTCTATCATTGATAGTAAATTTTGAAACTTCACTTCACTTTTTTTTTTTTTTTTTTTTGTTTCTTCTATACTAGTTTTTTGCACTTTATTTTATTGGAATTTGTTGATTGTGCCACAGCTAAAGTTAATATATCACTTTCAAGAGTTGTGCAATATGCTCCAAAGGCCCCCAAGCGAGTTGAAAATGAAATAATAGTGCAACTGGTGGATTCATTCTCTAATCCTATTCTCTCCCAACAGTCAGGGCTGAAACTAGAGATTCCTTCAGTTAACCGATCTGGTTTTTCGAGTGGGAAATTTGAGGACAACAATGATGGGTCATACACTGGTCACTATCTGGTTGATGATGCTGGAACCTATGAAATGTGTGTTTCATTTAATGGCATGCACCTCTCACCCTGTCCGTTTAGAGTAAATGTCTACAGTGGTAAGTGAGCATACCAATGAAACATATTTCAATTTCCTCTTTCGGTGTAATGTATAATTGATGCATAACCTTATCTGCCACTTCCCTATTGCCTGACCTAGGTTTTGTCTACTTGGCCATGACCTATCATGAACATCATTTCAACAGTACATATGTGATGTGCTATTTTTGTGCCTTAATTAGTTGCTCACAATGTCTACCAGGTGAATATTTTCCTAAAGCCTACGGTGATAACATATCTGTTTGGGAGGATGAGTCTGT
Organism: Rhizophora apiculata; assembly: GCA_037832385.1. NCBI lineage: Eukaryota > Viridiplantae > Streptophyta > Magnoliopsida > Malpighiales > Rhizophoraceae > Rhizophora > Rhizophora apiculata. The sequence continues at coordinate 3,359,969 of CM075430.1, read as the reverse complement.
TGCTTTTGATGTTTTAGCAAATGACTACTTTGCTCGCGACAATGCAAGTATCATTGAATTCTCAAGAGTAAGGAAACATATCCAGCTTTCTTCCTAAGCATACCTTTGGTCGTCTTCATCCCTCTCTTTATTGTCCAGAGGGGCTCAGTGATCTAACTCTCTGATAGTCTCAATATCTGTCTGCATCAAATAATATTGCTACCTCTTTGATTTGATTTTACAGTGGGATTTTAGTTAGTGATGCTCAGAGGCACTGCTGACAACTCAAATTTTCAATGCATGAATAGCACGTTATTGTACTTCAAAGTGCCTTAACCATAATCCCTTGCAATGTCCTCCCATGCAATCCTTAACATAAAAAGTTGCCATTTTCATGACATGGGCAGATAGCATGCCATCTAGAGGTTACTCTTATGTTGGATTTCTTGTTGGATAGATTTTTTTTTTTATGAAATCTTACTGTTACCCATTATATTTGCCAGCCAGATCGTGGTTCACTTCTCCAGTATGGTCATCTCTTTCGATACACTCCCTACATAGATTACTATGGGAATGATTCTTTTGCATATACGATATCTGATATAAATGGAAATCTTGCTTCTGCTGCTGTAAACATTAATGTTCTGAATATCCCACCCCAGTTCATTTCCTTCCCAAGTCAGTTGCAAGCAACCGAAGATTTGATGAGTCCCAGATTCGGGTAATGTACTATATGGCACCAAAGTTTCATTTGCATGCATGATACTGTTTTTCATAACACTTGTTATTATGACATCGTCATCTACTACTTGCAGTGGTTTCCCTGGATTTGAGATGAAATATTCTGATCCAACTGAGAAAATTTCTGTCACTATCGGTACAAAGTTTGGAACCGTCTCTCTGTCTCCAATGACAATGCAATTTTGGCAACCAATGTGGAGTGAATTTTCTGTAAAGAGAGGGGATAATCAAGCAAAGGATTTGATCTTAGGGGGCCGTGTAGAAGTAATCAATCTAGCTCTTCACTCAATGCAGTATCTTGGGTACTATCTTTTCTCCTTCGTTGCATCCATACGAATTTATCATTTGAAATTGGCCCGACAGTCTTTTTCTTGACCTTTGAACACCCTTTTGATCTATAATCTTATAGGCAAATGACATCCTGCTGACTAGATTTTTAGGCATTGGAGAAGTTAACAATCAAGTTTTTGTTCATATTTCCCAAAAAAGGGAGAAAATGGGTTTATACTGAGGAAACTTAAAGAAGTTCCTTTCATGTATATTTTTATATTACGGTGTGTTAATGGTTGCTTGTTCTTTTTCACTCTAATCAGATATAGGAACTTCAGCGGTAATGATACTCTTCGAGTTTCTGCTAGCAACATGAATGGAAAAAATAGCTTAGATGTTCCAGTCTTCGTAGAACCTATTAATGATCCTCCATTCATCAACGTACCTAGATTTATTCCACTAAGGAATAACGAGGATGAGCAGCTTATCTTTGACAAAAATAAGGACGAGTTTGAATTTTCTGTTGGAGATCCAGATGCTCTCAACTTCCCTGGTATGTATGAACAATTGTTTTAAGAATTATTGCTGTTAAGTAGGAAGTGAGATGTTTTTGCTTGTTCTAAGAGCATCATTTTGTTAGTGCTCAAATGGCACGAGAATTCTGCTCTTTGTGGTTTTCCTGTCTACTTGATGAAACTTGCAGAACAGCCCGCACAATTTTTTGTTCTTGGTGTTGTGATTTTTAGCAACTGGGAACCTATTCCAGGATAAATGGCTATTCTAAGTTGGAACAGAATTTGTACTTTCCATGCCTGATGTTGTGGGGATTGTTTTCCAGGCAGAGAATCCGATTTCGTCGTTACATTTTCTGTGGAAGTTGATGATGGATTCCTGGTGACAAGTCTACCAGCTGAACTCATCAACACAACTGAGCTGAAGCTATCGAATAACTATCAGTGGCAACCTCTTCAAACCTATGTTACCATCTCAAAACATTTCCTGGTTAGGGCCAGTGGAGTCCGATTTCGTGGGAAAGTCAATGATTGCAACAGTATCATGCAACAATTGTTATACCATGTTAGTGAGCTATTTTCACTTCGATTAATAAATATGTAATTAAAACGTGCTCAGCCTCGTTATGTTGCCTGTTGGGGTTTTTCCATGAAAAATGACTCTAGTTTTCTGTTTCCACCTGGTGGTAAGTCCTGGTTCAGTCACGGTGTTCTCAAGAATCAATGCTTGTATGGCAGATAAAGCATCTCTGCTGGAACTTTGGAACGCTATCTCGTTTCATGTTGAGTTGATGTGATTTCATAGCACATGAATTGCTAGTTCAAAAAGGATAGTTTGGCACATGAGATGATATTCCTCTTAAATCAAGCTTGCAATCACCCGCACTATTCTTCATCCCATTATCGCTTATCGCAGAGTGGAGAGCGTGATGCTGTATTGATAGTGAAACTCAATGATATGGGGCACCATGGTTGTTTTGCAAATTGTGATGAAAAGATTTCAAGGCCTTTATATGCTGAAGCTACTATAAACCTTATCCGAAGAAAGCCAATGGGCTCACTGGCTGCTCACTGTAAGTGATGGCTTACAACTCTGATTTAACAGTGACTTTCCTTTGAGAGGATGTATTCGTAGTTATTGCAGCTTTGTTTTACTAGCAGAAGAGCTAGAACTGTGTTCGCATGTAGTTGTATCTCTGTAAGACATTTACTTATCCTTCTCAGCGAAGTATCCATCAAAACAAGCCAAGGCAAACTCACTTATTTTTTCATTTCGTGGTGCAGCCCTTGGAACAGCCATCGTTGTTGAATTTCTCATGGTCTTTTCTCTCGGGGTTGTTCTTCTATTCTTCACTTGCAAGTGCGCAGTTCTTCTTGTAAGTGAAAGAAGAAGCCGCAGGGTCAAAAACTCCACGTCATCGAGCATGCAAGATGTCCAGGAAGATGCTGTATCTGTAAGCATGATCTTCTGCTTCGTTATTGCTTTTCTGTTCATCAACCATTTCCTCCTCTTATGTTATAACTCAATTACCACACTTCTTTACTGTTATCATGCTATGGGAAGCTCAAGCATCTTATTTTGCATGAACTCTACAAATGCAGGCAAACGAAAATTCATCCGATGAGAATGCAACTTACTTCACTGGATTTTGCTGAAGCCCCCTCTCTCTTGGCAGCCAACATTCCAACTATCGTCAGCATCGGTGAGGTAATTGTTGTTTGTGAGGTATTAATAACTAGACAGAATCAGAAGTCATTTTTGAGCTTAATAGTTACCCAGAAATGTTCTCTCTAGATTCACTAATGACTCCCCCGCGCAAACTCCCAGATCCCATCCTCGTTCTTGAGTTCGGGAACCTGGCAAGGAAGAACTCAGCTTCCTCTTTGGTAGCTGCAATCTACATATTCTTCGTAGTTTCGTTCCACTCTCCGTTGAGAAGCAGCAAACAGTTTGATCTACCATAAAACTCATTATGAAGACAGAAATTAGATAGCGTCTTTTATTTATTTGTTTTTTCTTTCATCGTCTTGTTTGTGCTTTCCAGGTAGTTTATATCATCTGCGTATCAACACCTTCTTTACATGGTTTAGGGATGAATGCCACTTCCTGTCATGTGACTTGGCAGCAAATGAAATAGTCCGGTAAGCTTCAATTTGAGGATCTCTGAACTTCAAACCTTAGATTGGCCTAGAGTACACTCGACACAAAAAAGAAAAACGTGGGTCTGGCCACATCACAGCACGCCATGCACTATATTGTTGTCAGTGGGCTGCTTCTGCCAGGTTAAACAAACAGTAGAAAGGAATTATTTCTAAGCCAAATGCCACTATGCGGAATTCTGCAATCCAATAAAACCTTCAGAATACAGCATAAAGACACATTTTTGGCATTAAAAGAGTCCATGTAGGAGAATATTAGCTCTTGTAACCGCATATAATTTGCAAAGAAGGATACAGGCAACAGCATAGAGCCTTGCAATATGGGAAGCTTCAGCCGCTCAGCATTCTGTATGGATGAACTAAATATTTGGATGCTAAGTAGATAATTTGCTCAATCAACAGCCAACAGAAGCATTTGCATCAAGTGAAATACAAATGTATAAAGTTCCTAAAGAACTACATGACCTCAGTAGAGCCATTGGCAAACTATTATCCTTTTAGTAGTTATACTGACTACGTTTCGGTAAATTATTACCTTTGCAAGGACTTATAGAGCACCACTGTTACATACTTGGCTAAAAATCTATGTGTTGAACCAAGTGCCACCACAGCAGGGCCACTTTTTCCCTTTTGCATGTACAGATGATTAAGAGCTACGTGTTGAGGTCTGGGTAATGGAGGCAGAATCTCCATGTGGGATGAAGGCATATTGAGCAAAGTCATTTGCAAGTGTGGAGGAACCAACGGTGGCTCCTTTGCAAAATCCTCATTTCCCAGTTGTGAATTGGTGTAACTTGAATCAGGAGACTGAGGAGGTTCAAAACTAGATATGCTTTCCAGGTCTTCTGGAACAAAGTCCTGCAAAAAACATCAACATGGAATATTTCTTATTAGAAAATCACCATAATCCAGTCATTCCAGATGCAGAAATTAAACCCAGGAGGAAAAAAAAAAAAAAAAGAAATACATGCAATTGAGCAGACCCATGGATGATTACATGCATGGTTATAGGCATTTTATTGGTCCTATTATACACAGTAGTCCATGTACTTGCTATCTGTATCTCTAGATTGATTAGTCAAATTTATTACAAGCAGCCAAACAACTCCGCACAGGCAATGACAGGATATAAACAAAACATAATTTCACTATCCTACAGGAGATTTGAGGCTGAGCATCATTACAAGTGTCTATGTCAATATAAGTTTGTAGAGTTCAACTGAAAACTATGTTGAGCAATGCCACCAAAAATTAATCAAGAAGGTAAGGATTTGTTTTCAAAAACTATTCTAGAGTTTTAACAGAAAATTATGCATCCAATCATTAAATTTGTAATGCAGAGAAAAGCATGATGAAGTAGCATTTACATAAAAGTACAGCAGATAAATTAAAACTCATTATAGATTTGAGCAGTCATAATCTCAAGAACAGATATAGATGATTGATTTGGTCAAGGGCCTAGTTCTGGAATTGATGGGAAGATTCAAGATTTGATTCCAAGTTAATGGGATGATCTTGAGAATTTTGCCCATGTGGGCTCAGAGAGGATGGAAAATTAACCTGCAAATCCAAAATGTTGTAAGCATTGCCAACATCATCTTGCGCCCAGGGAAAATCAGGAGAATACCTCCACTGCCCATCAACAATAAACCTATATTGATATACACCTGATGGTAACACTTTCATTATAGTGCAGTCTTTACCAGCTCTCTGCAAAGTAACTCTGATCCCAAAGTACACCAGATATGTGTTAGACATTCAAAATGCGGTCTCTAAAGACAGTTAGAAAAAGAAGATATATAGAGTGGAAACCTTGTTTTCCAGTTATCCCACGATCCCTCCACAGCTACCTCTTTGCCACCATAGCTCCATGTAATCATTGTTGGAATTCCTTGCTCATTCCACATTTCTTCATGCCCTACAGTATTTTGCATCCAAGAAGCACTTGGAATTTGAATCTCATCAGGCCTTTGTAATGGAATAACTGGAACCTGGAAAGGAAAGATAACCAAAAATTCAAATTGAAACCTTGTAAGTCAGGGGACACATATCCCAATAAACAGAAGGCAAGCATGCCCTGTAAAGAGAAAAATAATTCATCATGAAGCGATCATGTCATAAGAATATATCATTATAACATGAAATATATAACATGAAATAATGCTTTTGCACATTGAATTTCAACAAGAATACATAGATCTTTCTTATAATCTTTGACCTTGTTGAACTTAGCACCTACAACTGATTCCTCTAGTGCAAAAGCAAGAGCTATATACCTCCATTCTTCTAACTGCAGATCATGCTCACAGTTCAATATGGAATGATATAATTGAAAGAATTCCAATATCACCAAATTGAAACGCAAGCAAATTTCCATTTCTGCAGTAAAGAAACTTTTTTTTTCTCTCTTGGAATTAAAGACTTTTATAAAAAAATAGCAGTAATTTAAAATTAATTCGCTACTGAACATCTAAAGGAGGACATGTGCCCATGAAACACTAATGGAAATACATTATCATAACTCGGATTCCTCATACCCTATCAAATTCTTGAAAGCAATCAACATAATCTTAATTGTAACACTACCATTTGATTCTGTGCCCCCATCAAACATAAAAAATTCACAAATATCCAAATGTGGAAGACCGAATAGTGAATACAATCAATCAAGATCCAAATCCAACAATCCAAAGTGCAAAAATTTCCACGAAGGCACAATTTTGAGAAAGGGAAAGAAAAAAAAAGGAAGAAGAAAAAGAAAAAGGCAAAAGAAAAGGACAGACCTGAGGAGTGAACATTAGAGGTGAATGGGTGTCTCGTGGGCTATGAGGAGGCGATTGACCCATCAACTCAGGAGGCGGTGGCGCAGGGTAACTAGCGTGTACCTCATCAGATTCAACCATACCCACATTGCTCTTACTGCCTCCTCGTTGTCCTCCTCCACCATTCTCACCTGATAGGCTATCAGACCCATCTTCTTCTCCTTTTCCATTCACATTTCCCATTATATTTTATCACTGGTGATCACTTTAAAACCAATATCTGTCAATCAAATCCTCCACTAACTTTCAAGGTATCAGGAAATTGATTGTTTTTTGATTTGACTCCCAAAAAACTTGATTATATTTACCTAATAAATATACCCATCCACCATTATAAATTAACAACCGCCCAAAAAGGAATTGGGTTCATAGATGCCAAAGTTTGAAACTTTAGGCAGAAATCGAAAATGGGTCGTAAATCAAACTATTGAAAACAATAAAAAAAGAATATAAATAATATAAAAATTGAAAAGAACACTAAGGGGGAGTGAGCTATCGGAAGGAAATTCTTTCCAATGGGCTGGGAAGATGGGAACAGAAACTGGAATGAAGGGCAAGAATAGATTGGTGTGGTGGAGTTGGTGGTGGTGGGCCAAATGAGTGCCAAATGCCGAGAGGGAAATATGATGTTGGTATTGAAAAATTTAGCACTGTAGACGATGGTGGTCACATCATCATTTGACAAAGTACCCTTTTTTTTTTTTTCCAGTGATTTTTGTTGGGGTTAATTATCAAAATTAAAAAATAAAAAATAAAAAAACTAAGTTTTTTTTTTAAAAATATTTTTATGTTTTAACACGAATTTGATTCTTTGTCCTATGATGTCTAAGTTAAGATAGTGCCCTATAAATTTAAGCCACATGTCATGTCAACATGGAGAAATCCATGTAGCTTATTGCATAGATAAATATTTTTAGAAAAAATTTAATATAAAAAAATAAAATAAAATAGAAAACAGATGAAAAATTGTCGCTCAGTTATTAAAAACATAAATACATATGTTTTATAATGAAGAAAGCGAAAATAAAAGGAAGTATTAATAGTAAGGAAGATTTTTAGTTTTTGTTTAACTTAATCATGCAATGTCAATTGCCAAATGAAGTATATTTATCGATATTCCATTTCATGCGTAGTGTTTAAACAAATCTGGTAAGTCAAGACCAAGAGTGTGTGTTGGAAAATAACAATATTAAAAATAAATAAGCCACTGATAAGTAAACTGAAAATTAGTATGGTAAAATAGATTAATTGAAGCGGTGCTACGCTATGTTTAATGCTCTGATTTGAGGTAACTAAAAGTGGTAGACAGCGGAAAACTAATTAATTTTGATTTTTACCAAAATTTGTGCATGGAGAACATAAAAGAGGTTCTTCCGGGTTTTTATGAGTTGTGGAAAACTTTGAGAACATGGCAGCCAGACGAAGCGATGAGGTTCCAACTTAGAGGGTAAAAAATATAAATAATAATTTTTATTATTGGTTTAAAATTGGTAATATAATTTTTTTTATATATGTTAATTATTTTTAAAATAAAAATAGTATTATTTCATATTTTTTATTTTTTAAATTATAAATTATAAAAATCAAAAGAATTTATATAATATATTTATTTATATTTTAAAAAATATATAAAATTATATATTATAATATATTAATATTTATTTTTTAATTTAAATATTTTATTTATATTAAATTTATTTAATTTAAATTATTTATACGATGGCATCTCGTGACTCTTTGTCTGTCCAAAAACATGTTAAAAGTCGATTCTGACAGAACCCCCGTTCTCTTTTTGTTTTGCCTTTCACGCAGTTATCTATTTGTCTCGTTTTCTAAAACTTGTTGAGTGGTCCGATCCGCAAAAGGCAAAACGTTGGGGGTTTTATTTTTTTTTTTTTAACAAAAATATTATGTGGATGTAAAAATTAGTTATAAAATTTAAATATAAATTTACGTTAACTAATTTTAACTATTCATTACAGTTGGCGCGTCTTTTTTTCTCAACCGACTTCCCTTCAAACGCTGTCTGCGTCATCTTATCTTTCTGTTTCGGATCAACTTAGCTTCTTCACTCTCCCCATTCCCTCTGCTGGTTGATAACACTTAAGGTAAATCCTTTTATCTCTCTCTTGCTCAATGGCATCACTTGATGATCTTTAAAGAGTTGATAATCTTTTTGGGATATTGCATAGACTCAGAAAGCTCGCTGTAGAGGCTGAAAAGCCTAGCGGTCTCATCTCAAGTCTTGATCTTTGTTAATGGGTTTTCTTTGTTTGCTTCATTTTCTTATTGGGTTTGGTTTTATATTGTATCTTTTTCGTAATTATAAAGGATTTATTTGATTGTTCTATGAGTGGTTGATAATATGCCGTCCTTAGATCTTGTTTGTAGTTGTGAAGATTTCATGGCAGCATTGTATTTTTGCGTGAGGCAAGGTTATGGATTGAGTGGGGCTATAAGGCGCCACATTTGTCTTTGTCAGTTATGACATAACTTATTAAGAATGATGTTTTGCATTTAAACTAATTTGTTTACTGCCCTGGTTTTTAGATCCCTCTTTCTTCCCCAGTATGCTTGTGGCAAAGGTTTAAGTTGGATTGTTCAATCCTCCGTGGATTTCATTTAATCTATACCTGCTTGCAAGATAGCAACTTTACGATTGGACTATAGGATCTTTGTTGTGGGGTACAGTGTGATTGTTGCATCTGAATCTTTCTGGTGAAGTGGCAAGCATCTGATTGTGTTTTTTGTTGCAACCCAAGCATCTTTCTATGTTTGCCTATCCACTGCTGTGATTGATAGATTGCCTTTCCTTTTCTTCCTCTATGAAAAAAAAAAGATGTTTGATCGTAACTTGGCAACCCTGGCGATGACAATGCACCTGTTCTTTAGCGGACCTTGAAGCTCTTGTCAATGGATTTGTTACTTCCTTTTCCAATTGTATATCATTTCTGTGTGCTGTCATGAACCTACATGACTCTCTAACTAGTCTGTGCTGCCGCAGGGATTTTTCCATTGAGTCTTTTTGTTTGCCTGAAATTTGAAATCTGAAATCCTTATATGTTTGGCAACAGTCAAGATTCTGAATTTTAGACCTGCGAACTCTCTTATGTGACATGATTTCTGCTTTCTGATCCGAAACTTTGTTGATTTTCAGCTCATCCTGTCATGCAAAGCTTACTTAGTGCCATCTTGAGCCATTTTAGGCTAAGGAGCTCTATTGAACAACCTTTTATTCACTCAGAGGGGGAATGTGTTTAAAAAAATGAATCGGCTGATTTGTGCATCAACAGTTGCTGTCCATTATCAAATCACGGACAGGGTAATAGGAGTGGTAAAGAAATTTGGTAAAATGCAACCAAGGTAATTGATTCATTTCCCTTTCCTGATTTGTTAATTTGGTCCACTTTTTACACTGATCCTTCTTGTTAATAATATTAAATGGCAGGACTCCTTAATACATTAGATGAAGAATTGCCTGATTATCAAATATATTTTTGACTTTTTGATGATCATTAATCTTTTAAAAAGAAAAAAAAGAAAAAGAAAAAAAAGCTTTTCTTAGTTTCATTTTCAATCGCTGTATCCTTTGTCTCAGGCAAAAGGTGACCAAATCAATATTGGTATTACTCAACTGCTGAACAGGTTACTGAAAAAGCTGATTTCCGGAAGGATCTGAGTTTGGACAGCTTGGACAGGGTAGAGCTTGTTATGGCTTTTGAGCAGGAATTTTCCATCGAAATCCCTGATGAGAAGGCAGGTAAACTTGCTGTGTTGATGTTGCAAAATATATAGCTGCTGGAGCTGAGATGAAATATTACTAAAACCCAAGTATCTATCAGCCCATTACGGCGGGCTCTTGTGGGTTGTTGATGTGTTATTAGTCTCTTGGTTTTGAATCTGAGCAGAATAAAGTCCAATCCTGAGTAGTTATCTGTCGATAACTTATGGCTTGGGGGCTTTGGGATGTTGATGTGCACTAGTGTACGAATCAAATATTTTCCTACTTGTATCTGCTTCACAATGCGTATTATTATTATAACTTGGCGGCTGTAATTGTTGGAATGGTTAATATACTCGGTGTCTTTCATCACTACTTCACTTTTTCATTGCAGGATGGTTGATAATTTTTGTAAGTCGTCCATGCGATTACACTCAACCAAAGATTGCTGTATACGTGTGCAGTATGTACATGTATGATGTAGAAATCATCACTCCCTTCTCTTATTGGCTTCAATTCCGAGATTGAGATTGAACCATTGTAACCCAATGCTGTGACTGATGCGCCATCTAGGTGAACCCTTGTGCTCTATCTCAATCGTCTTATGAACTGGCTATCTACCAAGCAATCTGTTCATCACTGTTGGTTGTCTTGGTGCATGCTTGTAAAGGTCTGGACGTTAAATCTAGAAACTTTATCTTCCCGGCTGTGTAAGTCCGGATGCCTTTCCCAAATGATGACAATACAAGTGCCTTGTTCTTCCTGCCATAGGCTGGCCTGCAAGACGAGTTCTTTGGCGTACGCAGGACCTTAACCGAACATGTTCTGTCCAAGTTGGGTATGGCATGGAGGTGGGAAGGAAGATCAATGAGAAAATCTCCATATTCGTCTGTGACAGCTCGGGCCGAAGTAGTTTTGCTCCATTTTCTTCCTGTGCGACAGTGAACGGCCACCAAAGCACCTGCAGGAATCTTAAGACAGGTCAAATGATGGAAGTTGCAATAAAGCACAGGTAACCTGAATTAGCAGACGATTATGGGGACCTAGCCTAACTAATGTTTCTTTCAGATTCGAGTTAATTGGCATCATTTTTCTCTATTGCACCTTCTATTAACAGGCAATACCGGGCAACTCCTATTCCTTTTCAAACATAGTTTCTATATTTTTCCTAACATCTACGATATTAGTACGAGGGTGCTACCCTTAAAGAATTTAGCAAACAAGATCTTTATAAACGCTCGCGCGTGTGTACGCATAAAATGGTGCAAGATGTGCAAATTGGGGTTGGGAGTTGAGACATGTTTCAATTGCTTACGCTGTAATGCAAATATCCAAACTTAAACATAATGAATCCTATATAAAAAAGGGTACGTGGCCGGTTTCAGTGCTATAATAATTCACTTGTCAATAAATTCGAAATATCTCATTCATTTCAATTCTCAATAGACGTACCAACAGATGGTTTTCATTTCAGCCAAAATAAAATAAAGAAATAAATACTAATTATTTCTCTAAAAAGATGCTTCTGCTTGATGGAGCCTGTGAAAGGATGTGCCTGGTCAATTTCAGTGTTATATAATAATTAAATTGTCAATGAATTCAAAATATCACATTTCATTTCAGTTCTTAATAGACGTGTGAACAAATGATTTTCTTTTCAGCCAAAATAAGATCAAGAAATAAATTCTAATTATTACTCTAAAAAGATGTTTCTGCTTTTCATATATTTATGTCGGATACATTCCCTTGTTGTCAAATTAAATCTTGAAATGCGTAGAATTTAATGGTCAGATGTTGCTGTTGATGGGGGCTGCTCCATCCCTTTCATTTATATAGATCGCAATCTTCACAAAATGATCATCAGATCACAATCACTTTGGGACGCAGCTAAGTGCCACTTTTTTTGGGCGCTTTTGGGTCAGGCCAAAGTTGTTGAGATATTAACTTCTTTTTCTCGTCATTATATTTTTGATGGGGTATGGAAACAATAGCTGATTAGAACATTTACCAATCAATACCCAAGCCCCCCTCCAATTTGTGTGCCACCAACTTGAATGAAAAGAACCAGAAGTGGTTGCTTCAAGGAACAATTCCCGTGTGTAAAGCGTAAAATAAATGTAGAGAAAAAAAAAAAATAATACTGGGGGAATTTGGCATAACTATTTTGATGGAAGAACATGAATGCCTAGAAACTCATCATGAAGCAAATTGTGATTGGCTTTATGTTTGCGGTTCCTATAGGTGACTTTTCTCCTGTATATATAATACGACATACTCTCAAATCCTAATGTTTTTCTTTGACCACAAGTTTGGCGGAAAATGGGTTCCTGTCATTAAAAGCTATTTGTCCACAAGGAATGCCTAAAGATAATCCATTTCAACACCCCCCCCCCCCCAAAAAAAAAAGGTAAATATAAAGAAGCATGAATCTAGTTATAAAACTAAGGGTTACTAATCAAAAGGAAAAAAAAAAAAAAGCAGTTGAAAGAGGGTTAAGATCATAGGATGTTATTGATTAAACATATCTATCTAGATGATTATCAAACAGCATTTGGATAAGTTTCACTAGTAATTAATTAATTAGCTCGCATTAAATCTTCGTTATCTCTCTAACAAAAAGAGGGAAAGGACAAGGGGAGATAACGAACCTAGGTGATCTACTCCAGTTAGAGATATCAAGTGAAGAAAGTTCCACTTAGACGACCTTGTTAATGATGCAACTTATGACAAAACACGATATATATGGTATCCAGATGCAGCAAGCAAATTTAGGAGAAAGGAAAGACACAAGTAGACAAGAAGCTTCATAATTAAGGTTGACAATATTCAAAAAAGATCGATGATTGTGATGAACAACAAAAGAATGATCAAGAACCTGAGACTGGCCAGGAGCGAATATAAGGTTCACCATGCAGACAAGCCTCGCAAAGCACGGTGCCTGTTACTAGCACGGTTGACAGCTTCTCCTCTCCATAACCTGCCAATTGCACCATTTCTTCTCTGCTCGAAAACCCGTATAACGGGTTAACTATTTCCTCCTGAGCCATTGATGATGTTTGGAGGAAAATTATGGAGGAGAAGAAGAAGAAGATGGAGATCATGGCAATAAACTTCACGAGATCGTGGCAGCCGCTAAAGTAGCTCATCTTCTTTGTGTTTTTGTTAGCTCTTATATATTTTAAGTTTCCAAGGATGTCATGGAGAGGGAGTATATATAAAAATTGGTAACATGCACGATCTTTGCTTTATATATGTGATTTTAGTACTTGTTTTGTCCCTCCAATTCTATGTTATTACCATATGCCCTCCGAGGTTGACTCTATGGTCAACATTTTTTTCCTTTTTTTTTTGGCTTTCATTACCCTGTGCATGATAGGTTACTGCTCACTTGTCATAAAAACTAGATTAATCTGATGTCAGATCTGAGATGTTTATTGATTAAATCTAATACAAATATTACAGCTGCACCAGAAAATGGGGTTGGAGTTTTGATCTAGATTGTGTTCTTACACAATAAAGAAGATGTCAAATTCAACTTAATTGTTCCATTAGCATTATCCAAAAACTGCTTAATGATGCTCTTATGAATATGGAACAAGTGTTTACTATTGACGCCATGATGGATTATAAATTACAGACTAAACTCAAACCAAGGCTTAAATTGTTTGAAAATTATATATATATCATGAGCAAGTTTAGACTTAAATTAAGTCAGGACCTTTTGCGAAAGTGAGATCCTGGAGATGTGATCGAGAGCTTGACACCGAGGGGGGAACTTAATTGAGGGCAAAAGTTGGAGTTCAAAAGGTGGTGAAGGGCTATACTGGTCATTTGGGATCAAATGAACGTACAAGAAACTAAAGAAGTTAGACGTTGGAAGTTGGAGAGAAAGTTGAATCTGGGGTAGGTTGCCTACCCTTGTCATCAACGTATCCATTCCAGCAAGTTTTAGACGTGGAAAAACCGTTTACCAAAGCTTTAAGCACAGACACATACGTCTCGTCAATATATATAAACTTTGGTGGCAAAGCAGCGCAAACATTCCCCAAGTTTTCAAGCCTGTCCCAACTAACCACATTTACATTGTCCATTTATATCTTCCTACTTCTACTAAAATCTTGACAGTTATTATATTCAATCACCTTGTTTCGTCTCCAGAGATAGAGGCCATGAGTTCAAATCCAAGAGCCATTTAATCCAAAAATAACAATAATCATGTCAACTGAGACAAATATGGGTAGATTAGACGATGTGCATTAAAGCATTAAAAAAAAAAAAAAAAAACTTAGTCAATGACTGAAACATAATCCAAGAGGGGATTCAATAAGGTAATTCTGATTAGTTAACTTCGGATTCTTAACATTAATTGAAAAAACAGAGTAGATTATAGAAATAAAAAAACAATTTATTGAGACAAAATTAAGATTTAGTGTTCCCAAGTATAATTAATTATTTCGGGCAACGAGGACCTTTACTAGTTTTTAGGGGAAAAAAAAATCCGCTTTAAAAAAAGGTTCTGGCCCATTGTCCAACAATCTTGAAATTCTGAATGCAGCCTGAAAGTATAATCTGGACGGGTTTGGGTAGTCGATCCAATTCTTCAGTTACTAGTAATATGCGTTGAGACGAAGAAACCACAGGGCTTTTGGGGGCTTTCTTTGGGCTTTTGAGCTTCAACCATGGGAACGATTGGTCTTCTTTCATCAAAGTCTGCCCAAAAATATGAAATTACACGTAAGTCCTCTTTTTATTTTTTACCATCTCCACCTCCAGAAACTAAAATAACGATGAAAATTTTAAAAAAAAAAACAGAATGAATGGACCGAGAGCGGTCCCATGGCCTGGAAGGTGGTGCATCTCGCCACTCTACTTTTTGTCAATCATTTTTCCTTGAAATTCAAACACGGATGATTTCATCGGGCTAACCCAATAATGGAGATGCGCTACCTTTCCCAGAAAAAACTTCCCTGCACTTCCTTGAAATGCCTTTGCACCAAAAACGTACAAGGTTTTATTATTTCAATTTTTTAACCTGATACATTTGCTTCATATCCATGAGCACCAGGAAAAAAAAGAAAAAAAAAATGATAAATAGGATTGGGAAAACGATAGAAGTAAATTTTAGTGCTAGGGCAGGCTTACATGTCCGAGACAAAATTCTAAACCATGCCTGTGTTTATTGGGCCCGTGGACTTGTATAATTTCATGGTAATTCTTCTTATCAGTGTTGACTTGTATCTAAAGCGTAAACGTGAAGTTGTAAATTTCATGTAAGAAAGGGAAGCGAGTAAGTAAAAGAATTAATAAATATATTATTTTAAAATTCTAAATTAATATGTTGTAATTAAATTTATAAATTTATTATCGATGTAATAAAAAATTTTAATAAAAATTTATAAATTTAATATTTTAAAATTTTAAATTAAAATGTAATATCAAATTTTTTATGAATTTATTATTTAAAATTTTTAATTGAGATATTATATTAAGTTTCACCTTTTTAGTATTTAGTTGGGGGTATTTTCTTATAAGGAGTGAATTGATTGGCTTAATCTAAATTAGTCTTGTTTTCTTACGGTCAAGTAAATGAATTTGTCGTTGACAAATTCGCTCAATATTCTCGAATTCTCTTTTTCTGAGAAATTCTGCGAAAAGTATTGAATGCTATTGCCACGTCAAACTAATAGTGACAATTGTCACTTTTCAATAAGAATTATTCGTTTCACGATGAATTGGTCCCCTGTTAGTGTTGACCACGGAACACGACACGGCTCTTCGACTGGAAAACTCGTGTGTGCTTCCACAACAGGAGAAGCAATGCCTCCGCTGCCCCACATCATCAAAATCATGCGTGATTATCAAACTAATAAATGATAAGAGTGGACCTTCTCCCCAAAATTATCAGTATGCCGGCGTACCCTGCACCCCCGGCGTCCTTCTGTGTCCAATACAACGTGCAAGATGAGGACCATCGAACGTGGATGGAATAAGAACAGCTGGATAACGTTTCTGCTGATCTTTCTATTTTGCCCCGCATTTGATCGATTTGATGGATGGTTGGATTGCTGAAATGGTGTAAGGATGACGGGATGAGGCAATGGTGTAACCATATCCCAGCAGCATTCTGTGGCTCCAGAAGCTTTGGAGAAAACTCCAATCCCTAGGCTTGGTGGGACTTTGCCACCTTTGATTAAGAGATTGATGCATGATTAATGTTTAGTAAACATCAAATTTTGGCGACCGGAGAACCGCTGAAGTGGGACCCAGAACCCAAGTCCCATTCAACCACTAAATGACCTTAATCACGTGTCAAGTTGCACAAGCCTTTGTTGAATGATTGTACTCTACAAAGACCAAAAATGAAAAATAAAAAGTGCTCGCTTCTTTATGCAAACCTCGGCGATATTCCTATTCACCCGATTGATCTAACGGTCAAACCTCTACCCACGTGTAAGAAACTAATCGGTAAATGAACGGTCTACACGTGACATTAGAAAGAAACACCGAAGTTGAACAGCGTAAAGTTGTTTATATATATATATATATATAATTATAAATTTATTATTTTTAATTACATTTTTTATTTTAGTTAAATTTAACTTAAAAATTTTTTACATATAATATTAAATTAAATTTACTCATTTTTAAATGTATTAAATTAAAGTTTTCTAAAATTCAAGTTCTCACTCACTGTTTTTTAGTGTGTATAAATCTCCTTGTTCTAGTTCACTTTCTAATTCAGGCAACAAAAATTTTCATGATTTCCCTTTCATGGTGCAACATTTTTTCCCACAGCATTTTATATCTATCTCCTGATAATTGATATAATTACTAGTCAGTTTCTCTAGAACTCTTTTTTTTTTTGGTGGGAACAAAGTTGTTCTAATACTGTAATAAATTTAACTTGGTCGATCGGATCATCAGTCTACCATACATGTTTCTCTAAATCTTGAATGTGCTTTTCCCCCAATTTTTATACTACATATCATAGAACTAGAGTTAGAACTAGAAGTACTCGTCTTATCGTAGCTGAAGGGGTTTTGCTGGTGGTTCATGGCTGACTCAGACAACGAGTCAGGGAGACAAAACAACAATAGCAGCGATGCAAACACGAGCGAGTCTTCCCCGAGAGAGCAAGACAGGTTCTTGCCAATCGCAAACGTGAGCCGGATCATGAAGAAAGCTTTGCCAGCCAATGTCAAGATCTCAAAGGACGCCAGGAGACCGTCCAAGAGTGTGTCTCCGAGTTCATCAGCTTCATCACGGGAGAGGCCTCCGACAAGTGCCGGAGAGAGAAGCGGAAGACAATCAATGGCGACGATCTCTTGTGGGCCATGAAAACGTTGGGGTTTGAGGATTACGTTGAGCCGTTGAAGATTTATTTACTGAAGTTTAGGGAAACGGAAGGAGAGAAGGCTGCTACCTTGGTTAGGCAAGCTGGTGCTGGGGGTGGCGGCGGCGGCGGTGATCATGGTGGTTTTGTGAATAGTGGTTTTGGAGGAGGTGGGATGTATGATGGTGGTGGGATGCAGACAAGCATGATGATAATGGGGCAACATCATCATCATCACCATCACCATCAAGGGCATGTGTACGGATCTGGTAGTAGTGGAGCTCCCTCGCCTGGTAGGCCAAGGTAGGACTTTTGAGATCATGTTTGAATGCTAATGCAAGTAACACTGCTTATGCAGGTAGATTGTACTGTTTTTTTTTTTTTTTTCTCTGTTTTTTCATTTTAATTTCTGTATACTTAAAAAATATATATATATGTTTATGCATATAATTGAATGGAGTCAAAAAAAAAAAAAAAAATATATATATATATATATATATATATATAAAGAGATATAAAAATAATTATGACATAATAAATTAATGAATACATTGATTTATAATATTATTTTCTTTATAAGAAAATAAGGAATGAACATTGTGTTTGACAAAACATTAAAAATGAATAATTATTACAATATTTATTTTTTTTTGTCTGAAAAAAAAAAAAAAGAAATAAAGAATGAACAATAGTTAGAGTGTTTATTTCTTCTTTTGACGGAAAAATTAGAAACGACAGAGATGAATCCTTTACTGAACATAAATCCAGGGGCTAGCAACTACCAACCAAACGTCATTTTGCATTCTTCAGGTCCTGGGCGTTAAGGTATAGGTAACCCTCCGCGTCCGGAAAAGTTGAGGTAACAGGCACTGGGAAAAACCCAGAATATTTTTCATCCTTTTTGGCCAAGCATATGTGTAAGATGTGCTTCAAAAGTTCACTGTTTTGGACGAATGGTTGTGCTGTATATTCCTCCAATGGCATCCACTACAGACAATTTAAAGCAACAATGTCGGAATACTCCATGGCAGCAGTTAATTGGGCAGTATTGAACATTGAAATTCACAGTATTGCTTTTAGTAGAAGTTCAAAACATTATTAATTCGGCAGGAAGGTCTGTGCACACATTAAACTGATGAGCAAAATGCAACCACATTAGATAATCTACAGAAAAAGTTACCTGAGCTGCTTCTATCTCTGATTCCTGCTTCTGGACATCAAAAGAGACGGGTTGCATCATGCATAAGAAGAATAAATCTGACTTTCCAAAGAATGCTTGGTGACTTTGCCTGTACAATGCATGCAGGAAGATTAAATGCTATTCCGAAGCTAGAGTTCGAAGAAAACGAATCTCTGATGTAATGCTATCTTGGATTTCTCCAACCCCAGTGTTACAATTTCATGGAGCACATTGTATCTTTTTTGTCTTTCATTCATTTAGTAGCAACAGATAATAAATCCATACGCAAGGCACATCACCACCCACAGGAGCTTAGTCAAGTGCCAAAATCATGCATTCATATGGTTGATCATTCTAGCAAACTACTTACCTGAATGCCAGTACTTCTACAAATTCTGCATCTATCTGTTACAGCAACATCAAACGAGAAAGTCAACCAAAAACCCCATTCAATTGAGCGTACAAGCCGCAAAACGATTTCTTACCGCTGTCTCTTCTTTGACTTCTCTTATTGCAGCTGCAGAAATGTCTTCCCCCTGAAAGTCACAAGATTCTGTTAATTGAGATGCAGGGGCTACATGATAATGATGAATCAAAATATACCGGCTATCAACATACCTCATCGACAATACCAGTGGGGAGCTTCCAAATTCCAGTCCCCCGGAGTATTCCGCTCTTTTCTTGGACAACTAGCACCTGGTAATGAAATTTGCATATGTAATGGTTTTGAGGTAAATTGATGAACTAATATGGAAAGCAACATCTGTCAATGCTTCAGAAATCTAGTGCCTCATACGCCCAAATCATATCGCTCGAGCTTGAACAAGATCTACTTTTTAAGAAAAGCCTTGGATAGCTCATAAAAGAGCGTTCTAGTGCACAAGACTTTCGCCCATGGTGGGATCTGGAGAAGGATTAGATGACTCATCTTTCCTTTTTATATTTTTTTCATATAGATAAGCAGTATTTGCAGCATTTTTAAGGTCACCTACAGTACATACTGCCTAAACTGTAAACAGGGTGGAACACACAAGATTGATCTCAAGTGTGCAGATACAAAATATCAATTCAATGGAAGAAAAAAGGGTCAGAATGATAAACGATAAGACATGGAAAATACCTCTCTCTTCTCATTCATGACGAATGCACCGATAACAACGCGGTGAGAGGCATTATCTGGAAGGGTATGAGCACCTTCAGGAATCCAGTATACAAGCATCAGGTATTTTGGCTCAGCATGATGGTACCAGAACCCTTCCTGTGCACAAAATACACAACGAAAGTTAGTTGGCGTTACATGTTTACTAGCACATGTACAACTTACAATTTTAGCCCACATAAGTGCATTTTTCCTCCTATTTTTCTGAAATTGAAGCATAGAGACATCATGACCACATTCATGCAAAAAGCTTTTTCCTTCTTTTTCACCTTAACAATAGCTTCTACTAAATTGACTAGGTCAATAGGCACTTTGATCCAGATGCCCCTTTTCCCCTGCACAACATTCACGCACACTGATTGTTACAAAGCAATAAAAAAATAATAGTAAATAAAAAGACATCTAATGTGAAGAAAATTTTGCTGTAAAAATATGCATCATCTTCTCTTAAGATTCTGATAATAGAGAATCTATAACGGTAACACAAATTTCGTAAGAATATTTTGGGATGAGTGCAGCATAATTCAGATATTTATAAATGGACATCTACTGAATGGAACCCTAGCTGCATGAATTAGTCCTATAGAATAAGAAAACCTGATAAACAAGCATGGTAGACATTGCTGGAAAATAAAACTGAAAACTAGACCACAACTTTTAGAGAGTTTCCAAAAATATTCATGAATTTCATCACGCAGAAGTTGGAAAAGGCACACATACCTGCTTCCGCCACTGGACAATTGATGCTTGAAGCACTGATGTGAAGACCTCTGAATCCATACGTTCACTTATTTCGACAATGACACCCCCATGATCATCATTGACAGCAGTGAGGAACTTAACCTGGTGCATTTCATCCAGCATGGCAGCCGATGAACTCCCAACAGCTGACATTAACATGATATTGAAAGGAACTATGACTTCAATCCAAATGCCTAAAACGCAAAAGAAATCAAATACTGCATTAACCGGCCATATTGAAGAGCTGGCAACAGCAGGGACCGAAGTCGGTCTCAAAACAACAAACCAGTTGTTGCCCTATCATGTTTGCATCATAACCAAAAGCGATAACACAGAACACACAATTAAGGCTCGAGGATCGAACTAGCGTACCACACCCCACATGATCAAAACTCTATGAATAACTACCATTATACGAGAAACAAAGGATTCATGCAATATGCGTTTCATTAAAACTAATAAAAAAAAAAAGGAACATGAAACAACGCGATGTACCTCTCGACCCTTGAAGGAGGCGGTCGTGCTCTTGGAGATACAGGACAACAAAAGAAAGCAAGTGAATGCAAAAATAAAAGCCAATGCTGGGACGTTGAGAGAGCAGTGAGTTAAGGTATAGAAAGGTACCCCCAGCGAGCATCATTTATACGTTGCAGAATGGATCCGGGATAAAAAAACAAAAAAGGAAAAAGGGAAAAAAAAAAAACAAAGAAAGAAACTGATGGGAAATATCAACTAGGGTTTGAATTGAATAAGAGAAATTGCCAACCTTGTTCCCCATGTCTCGTAGACAACGGGCATTGGAACTTTGAATTTCTGTTTTTGATTCTTTGTTTTGAACGGTGATCCGTGTCCATAAAAGCTAGAAGCTTTTCATCAAGGCCCTTTTACTATTAATAATCTCTTCAGTCTTCCATTTATTTGTTTATTTATTTATTTTTTTTTTTTTGAACCAATCAAATTCAACGATTCAACGGTTGCGTGCGTGTTCAATACTCGCTGCGTAGCAGTGAAGAAATTTCCTTCAGGTCATTTCCTTTGTCAACGAGGTTAACAAAAATTTTAAACACCATGTTGGAGATATTAAAAATCTTTTAATTTGTATCACATCTCACACGTTCATGTTCCATTATAACAAAGGTTTGACGAAGTAGTCACATATTAAAAAATACGTAAAAACGTATAATTTATCTAATAAAAAATATATTTTTTTAATTTAATAAATATTTTATTAAATTATAGTTTTGTTAATAGATTTTTTGAATTCAATAAATTTTTTTTTTTTAAGTGTGAGTAGGTAAAAAATTAATAAATTTAAATAGATATAAAAAAATTATATTACTGACAAAATATTTATATAATAAAAAATATTTATATTTTTTCGAATCATCCACCTAAAGCTTTCATTTTATTACCATTTTACCGGCCGCTGTTTCAACTCTCTAAGTCTCTCCCCCACAAAAACCCTAATAAAAAAAGACAGTATCTTTTATATTTATTTTTAATTTTTTTTAAAATCTTTTTTACCCTGGACATGGATTTACTGCCCGGCGACGGCCAGTTACCGACTCCCGACGACTTCCCGCAACAAATAGCCCCATTCCCAGCGAACGGGAGCTTTCTTGTCACCAATCCAACGGCGGCGAGTCTCTCACCAGATATCGACGGCCTGATCCTCCCGCCGCAGAAGCTGCGTCCAATCAGGGGAAATGGTGGTCGGTCTCCGTCCACCTCACAACCCAACTATCTGACATCGCTGCAGCCGGGGGCAGATGCTGGAGGGCTGCTGGACGGGTCGCTGGAGAACTTGGGACTTTTGGGTGATGAGGCATGCCGCGTCAGTGGATGCTTTGAGTTGGCTGGCGAGGCGGAGACATGTATGGCGTTCTTGAATGGCGGCGGCGGCGGTTGCGGAGGAGAAGGAGACTCTGGAGGGCCGAAATCGAAGAATGGTTTAATAGATGGTGAAACTAGGTGAGTTATTGATTTCTTTTTTTATTTTGTTTATTTCTATAATTAATTAATTAATTATATGTGTATATACTTATTTATTTATGTTTTTTGAAACTTTTGTTAAAAGTAATTATTAATTCTCAAATTTTGTCTGTCAAAAAAGAAAAAGAGAGACAAATTACCATATTATGCCTTTTATTTGTTTTGTGTGTGTGTTTTTTTTTTTTCCTCTCTTAAATGTTTCCTGGGATTTTACTATTTTCAATCCTCAAGTCGAAGTAGATTCTAGTGTGGATAGCATGCTTACATGGACATGAATTGTTGAGTATTGTAGTTAAATGTAGAAATTTGAGAGCCTTAAAAATTTCTGATATATGTATGTATGTATGTATGTATATTGGTTAATTGGTTCCAGTTGGACTCAAACTCGAGATCTTGGAGTCTTAAAAATTTGGGATGATTATCCGGTTTGAAATGAATGGTGGAATGATTTGATGTTACCATTTTGGGATGGATGGAATAGTCTTCCCGTGCATCTTTGGACAAGGTGACGAGATGCAACTTGGGAGCAGACCATTTTAGCTGCAATATTTTATTTTTTTTTGATGATTCTAGGGGGGGATTTTCAGTCATTTTGTATTGCGATGGCTTTTGCATATGTATCCTCCCATTCTGCTTTTTGCTAATTTGAACGGCAGTTATGTAGGAAGACATTGCTTTTAGTCCAAATCCCAGAATATTTGAGACCTCATTTAATGGCTTCTAGAGAAAATATTACTTTTTTTCTGTTGAATCAAGCCTAACAGACCCTTTGTTTTCAGCTCACCTTCTGATGATGATGATGATGACAGTGCCAATTCATCTGTAGACGTATTAAAAGAAACAATGAGTAAAAAGAGAAAGAGGAAAAAGATTGAGAATTTTTTGGAAAGTTTGGCGACGAGAGTGATGGAAAAGCAAGAGCAGATGCATCAGCAGCTGATAGAGATGATAGAGAGGAAAGAAAAGGAGAGGATAACTAGAGAAGAAGCCTGGAGGCAGCAGAAGATAGATAGGATCAAGAAAGAAGAGGAACTACGAGCCCAAGAGAATTCTCGTAGCCTAGCCCTCATTTCCTTAATCCAGACTTTGTCGGATCATAAAATTGCTGTCCCTCTACCATCAATGTCAGTCTTGCCTGTTTCGCCAATGGAGATCAATGTGGACAAAGACAACGGCAATATTCCAATTCACAATGGTTGTGAGTCCACCTTGACTGACAGAAGATGGCCCGAAGCTGAAGTTAAAGCCCTTATAACTCTTCAAGCTGCTTGTGAACAGAACTCTCTAGTTACTGGTTCCAAAAGTTCTGATATTTGGGACGAGATAGCTGCTAAAATGCATAGCATAGGCTACCATCGGTCTGCAAAGAAATGTAGGGAGAAATGGGATAATATGAACAAATACTCCAGGAAGTCAATGGAGATCAGGGGGAATGAGCAGCATGAAAATAGTAAGAGATGTCCTTGTATTCAGGAGCTGAACATGTTTTACAAGAATGGGTTAATAAATCTAGCAAATGCCTCTAACCATATAGCAAATGAAAATTAGGATGACAGAGTTTAAGCTGTAGAGATTGAAGATCTCAAAGTTTGGTTGAAAACTTCCGTGGAGACTTGAGATCTAGTGGTGGGAAAGAAAGAGTTGACGGCTCCTGAGCTTATATATTCCAATTTGGTGTTTCTATATCTGTCTATTCCTGGAATGAAACTTCACTGGTCATTGCTTTTTATGGTGCTGGCTATTGTACATGAATATTTGCCTTCCAACTGTTAAAGAGAGTAGGCCGGGTGGTGCATTTTATCCAATTTAACCTTCTTAATTCAGTTTCCTTTATATTCTTATAATCTGGATGGCACTAGTATAATTATTTTTTATTTTGAAGGGAATCTACCTTCCAAAACTGGGTTCCACTCTGTTTTCTTTCCCCTTTCTTTCTGACAGTTTCTCATTCTTCTTTTCCAAACTGCTTGCTGCCTACATGCTTGTTTGGACAGCGGCAGCTTCTGAAGTTATTATCAATTTCTAGTACCCAGTAAGCAAGTGCAAACAGATTGAAAGGGAATAGTGTTGTGTAAGGGCATACATCAGTGCAGTCAGTGGCCAACTGTGCATGATGCGGTGAGTTTCGTTTACTTCTTCTGCCGTGATCATTTTGTGACTTGTGATAAGAGGAATTGCACATTCGCTCAGCAATGGTCAATGAGATACTTCAATAAAATGTTCTTATTTGATTAGTCAAAGATTTATTGACATAAACCATGAAAAGTAACAAGCAACTTGGAAATCGCTTTGCATGCGAAGCAGCAGTGAGGATGGTCTGTCTTCAGGAATCGAACGACTAAAAGCTAAACTTGTTCTTTTCTCTGCCAGGGGCATTGATGGAGGGGAACGCAAAAGAAGAGAGAAACCACAATGGCTAGAAGGGTGAGTCTCTCATGCTCCAAAAAAGATATGAAAAACAAGAAAACCAAAAAATCACGAACAGCTTGTGGATTTGTATTGCTCTTTTATTAACCAACTCCAAGCTTCCAGGAGGGACCACTAGCATCACCATGCAAACACTGCAAGGAAGAAGGAATACAAGAAGGTGGAGAGAGGAATGAGTGAGAACAGGAGAGCCAATACAGCAGGAGGTTCTGGCTGCATGTAGTATGGAAATATCAATATGGATGATATCATCAGTAAGGCCATTAGGAAAGAACAAATGGTGGAATTGCTGCTCATGCTTAAGAGTTGCAAAGGCGGTGAAGGGCAGAAAATAGTACTAGTTTATGGTTGTTTTGTGGATAGAGTTTACGAGATAGGTCAGATTAAATACACTATTCAGCTTCCGTTACGTTCTTAGCTACAAATTTCACATTCAATCCCACAGAGAAAATTCCATTGGTTGGTGTGTAAATTCGTAGTTAATGAGAGTAATTAAGGCCAATGCAATAAGTTCTGTGGCACAACTCTTGGGATAGATGTACCATTGTTGTGGAAACAAAGGTTATACATCCCGAATTCAGGCACTACCAAAAATACCTCTGCCCACTTCCTCAGTATTGATTTACTGACAAATTTTTCTCCTTTTTGTTTTTTTATTTTTCTTCCACCAACAAAATTTTTCAAAAATAATAATAAAAAAAATTTCTAGTCTGATTAGAGATGTAAATAACATACAATCTCTTTTTTTTTCTTGTTGAAAAAAAGAAAAACTTTAGGATTTAATTGAAAAACAAAATGAATTTTTCGTTATTGAAAAACATTTTGGATTTGTTATTTATTATCACTTCTATTTTATTTTATTTTATATTTTTGGGATAGAAAGACGGTACTCTAACTGCTGTTGGGAACTTGAATGGGGAAATACCCGGCGCAGAAGTGGGAAACTGGCTCCTAGATCCTACGGGCTAGCCCAACAATGGCGTGTGTCGGGCCGATCCGGCCCATCACAGTCTTTTTTTTTGGAAAAATCAAGATTTAAAAATGACTAATGGTATATAGATATTTTCTCATAAAAAAAAACATTCTTTGTTCAGTGAAAAAAATTCAAACTAAAAATTCTCTTTATCATGAGGAAAGTGAATTATTTTCACAATGTGAAGAAGAAGAAAAAAAAAACACACTACTTAAACGTGTTGAATATAAATAGAAATTTCACGTAAAATATAGCATTGCATAGTCTTGGGGTTTCTTGCCCTTTAAACGTGAAAGAAGATTTTAAACTTTGTAATTAATTGGCACTCAGAACCGCATTAATTTGCCAGCCAAGTAGTATCTGAAAATTAGAGAATATGCATTTATTTTGAACTGCTTTTGTGATTAAATGTTCTATTCGGGTGTCAGAAAATAAAAAATAAAAAAAAAAAAGGAAAAAAAACAAAAAAAGAATAGTGTCCACAACACGGTGTCGTCTCCCATTGTATGCATTAAAATTTCTGTATTGGGCCATAACAACAACAATACATTATACAATAATAATCAGATAAATGAACGTCAGTCAGACTCGGGAGAGGCTTGATGGAGGGAGTAGAGAATGGCAGCCAAAATCAAAGGGAAGAGAAGCAACACAAGAACAGAAGGTGGCTGCAGAGAGCCCATCACCAACGGAGCCAACAAAAGAACAGCAACGACCACCAAAAGCGCCAACGTTGAACCGCCGCCCCACCCATATTCCTCTTCCATGTTAATTCTTTACAGTTGATAACAATGTGTGTATAAGAATTTCTGTTTGTGAGAATGGCCCGGGGGGGGGGGAGACAAGAAAGAAACTGCGTACCTACGGCCATTGGTATGGTTTGGTTGTGTTACATATATACTTTGACTTCGGTTGGTTGTGCCCCGTGTAGACCTTTTTGTGGAAAGGATGCAACGTTTGGCTGCATAACACAACGGGGATGTTAGTTTCTTCCTTTGCTCTTTGTTTCCTTAATTGACAAAAGACATTACGCTTCGTCATCACCCTTAATATCCAGTAACCGCCCGCAATCATTCGTCACCACAGTTAGTGACCTATGGCCTCCATTGAACCTTTTTGGATATATGCACCCAATTACACCCCCCAAATAATAATAATAATAATTGTTTTCTATATAAAAAAAAAAATTCTCTCTGTGTTGTTGAAAATCAGGGGCCAAAAACCCTTTTCATAATTTGTGGGACTACACACGCAATTTCTCAATTTTTCAGAAAATTTAAATTTCATTAATTATTATTACGTATTACTAAATATTCGTATAATAAAAATTATATATAAAACTATCATCACTCAATTTATTTGCATCAAACTTCATACTAATTTTTTAAGATTAAAATTAAAATTTTAAAATTTTAATTAATAAATTATCTCCTTACAAATACAATGTTCTAATAAAATTTTAAAATTTTAATTAATAAATTATCTCCTTAAAAATACAGTGCTCTAAATTTTACGTGCAGCGATTTGCTGCAAGGCAATGGCCTCGCAATCAAGCGGTGATAGGCTCAATGTCTGTTGGGCCAAATGCGAAGATACCCACTTAGCAACTTGGCAGCACTGGATGGTGTCGAATAGCCCACGAGATGAAAGAAACACACCTATAAGCGTGCTCTGTCAGAGTCCAAACATAACACCAATCTCTTATCACTCTTTTACAGTTGAGAAATAAATGAAGGCTGGATTTTTATTTTTTAATTTTATCTTTTTGTGCAAGAGGGCACTTGAAACCAAAATCCTCGTTGAAGTCGCCCATTGACACGTGGCACCATACTCCAGCTCTTGGCACTTTCAATGTTCACATACTTTGCCAAGTAGTTTTCAACAACTTAGCATCAAACTCCCGCATTCAAAGTAGAGACACATAGAGCAAAAGGAGAGGGTCTTTGATTTCCGGAAAAGGGAGAGAGGGGTTGTCCCAGAGATGGAACGTGGAGGCTTCCATGGCTACAGCAAGCTCCCCAGCACAAGCTCTGGTACGTTATAAATAACAAGAATTCTAGGTAGCAGAATGTGATACAATTAATGTTACGCTCGGTGTCTTTTATGCAATGCATCTGCTTTGGATCATGGCTAGATGTATCTTGTTGGCTTATCTTTTTATGCATGCAAGGGAATCATCTTCTCTTGCATGCGCAAAGAATCTCGATTTTTGCGTTTCAATCGTAACCTTGGTTGATAGTACATGGAAAGATCGTCTCAGTGCACGAGTCTGTTTGTTGACGATACATGCATTTCTTTTTATTCATTTTTGGTTCAATCAAGCGTGCGGATTTGGAGTTACTTTTAGTTTTTCTGTGTTCTTCCTAATCTCTTCACAAGTTTTCACCTTGTTGTGCTAAAAATTAAAAGAGGGTTGCAGGGCGGTGAAGATGGAGGTAGAGGAAAGGAAATGGGTGATGAAACAGAAGAAAAGAAACTTTTGTACAAGTGGCATGTTGCGTGCATGAGACATGTGACCCACAGAAACAAGTGGAGGCCATGCATTCTGTGGCTCATTTTGACTTCACCTTGTTGTGATTAATTTATCATTCCACCAGTTTTCCTTAGTAACGTATACTTTTACAAAAGTTCCTCAAGTTTGACAGGTAGACAATCCGTTGTTCCTCTGATGGACTATGGTAGATTAGTAGGTACAATGAATCTCAGCGAGTCTTGCGGCTAATGCTCCTGAATCTTTAATGGGACTGTAAGTAAGCAGCCTAGGCTAGATTAGAGGCTCGATTAGGCTGAGCCCAAATGCATTTAGCTGGGTTTATATCCAATCTGATTTCAAGCCCTATCTAATACCGGCTTGGCCCAATCATATGTTTAGAACCCCAACAATCAACCAATGAGCTCTAGTGAGTCATGGTCAAGTTCGGATCCAATTAGAATAATAATAATAATACACTCCAGACATTACCTAACAGGTCTAAAACGAGGTCATGTTAGGTCATAGAGAAAGGAACTGCTGATAAATAGGTCTCTCGTCACGGATATCTGCTAATGCTCGATATGGTTACACTTTTGGAATTTGTCAGGGTCGAAACGACCAGAAATCAGCATGGGATTAGGTGAGGTGAGCAACAGTCAATTTGCTGCTGACGACAATGAGTGCACTGTGAGGGAGCAAGACCGCTTCATGCCAATTGCTAATGTTATCAGGATCATGCGCAAGATTCTCCCCTCTCATGCCAAAATCTCGGATGATGCCAAGGAAACAATCCAAGAGTGTGTTTCTGAGTACATCAGCTTCATCACCAGCGAAGCCAATGATCGCTGCCAGCGCGAGCAGAGAAAGACCATCACAGCTGAGGATGTACTTTTCGCGATGAGCAAGCTAGGTTTTGATGACTACATTGAACCACTGACTGTGTTTCTTCACCGTTACCGTGAACTGGAGGGTGAGCGCGGCTCCCTGAGAAGTGAGCCACTGGTGAAGAGGAACATCGAGTATGGTGCACTGGGAATGGCTGCTTATGCACCAGCGTTTCACATGGGTCATCACCCTGGCTTTTTTGGCACATCTGCTATTGGAGGAGGATATGTCAGGAATGCATCCAATGCAAGATCATCCCAGGCTGCAACTGGCAATAGCGAAGCATTTCCCCAGAATAAATGACGCCCCAGAAAATGCAACACTAAGCATTTGTTAGTCCGAAGAACTTCTCTGATTGGGAGGCCATGGGGCCAAAACAACAGACTGACTCTGCATTTGAATTGTTGGAAGTTTTTGCTCTATCATTTCCATTACTGCTGCTTTTCACCTTTGGACTTTCCATTTTACATATTTTCCAAAATTTCTTCAACATGGTGCCTTCAGAACCCCTATCCTTGGGAAACCAAGAAGAGTAATTCTGGGAATTTCCTGGTATTGACTCAAGCCAGTGTGCGTAATCTTAAAAATAGCAGTTCCAATTCCAATAATCTCGTGATGCCATTAGGTCAGTGGCATCAAGTGAATCATATATAACCTGCAGCTCCAATGCTTATCATATAAAAGGGGCATCAGAAATGAATAAGATCAGTGTGAATAGATAGATATATGGTGTGCTGGAGCCTGCAGGTTTCAAAAAGGAAATGGGGCATGCTAAAGTTGCCAACTTCATTGCTACCAGTCTTGAAGTACGCGTGGGCTCATAAAAGAATAAAAAAAAAAAAAAAAGAAAATGAAATCCTTCTGCTATTTAGTGCGCAATCAATCTCCCCTCACGAATTCAAGAAAGTAGTGTAGACAAATCCAATCTCCCCTCGATTACGCAATTCGAGGAAAACCCGCATTTCGAGGAAAACCCATTCGATATTTTTCATTAAATTTAATTAAAAATAAAACTAATAAAAAAAAGGGAGATTCTAAAATTATAATACAATGATGATAAAAATGAAGCTCCCAGCGAGGATCGAACTCGCGACCTTTCGCTTACGAAGCGAACGCACTACCACTATGCTATGGAAGCTGAATAGCAAAAATTACATAATAATATTAAAGTAGATCCCATTTTTATTTTTCCCTCGATTTTTTTTTTTTAATTTGATTGCAAATACTGCAAAGATTTCTTGTTTTTTTTTTTTTTTTTTTTTTATAACACATGGGCATGGAAAATGGGAAGCGCAAGACTCGAATTGGTAAACACACTATATGTATTCGGTTCGTTAGTTACACCAACAAGAACTCCCACACAAAGGTGCAAAAATATGGCAAGTTTCAAGTTAGCATGTTTAACAAGCCAGATGCAACTTCCCCGCTTTTCATTTTGGCTCTCCGACGGCTCATATCTCTCTCTCTCTCTCCTCGGACTCTTTTCCATGTACATGTACTTGTTGGGAATCGTCTCCTTTAGCCTCACATCTTTTCATTTTGCGGAATCACTAGAAACAATGAGGCCTCGTTTCCAGAAATATGAGTATCTCCATAACTTGACATCTTCAAGTAGTTTTGCTGTTTGGATTCCATGCTCTGTCTCTTTCTTCATGGTTATCACTTTCCAGCCATTCCAATCAACTAACCCACCAACAATGTGAATATTTTTTCGGAACAAGTTCATCTAGAACCATTTCTGCATTGGGTGTAAGATGTACTAGATTTTCCCTTTGATCTCCGAATGCTTCCGTGTAGGCTCGACTTTCCTTCTCAATTATCCCCTTACCAAATCCTAAAAGTCTTTGCAATTGGTTCTCCATTGCCTTCCTGCATCTGGTCAACCAGAGGGGGGAAAGTGCATCTTCCATTCACTGCATAACAACACATAACCTGCATATTAAAAAATTTAGGCCATACTCAGCCATTAAAGTAAATCTCAGTCAATCTACATCAAATGTTGCACAGGCTAAAAAAATCATCACAAGCAGTATTTCTCTCAAAGCCAATTACAACATAATCACCCCCTAATTTGTGCGTTCAAGTCTGGAGCGCAAGTACATAATTCAAAAATGCTGGACGCTAGGCCAGTCTTTTCATTTTGTCTCCTTGAACCTTACTGTAACATATATGGTATCTTGGTATGGTTAAATGCCTTCTCCAGAAATTTATTAGAATCTTTTGTTGCGTAGGACGTACCCTGGCCTAGACCCTTTTTTTTTAAAAAAAAAAAAAAACATAAAATAGTCCGTTAGAAAATGAAAGATTCGAAATTTCCATACCAACAACAAAATCATTAAATACCCACTAAGAAAAATCCAAAACTTGAACAGAAACGCCATTAAAGAAAGAAAAAATCGGGAAATTTCAGTTGTCGCAAATTGTGCTGAACCAAAATGGTCTTAAAGAAAGTCACAATCTTGAACCAAAGAAAAGGGAGGCCAAGAATCAGAAAACCTATCGGACAAGGCTTTGGATTTCAGTGTGCGTCTGGAGATGGGAAAATTCAAGATCGATAACGATGTTTAGCCCATTTTCTTTAGCTTTAGTAAGCCTCTCGAACTTCTCCTCTCTCTCTCTCTCTCACTCGGGACCGCGCCCTATGCTCTCTTTCCTTAACTCCCTTCTCAGCTCGACGAGCTTCGATCTCTCCTCCTCCTCGGTGGCGACGGCGAGGATCTCCTCCCATTACCGCCGCTCTCTCTCGGCTTCATTCTTCATTTTTTTTTTCTTTTTGATTAATGCCTTTTTCCCCGCTTTCTTCGCCTCCTTTCTCCGTTGCTTTAGCAACTTCTTTTGGGCGTCATCTCCCAAAAACAATCTTTTGGCAGTTTTTGGAAAGTGGCGGAGGGTTGGACTGGCAATCCGATGGGTCCTCGAGGGCGTTTTTGTCATTTGGCTCGGTTCCTCCATTGCAATTCCTTCTTGCAGCCTTTGAAGTGACGGCGGTAAAACACGACGTCGTTTTGAATGAGGTGTTTCATGGATCCGACCAGGCTCTTGACCCCCTCGCAAAAGTAGGCATGTTTGGGCAGACAATTAGCATGTGTTCACACGAGACAATATCGATGAAACGGTAAAACCAAAACTAGGGCTTGATACGAGAAAGCAATTGAAGTGCGAGTTGAGTTTAAATTTTGCTTTAAAATATGATTAATCCTGTGTAAAAAATAAATAAATAAATGTTTTGCCACTCAAAATGAAAATTTAATGATAATTCAATATATATTTTTAATAAACAAGAAATTTCAATAAATATGTTTTACATTTAATATATTGATATTATGTATTAAGAGATTACACTCGAAATTATTATTAAAAAAAATAGTTATTTTTTAATAAAAAACATAATATTAGTAAAATATTCGGAGACCTTGACCTGGGTCTATAAGAGCAATACTGTGGATTATTTGCCTCTTTTAATATAACTAACATCTACTGATCAACTGGCACTTAAATTAATTAAACCCTAATGGTGTTATTTAGTATTGGAAAAGTCAAACAGCTGTGCTTTGCTTTGAAGCCAACTCCATTAACGCATATGGGCCTGGCACGTGAATTTTTGGCCATCTGGTAGAAGTGGCAACAATGTAATTTAAAGGTATTACCAGAGGCAATTTGGTAATTTCGCTCACGCGATTGTCTTTGTCCTTGTCTTCGTCTTGGTCTTTGTTTGGACAAGTGCCACGGGCCCAGGCCTCTCCTTTTACTACGTTGCAAGGAATGGAATTAGTGACGTTTGCACCAGTGCCCCCAAAATACTACTTTTCCTAATTTACAATTTTTGCCCTTGTTAACTAGATATTTTCATATCTCACCCGGATTTTAAATCTAATCTCTCCCCATCCTTGCACGAAAGTACAAATAATTTGGAGTAATAAATTAAAAAAAATATAAATATATTTGCACTGACACTTAGAGATCCCAAGGTAAAGTCTATCATTAGTAAAACACTCTAGAGATGCATTAATTCAAATTTATGAAAAGTTAACTTCTAATCAAATTTTAAACAATTTAAGAGCAAACAAAAGTTGAGTAATTATTAAACTTTCGCTAAAAGCATTGTAATCGTCTTAAACATTTTGAAACCCATTTGAAATTTAGCATTTGTTGGGTTTCTAAGCCCACTCCATGCCTTAAGGAAACTTAAAGTTTAATCTAGTGATTATGTTAATTGTATTATAATATGTATTTGTAATTAACCGTTAGCAGTATTTAATCTTCTTATATAATAAATTAAATTTATATTTTTAATTTTATTATATTTACACATTTAATTTAATACATATAAAATTTTTTAATTTTTAATTAAATTTATTCAGTTAACAATAAATATTTAATTTACAAGCGTTTAGACAATAGCTGGGAGATTAATTACAAATCCACACATACAAAAGTTGATGCGGCGACAAATTCTTAGAATAGATATCCTTCTGAAATTCCTTCCTAATGAGCCTTGTGAAACAATAAAGTAAAAGTCTAGTATTGGATGGACTAAACAAAAGAAAGTGGTCTCAAATGCCAAAAAATTATATATGTATATCATAATTCATAAATACCCCAAACTGGAGGGGCGCTCCATGCGTTGGAAGTCTCATGAGAGAGAGAGAGAGAGAGAGAGAGGAGAGATTGTTACAGATATGTTAGGATTGGAAATCATTTCTCTTACATCTTGAGTTCATTTCGTGTTGTTGTTCGAAAAAGAGACCAGAGAAATTGAAAAAAAAAAAAAAACAGAAAGGAAAAAAAAATAAAAGAAAGAAAAGAAAAGAAAAAAAAAAAAACGAAAGAGAGGAAGAGAGAGAGAGAGAGAGGGGGAGGAAACCCCATCTTTTTTCTTCTTCTTTCTTCTTGGCTTACTTACATCTACACGTAGCCATCTTCTTGCCCTAAAAAGATAGGGTCTTGATGGGAAGAGAGCTGGTTACTGGGTCTTGAAGCTACAAAAACGACGAAGTTTTCTTGGTGCTGAACACGCGACAAAAAGGGAAAAAAAAGAAAATGGAAGAGAAGCTGCAAGAGCAGCTGAAGGAGATGGGATCGAAGCTCGAGACCCTTCCCTCCTCCAAAGATGCCCTCGTTAAGCTTTTAAAGGTGACGCATTTCTTCAATTTGTTTGCTAATTGCTAGTTTTCTTGGCCTTTTCTGTATCTATTTTAGAAAAATTGAGGGAATTTGTGGATGCCGTTCTGTTAGTTTCTTACTGTTTGGTTTCCAAGTAAAGGAACCAAGTAATGGTGGTAAAGGTTAAGTGGAAATTTGGTTTCTTTTTCGTTGTGTTTTGTGGCGGTGGGTTTTGGTTGGTTGAAGTTTGAATTAGGTTGGATTTTAGTTGGAGAATTAGTTTTCTGGTAGTTTAAAGATTGAAACTTTTCTTGGTTTTTGGGGGCGGGGGGAGGGAAATTTTGGTTTCTTGTGGGGTAAGAGTATGTGCTCAGTGAAATCCGTGTTTCTTAGGGTTCTGAGTTTGACAAATCTAGGGTTTTTCTTTCCTGACATGACTATTGCTGTAGGGTTTGCACCTTGTGAAAATTCACCTTTCCACCTTCTTAGAATACAGTTGATAAGTAGGTATCTTGTTTGCATATTTTGTTTATGTTTCAGAGTTTGGTTGTGTTTTTTTCTGTAATGTTAGGGTATATATTAGCAGTTTGCTGTACATATACTAAAGGATGAATTAATGAGCTTAATTAAGTCAAGGGCTGGCCCATTGGGCAAGGAAACAAATGGGGGAGAAGAATATCATGTTCCTATAACTAGTTTTGTGTTATAAATATATTGAGTATCAATATTATATCAGACTCAATCATTACAGAGTGCCTTGCTTGTATTATCAATATTTGAGTACAAACTTTGGCTCTCTTTTGTTCATCGCTGATGTATGATAGTATTTTCCATAACTGCAGCAAGCTGCTTCCTCCCTTTCTGAGATGGACCAATCGCCATCCACTTCAATGATGGAGTCAATGCAGCCTTTTGTTAACGCAATTGTCAAGCCAGAGTTGCTGAGGCATCAAGACAGAGATGTTAAGCTTTTAGTTGCAACCTGTATCTGTGAGATAACCCGAATTACTGCACCTGAAGCTCCTTATACCGATGATGTTCTAAAGGCACTCATCTCTTATACATATAACCTGAATAAATTTTGGTTACCTGTTTTATTTTAGTGTCACACACAAGTTTTTGTGTTTTGATTCTCTTACTGATTGGTGTATGTATATCTGCAGGATATTTTTCACTTGATTGTAGGAACTTTTAGTGGATTAAGTGATATCAGTGGCCCATCTTTTGGAAGGAGAGTTGCTATTTTGGAGACTCTTGCCAAGTATAGGTCATGCGTTGTGATGTTGGATCTTGAATGTGATGATCTGGTGAATAAAATGTTCAGCACATTCTTCAATGTTGCCAGGTTTGTTTTATTCCTTGTCTTTTTATTTTTTTTTTCCGTCCATGATTTCTGAGTTAAGAGTTATTTTTACTCCTAGAATGGTCCATTCACAATGCACATTTGATAAATTTTATGTTTTACAAGCCTAAGAGGTGCCTTATAGACACAAAATTGGATCATTGCCTGGACTTACTGCGTATTGATGATTGGAATGTACAAACATTGCTTCTTGCTGCATGGTATTTGTGCCAAGTTGAACTTAAACATGTTGGGTGATATACATTGGCAAATGGCTTGTAACAGTTGCAGCATGAAGTATTGTTGCCAATATGAAAACTTCCAAATGGGAAACATAATGGTAGCCATGCGTTGGTTAATTGCTTACAGAGTATTATTGTGAAGATGATTAATTTTCAACCTTTGAAAATCATTGGGAGATACATATCAGCTAATTGCCTCTTTTCCGATTCTTCTTATGACTAGGGCTTATAGCAATATCTTGGATTAAAAAATAATTGATCTCAAATATTTGTTTTTGCAGTGATGATCACCAAGAAAATGTATTGTCTTCAATGCAGACAATCATGGTTGTTCTCATAGAAGAGAGTGAGGATGTCAGAGAGGATCTTTTACACATTATACTGTCTGTATTAGGACGAAATAGAACTGTAAGCACCTTCTCCTGAATTTATGTGCAGTACATTTTGCTTGATGGTCTGATTCTGCAGTATATGTTGTGGATATTTTGTTTTTGTTTTCTTTGAATATTTCACATTGGCTTCATGAAAACCATTTTGGTGAAACTTGAAAACCCAGGATATTTCTGCTGCTGCAAGGAGGCTTGCTATGAATGTTATAGAGCAATGTGCTGGAAAACTTGAAGCTGGCATAAAACAGTTTATTATATCATCACTGTCTGGAGATAATCAGTCAGCAAATAGTCAAGTTGATTATCATGAAGTTATATATGATATTTATCGTTGTGCTCCTCAGATCCTATCGGGAGCTGTTCCATATCTCACAGGGGAGCTGTTGGTAATTACACACTTATGGTCTGCATCATGTTATTTCAATACCTTAACTGTTAAAACATCTTTATTCTGGGTGCACAGACACTCAGTTATTGCTTTCAAGGCTAGGCCTTTTGTTTTACTGTGGGCATCTTACAGGTTCCCTTTCAGCATCACCATAGAAGTAAAGCAATGTTACTTACATGATTAAATGTGTATTTATGAAGAACATAGGTGTTTTGATGGTATAAGCCTGTGACTTATTGAGATTTGATGATAATTTCTATCTAATTTCATTCCAACATATGCAGACTGATCAGCTAGATGTTCGTTTAAAAGCTGTGGAGTTAGTAGGAGATCTGTTTGCTCTGCCAGGTGGTGTCATCAGTGAATCATTTCAGCCTATATTTTCAGAGTTTTTGAAACGGCTGACTGATAGAGTAGTTGAGGTCCGAATGTCCGTCCTTGGGCATGTGAAAAGCTGTCTTCTGTTGAATCCATTCCGACCTGATGCTCTTCAAATCATCTGTAAGTGTGTTAAGCGGTGTTTGAGTATAATTATGAGAGGCTAGCCTGATTTTGGTATGACTCAATATATTTCAGCTGCCTTATGTGATCGACTGTTGGACTTTGATGAGAACGTTCGAAAGCAAGTTGTTGATGTAATATGCAATGTGGCTTGTCACGCCTTGAGTTCCATCCCTGTTGACACAATAAAACTAGTTTCAGAGCGCCTCAGAGACAAATCTGTATGTGTGGTTTTTCTTTTCCTTTGCACCACATTGTTGCCTAACAGTTTATTATTGGATGTAGTAGTTGATTCATAAACATTATTCTTTCCTGAATTCTCAGTTACTTGTTAAAAGATATACGGTGGAGAGACTTGCTGAAATATTCAGGGTCTTTTGTGTGAATTCCTCCAATGGCTCTATCAATCCCAGTAAATTTGATTGGATTCCTGGGAAGATTTTGAGGTGCTTTTACGACAAGGATTTCAGGTATGATGTCCAGCTCTGCAAGCTGAGCTGGAATAGGTATTCTTTGTTCATATTTGGCTTTTGCATTGAAATGTTGGTTGTGAATTTATCATCTTCATTGATAACTGTTGCATTTCTTGTTCATTGCTTTCTTTGACTTGCATTCATTTTTGGAGTCTGCAAATGCTAATAATTTTAGATGTTATATGGCAAAATGTCAAAAGTTTTCTGGTTCAAATGTGGCAATGCTGGAGTACTAGCTTCTTGTCCACTGAGTATTACTGGAAGTTTTAACACATAGGTCTGTGCTGCAGATCAGATACAATTGAATCTGCTCTCTGCTTGTCTCTGTTCCCAGCTGAGTTCTCTGTCAAAGACAGAGTTAAACACTGGGTGAGGGTCTTCTCTTCATTTGACAAAGTTGAGCTTAAAGCTTTTGAGAGGATCTTGGAGCAGAAGCAAAGGTGTGCTTTAAATGATTGGTCTCAATCTAAATTTTGATTAGCCTCCTCTGATCTCTCCTTGTTTATTTGACCTGGGGTCTGAGATTATTGGATTTCCTTTTGGATTGCAGATTACAGCAAGAGATGCAGAGGTATCTCTCCCTTAGGCAGATGAACCAGGTTTGCAGATATTGGATACTAAACCTCTCACTTTTGGTATAAACATTGAAGCTGAAATTATCATTTCTGATTTAAATACAGGATGCAGATGCTCCTGAGGTCCAGAAAAAGGTTTTTCTCTCCTTTCGGATCATGTCTCGCTCGTTTGCTGATCCTTCAAAGGCTGAGGAGAATTTTCAGATACTTGAGCAATTAAAAGATGCCAATATCTGGAAGATATTAACAAGTCTACTTGATCCAAATACTAGCTTCCATCAAGCTTGTATTGGTCGGGTAAGTGATCTGACACCGCAAATGGTTGTCTTGTTTGGGCAACTAGAATGCAGACACCTAGCTGTGGGATTTGGTGAACAATATTTGATTTCAGGAGGGCACAGTGTACTTCCTAGTTTCACTCAGTGTAGAAATCCTCTTATTTGCAGGATGATGTGCTCAAAATACTTGGTGAGAAACATCGACTCTATGATTTTTTGAGCAATCTGTCTTTAAAGTGCTCTTATTTGCTTTTCAACAAGGAGCATGTGAAAGAATTTTTCTTGGAGGCTAACACACACAAATCCACTGGAAATACTCAGCTCATCCAATCTTGCATGGACGTACTTGTGGTAAGCACATTCTTTTCTCTCTCACATAACATGCATCTTTGATTAGAAACTCTGAAAGATCTTTTCTTTCTTTGTTTTTATGATTTCTGTTTTTATGGTTGCAGTATGAGTTTGTGTTTGCTATATCCTATTGGCTTTGAACAAAGTGATAGACTGATAGTATCTCTGTGTGCTTTTAGGATACATGTTTATAGTTTTAATTTCCAAATTCGAATTTGTAAAAGGTTGGCTGATTTTGAAGCTTTTTATGATAACTGTTCAGATTCTTGCACAGTTCAGTCCACTGCTGTTTAATGGGGCTGAAGATGAAATAGTGAATTTTCTGAAAGATGACAATGAAGTGATTAGAGAAGGTGCTTTGCATGTTTTGGCAAAGGCTGGTGGTACTATCCGTGAACAACTTGCAGTGCCATCAAGGTGCAGATCTTGAAATTATTGTCCTCCTGGAGTTAGCTCCTGACATACATGCTTATACTGTCTTGTTGCTTAACTGCAGTTCAATTGACCTTATACTAGAAAGGTTCTGTTTAGAAGGCAGCCGGAGACAGGCCAAGTATGCTGTACATTCCCTGGCAGCTATAACAAAGGATGATGGGCTCAAGTCTCTCTCTGTTTTATACAAGGTGCCACCCATGTTTGTGTTTTTTTGTCTCTTTTCTGTAAACCAGTAGATGTGTTGAATGTGCTGCATGCCGCCTTTTATGATGTAGTTATTGCTTTTGTGTCTCACATTGTGCTTGAATTTATCTTTTTGCGTTTCACCATTAGATGTTTTGAATATGTTGCAATGCCTGGTTTTTAATGACAACAATATAGATGATGCTGCTTGCTGGATTTACAGAGACTTGTTGACATGCTGGAGGAAAGGAGAAATTTGCCAGCTGTTCTTCAATCATTGGGATGCATAGCACAGACTGCAATGCCAGTTTTTGAAACTAGAGAAAGTGAAATTGAAGAATTTATAAAAAGCAAGATTTTGGAGTGCAGTAGCGTATGCCTCTGAAGATCTTTTACACAGTTAATTCCCATTTATGACTTGATGATGATTAGCCTTGATTATTAGTGTGCTTTTGATTTGCAGAAAGCAGAAAAAAATGCAAAAGATGGTTGGGATGATAGAAGCGAACTTTGTTTGTTGAAGGTTGGTCCTTTAGTTTTTTTTAACAATTGTTTTATTTGATAGTGGTGTTGTTGATTGTATTAGAGTGTGTTGTTTTGAAGTGCAGTTGGTGCAATACATTGACAATCTCTTGTACTTTGGCTTACACCTATACATGCCTGCAGATTTATGGGATAAAGGCATTGGTCAAGAGCTACTTGCCTGTTAAAGATGCTCAACTTCGCCCTGGTATCGATGGCCTTTTGGAAATTCTCAGGAACATACTTCAATTTGGAGAAATATCAGAAAGTATAGAATCAAGGTATCACTTTACTGTTGATTTAGCTGCTTTAGGGGTTGTCAGTGGGTTTCTTTTTCTTTTTGTTCTAATTAATCCATGAAGTTTTCAGTTCATGTGAAAGTTTTTCTAATCATACAGTTCAGTTGATAAAGCCCATTTGAAGCTTGCTTCTGCAAAGGCAATTCTTCGTCTATCAAAGCAATGGGATCATAAGATAACTGTTGATATCTTCCACTTAACGTTGAGGACACCAGAGGTGAAATTCCTCTTAACTGCATCCTCTCCTATATTTTTTCTAGATAACTTGTAAACATATGATCATTTTGTGACTGATTCATTATTCTTTTTCCTCTCTTTCCTTTTGGTTCTTGTAGGTTGCTTTCCCCCAAGTTAGGAAGCTATTTCTGAGCAAAGTTCATCAATATATCAAGGACAGGTTCTTGGATGCAAAATATGCTTGTGCATTAGTATTGAACATCACAGGGGCTAGCCCAGTGGATTTTGAAGAGGTATCTTTACTAAATCCAATTGGCATAGGGTCAGTCACATTTGCTAGATCAAGCCGCTGTCAGCCTGGTTTGATCAAAATTCCAAATCTTTACTTGGGTGAATGTTGTGCACTGTCTGATTTGGCAGGAGAAGCAGAACCTAGCAGATATCATTCAAATGCATTACCAGGCAAAGTCAAGGCAACTGCCTGTTCAAAGTGATGCAAATCCTGTGGCAACCTATCCTGAATACATTCTCCCATATTTGGTCCATGCTCTTGCTCATCATTTGTGCCCCTGTGTAGATGAATGCAAGGATGTCAAAGCATTTGAGCCAATATACCGGTAAATTAAATTTTCTGGAAAATGTATGATGTCATGTCATTAAATTTAGGATATCAAAAAGTATATTAACATTGATATTTTCCCTTATTTTCCAGGCAATTGTACTTTATTCTTTCCATGCTTTTGCATAAAGATGAAGATGTCAAGTCTGAATCTAGTGCTAACAAGGAGAAAGAGAATATATCTACAATATTTTCTATATTTCAAACTATCAAGCACTCAGAAGATTTAGTTGACTCAGGGAAAGCAAAGGTTGTCGAATATGTCTTATTTTGTATTCATCATTAAATTTGTGAATGATTGCTAGTTCAAGAGCTTACCCATCAGGATATGATAAATTGAGAAATGAAGAATAATGAGCTTATTGATGCAATTATTTACATCCACAGAATTCACACGCAATTGCTGAACTTGGGCTGTCAGTCATCAAGCGCTTAGCTCAAAAGGGGGAGGATTTTCAAAAGTTGTCCTCAAGGGTTTCTTTGCCTCCAACGCTGTACAAACCACATGAAACAGAAGAAGTCAACGGCTCTCTGGTACCCTTTACAACTTAAACAGATTTTCCTGCCCCAAGCCCCAATGAATTGATACTGGATCAAAGTAATGAAGAATAAAAAGTTGCTGATTTTCTGCTGCAGATTTGGCTGGAATAGTTTTTGTTCTTGAACTTTCTCTTTACCCTATTTTACTTTTCCTGCAGATATCCTTCCATTTAGTTTGGTATCATCATATCATAATCAAATGTCATTTTCTTTAGTAAAATTTCATGTTTTTGATAGGAAAACGAAGGAAATACTTGGTTGGCTGACGAGAATGTCTTGGCTCACTTCAAATCACTTAAATTAGAGACTGATGGAATAGTATGTTCTACTGTTTAAAGTATTTTTAGCAATGCAGTAATGCTTAGCAGTATTTGGTGCCACTTGGGTCTTTCACTAACTTTTGGGGCTTGGTTTTGGTCACATCAGATTATTTCTGCTGCAGTTGAGGATGAGAGAGAAGCAAATGAAGTGCCTCTTGGGAAAATTATAAAACAACTGAGGTCTCAGGGAAGCAAGAGTGGAAAGGTTAAGAAGCAAAGGTCTTTATCAGCCAAAACAAAGGATGTTGACAATGATGTTGATATTTTGAAGATGGTAAGGGAAATTAACTTGGATAATTTAGGGCTGTCAAATAAGTTTGAGTCAAGCAATGGCCACAACCATTTTCCTACTGAGAAGGAGAAATCAGAACTGGAGCATCAAAAAAGTCAAAAAAGAAAAGCTACTGATGTAGCTTCTGTCTCTGTTCCTAAACGGCGGCGATCATCATTTGCCTATAGTGCTTTCAAATCGCCCCAAAGCACTTCAAAGACCCCTTTAAGAGTTCCTGGGGATGATTTAAGCCCTGATTTGGAAGACAAAAGGTCTGGGATAAAAGAAAGCATTGAGTCTGATTTGTTGGCATCGTACATTCCCAGGAACAGAACCTTCATAACAAAACATAAAGGCAAAAGTTCCGATTTGAGCCACAATGGCGAGGAAAATGAAACTGGAGAAGCCGATGAGGATAATGTGATGGTAAGCTTTTGCAATGCCTATGCTACTTTTAGAGGCTTATAAAATGACATGTTTTTGGATTACTTCTGCAACAGATACCCAAATTGCTTGTGGAGACTGATAAGAATACTTCAAGTGGATCCATGAAGAAGCGGAAAAGAAGAAGTATTGCAGGGTTGGCAAAGGTAAATGCCTATATTGTTTTCTCTTTCAAGAGTAATGTTAAGTTGATTTCTCAGTTACATTTAGTTCTGCATTTGACTGCTTTGAAGCACATTCCACAGCAAGTGCAAAATATGGTTATACTCATGTCTCTCTGCTGACTACCCCTTTATTCCCTATATTTTTAATCTCGAAGTCTTTTCCTCGTTGGCTGAATCAAATGGAGTTCTTTTCCTATCATTCTTGTCTTGGAAAAAAAAAAAAGAAAAGGAATCCCCTCAGCCACATTGCCTAAAGTATTTCACATTCTACTTCAGTGAAAAGAATTTTCTTCAGGTTTGTAATTTTACAGGTATCTGGTTTTATATTCTACAACCTCAATAAAAGACGACATCCCTCTCAGATTTCTTTTCCTAGCCAACTCATACTCTACTTATTTCATTTTTATAACCAGTGGACATCTTTCTTTCTCTAACCCGCACCAGGCTGATAATGACCTGACGATCTAATGAAATGTCTGGGTGTAAATCATAATCTGACCTTGACACACATGTGAACATTGTTATTAATTCTCTTTTTTTTTTTTCGTTCCAGAGATATTTTCTGGTTTCTATGTAGCTCTTCTGTTTTGCTTATTTGTTTATATGTTTATAGGTTTTTATTTTTTCACTTGAAGTATCCGACTCTCCCCTTTTTCCTGCTCACGTGGTATAGTCCTTGCCTCCTTCCTTTTTCATTTTTCTTTTTCTCTCCCAGCGCTCAAGAAAGAATCGTGGCATTAATATTGAAGAACTAGTTGGATACAGAATCAAAGTTTGGTGGCCCATGGATAAGCAGTAAGTGTTCTATTGCTTTGTTCAAGCCAAAAATTTGGGAAAAAATGTGTTCCACCCCTATGTGCATTCTCCTCACATTCATTTCTTTTCTTGACATGTCTATTTGCTTATGCATGAGTTGTCTATTGTGTTTATGCAAACTGTTTCTCCTATGAATGGAGCAGGTTTTGATGCTGATCTTTCTTCCTTGCATTATTTCTAGTTAAGAAAAAAATAGATTTTTTGGTACATAAAATGAAATATAACAGTCTAACAGTCAATAGCTTTTTTTTTCTACCATGAAGATGCTTTACTATATTTGTTCATGGTGGTCTGATTCAAAGTAGATTACAGTTGAAATAGCCTTGAGGGATGAGATGGGTCATGGTTGGTGTCAAGTTATAAAATTTACAAATGAAAAATTTGTAGGACACTCTCATGACTTATCATTTTACTAAAATTGACAGGTTCTATGAAGGTACAGTTAAATCTTATGATTCTATGAAGAGGAAGCATGTGGTATGCCTCTCTCTCTCTCTCTCTCTCTCTCTCTGTGTATATATATACTTTCATGGGACTGCTTTGTTTTTGGCTCACTAACACAATTCTTGTTGACTCAATGCAGATATTATATGATGATGGAGATGTGGAAGTACTCCGTTTAGAAAAAGAACGCTGGGAGCTGGTTGATCGCAAGCCTCGAAAGGTCTCAGGCTCTCATTATCTTCTTTCATGACATTCCTTTTTCTTTTTTTGTAACTGAAAGATTTTACGCTAATATTTTGTCCTTTGTGCTATTTCAGAAAAATTTATTTCGGAGTCCCTCTTCTGCAG
The DNA here is from genome assembly GCA_037832385.1 of Rhizophora apiculata. Lineage (NCBI taxonomy): Eukaryota > Viridiplantae > Streptophyta > Magnoliopsida > Malpighiales > Rhizophoraceae > Rhizophora > Rhizophora apiculata. The sequence continues at coordinate 3,315,377 of CM075430.1, read as the reverse complement.
TGCGGTAAGTGTAATGTTGTGAAGAAAGATATTTTCATTTTGATTGTCCATATAGTAGCAGGTTTTGGCCACAAAATGGCATTTTATATGGTAGCAGCCCTATCATTGTCAGTCAAATGTGACGTGTCGTTTATGGCGTAATGGTTTAGTTGCAGGATCTGATTTGTTCCTGAGAACTTGGTATTTTTTTTGTAGAACTGTTTCTTCTAGTTTTTGCCTCATTTGTATAACCATTTCACAGGTCACGTTCACAGAAAAATAGGAGTTCCACTGGCTTACGTAAGAACAAGAACACAGTAATGATGTGAGTAGGGAATGTTTTCATTATTTATATGGTTATTAATGTTGTGTTTGGAGTTTGCTGAATACCTGTATGTTTTTATTTTTTTATTTTTTTGGCAGGGTTAAGGGGAAAAAAAATCTTAAGAAAAGCTCAAAGCATTCGCTTAAAGAATCCAAGGATACAGGGGATTCTGATGTATCTGATGCTGAAATTACATTGGCATCTAAAGAAGGTGAGACGAATTTGGAGAAGCATTGGATTCAAATTAGGTGTTCAGGAGGCTTATTTGCGAAAAGTCCATTAACTGTGATATTGCTAGAAGAATTTTATGGTTTTATTTTTCAGAAAAGTTTGTAAGAAATGTCATGTAAAATGATGTTTTGGGAATCAATTTCATTTCAGCAAAATGATACGGGTGATAGTGGCCACATTGTACATAAAAATAACCAATTTTTGTATGTCGTGTGCCCTTTTGAGCTCACAGCCAGTGCATGGAGAATACAGTTGCTTATTTCTTGTTCCTTTTTTGTTGTTTTATTTTTGCTCCAGATAACTCTCAAGAGGAAGGTGCAGATGGGGTGATGCAGCATCTAACGGATTTGGAGGAACCTGACAAGGATGCATCAGTCTTTAGAGGAAAGCACCTAGAAGACTCGGAGGAGAGTCCGTACTGTCCAGAAGAATCCAATGGAGAAGTGAAATCAAATTCAAAGGATGAAGTTTCCATAGATGCCCAAAAAGGAGGTTTCCAAGAGGAGGGAAAGGAAGCTGAGAAAAAAAATTCTGATTCTGAAGGTGGTGAAGATGCAGAAGTTGGCGATACTAAGACAGAACAAGAGAAACCCCATGTAGAATCATCAAATCTTTCAGATGCTGGGGAAGCTGAGTTCTCTGATGACGAGCCCCTTGTACTTGCTTCTAACTTTACATTTAGCTCATGCATTAAAAGCATAGCTTCTGCTTAGAAGTAACTAAGGCTTCTTTATCAAATGCAGATCATATGGAGGCAAAAGGTCAAAAAACCAGCACCAATGCGAGCAAGGTAAGCCAGTTTAGGCTGTAGACCGGTTCCCAGAAGATTAGCAAAGCTGCAGCACCTCGTTAGAATCCAGTGCCGGGAGAAAGAAGGCAAAAGTCATTCAACAGTGTAAAAAAAATAATAAAGTTCTAAAGTCATTTCCCCCCCCCCCCCAAGTTACATATGAATGTAAAGTAACAGTAGACATTCCCCAACCTCCATAGAAATGCTAGTGTCCTGTAATTGCGCATTGTTTACTGGTAGATTATAAGATCGGCGCCATGGTCAATAGGGTGTAGCTTAGTGCATGTCTCTAACCAACTAGGAAATGATAAATAGATAGGATGCTTGTACAGTTATAGTTGGGGATGGTGTTGTATTTTGATATGTTAATGCTTATTTTGTCAGACATCCGACGAAGAGATGAGTTGACTGCATTGTTTTTTGCCAGCTTTCTGTATGAGAAAACTCCACTCCTTCCTTTTCTGCATTGTGATATTTGAGTTCTTCCATAAAAAGCATCCCCATAAAATGCAGTGATCTTTGCACCAAAACAAAAAGCAAAATGCAGTGATCCATAAATCGTCAGCTTAACAGTTTTGATGATTCTAGGCAGGAACGCCCCGCCCCCCCTGCTTTTCATATCTGACTAAACGAAAGGTAGTGTTTTAAAGCCAGATCTGCCTGGAGGACTCTGTCAGTGTTACGCTTATTTGTACATATTTTTAATCTCATTCACTAGTGTCATCATGCGGGAAAGATTAAAATTATGCAATTAAATCATAATAAAATAAAGCAACAAATTGCCGCGTGCATGAACCTTAAACCCCCCCCCCCCCAAAAAAAAAAAAACATCTTAGGGTGTATTAATGTTAGTCAAAGAAAAGAATGGCGAAAACTTTACGGAATTATAAAGAAATTAAGTAACTGAAAATAGCTTACATGCTGTAACTCACACCTCATCATCTTATTGCACCGTTAAAATAATAATAATAATAATAATAATTTTTCGTGATCAATCAATTAAAAATATGATCCGAGTCCGGCCCATTGTTGACCCGAAACAGGACCATTACCCATAACAAGCTGCTGTTGACAAAAATTGATGGCAAATTGCTAATGCGGCAATGAGTTTCAAGTTCAAAGCGTGGTCGCTGCCAGCGAAGCCGCCTCCTGAAGAAAACACTGGAGAGAGTGAAGAGAAGAAGAAGAAGAAAGAAACAATCGATCTTGGAAACGGAAGCCAAGTAATTTACATGCAAAGATTCTTGCCATTTGACCTCTCATGGAAATTCTTTGATTACCTCGACACTCACATCCCTTGGACCCGACCCACCATTCACGTCTTTGGTCGCTCCTGTCTCCAGGTCCCCACCTCCTCTCTCTAAATTATCATTATCATTATTATTATTTGATGGGTATATCATTTCACAAGATTTTTTTTGTTTTTTTGGGCCATCTGTGTGGTTTTTCCAATCAAATTATGGGTGGCATCATTGAAAGGTTGGATCTTGAGGTGGAAAATCTGTTAAAATTACGATCTTGCTGTGTTAATTTCACCTGGTAAAGGGGGCTTTTTTTTTTTTATATCCTGGCTGCAGATTAAGTTTTTCATTTCATCTTGTCATTATGATTGTATTCACTGCATGTCTTAATTTCTCAGAAGAAAAGTATGATTATCTTCGCGTGTTTGAGTGAAAGATCAAGAATTTCTACATTAATGTTAACAGGCTCTAGGGGTGATGGCATTCTAGATATATGGTACTGCTCATCTTATTTGTCCCTGAGGAAGTGTGGAAATTCCCTAGAATAGACAGACTTTGAATCAGGATTGTGAACCTTGCAACAGTCATTTCCCACTTGGTGATCTTTTTTTTCTTGCAGCCTAGAGATACATGCTATGTTGCAAGTCCGGGATTGCCAGAATTGATTTACAGTGGATACAAGCCACATGCATACTCTTGGGAGGACTATCCTCCCCTCAAGGACATTCTAGAGGCTGTAATAATGCTTTTTCCTTATCTTCAATACTTTAGAAATTCAATCGAATTGTTTCTAATGGCGTTCTATATATCCTGAAGGTCCACAAAGCACTTCCTGGGAGTAGATTTAACAGTCTACTCTTGAATAGGTATAAAGGTGGCAATGACAATGTTGGTTGGCATGCTGATGATGAAAAGCTCTATGGACCAACTCCAGAAATTGCATCAGTTTCCTTTGGATGCGAACGTGAATTCTTTCTGAAGAAGAGGCCTGAGAAATCATCCAAGGGTGACTGTTTCCTTTTGTTTTACCACCATGTCAATAGATGATGCCTTTGTTGCTTTGTTTTGGTGGTTTTGTTATATTGGATGAGGAATTTCAGGAATCGTATTGCATTTTTATGTGTGAATTGTAGGAAAACGATCCGATGGCGAGCCTGCTAACAAGAGGTTAAAAAGCAGCCACATTGATCAGCATTCATTCATACTAAAGCATGGATCGCTATTGTTGATGAGGGGTTACACACAGAGAGATTGGCTTCACTCAGTGCCTAAACGTGCAAAAATTGAGGCAACTCGAATTAATCTTACTTTCAGGCTCATCCTTTGATGGATATAGGAAAGGTATATATCAAAATTTCCTCTCATTGTTAACTGTATCTTTAGCAGCTCAGCTCTAACTGAGTTTTCTGTGACCGCGTGCTTACATTTTGTGACTAGAAGGTGTAGCTGTGTGAGCAGAACAAAGAAGTTATGCGAAATCTGCAGTTGCCTGTGACCTGAGAGCTACACAAGCAAGTGATGCCACAAGTAATTGGAGGCCTCTAGCAATGGGATTTCTTTGACACCATAGAGCCTGAGTTGTGAACTTACATCCAGAACATCGTGTAATTCCGACATTTTGGGCTGCAATTTTCATCTCCTAGAAATTGAGATTACACAAAGGACCCAAACCCATAGAAAACTCGAGTATAGAGAGTAGAAAAGAAAACTGCAAGATGGGACCAAAAAAAAAAACTAGAGTTTTTTACTGTTGGACTTGGGTCCCATTTAATTGTTTAAATTATTTGGTTGGAGGATTTCTTGCATGGTATCATAACCCTGCTATTTTTACTAACTTTTTTGTTCTATTAGGGGTCTATTACACTATAAATTACAATGAGATATTATTTTTTTTTATTCAAATAAATTTTATATTTTTTCATTTAAAATTAAAATTTTAAAGTTTGAATATAAAAATTTTAATTTTTAATTATTGAAGTATTTTTTTAAAGAATGATTTTTACTAACTTTAATTATATACGTACGGAGTTAAGTTGAATTTTTAACTTATAAAGCAGCTAACTTCACTCTACAAGTTGTAATTTAATTTGAAGTACAAAAGGTTGAAAACAAACATGGACCAATAAGCCCAAGTCAATTAACGTAACAATCAAATATTAAAGGAAAATTTTGCTTTGTATTCTGTTGAGCCAAATAATTTGACTAATCAGCCCAGATGCGACGGTGTCGTAAAGGCTAGTTTGTGTAGCCTTCAGTTATGGGTTGTATGCAAACACCTGGAACGAAGTGGTCGCCGAAAAGACAAAAGACAGGACTTATTCTTTGTTACAGAGAAATACGCTTTTCCAATGTAATAACGTTACCAAGGACGGCAGCATCAGGATCATGTTGTTTGCATATAAACAGTTCGCGCTTGTTGGCCTCCCTGCCATTTTTCTGACACTGCATCAATCGTAGGGGAAGCCAAAAGCTCTTCTTCTTTGTCTTTCCCTTTTTTTTTTTTTTTTTTACTGTCTTTCCGTAATTGGCTGATTGGCGTTTGGTTTTATAGGTGGACTCGAGTCAAGAGATTTACCTGATCAGCCCCTGGAAATGACAAATACGAATACTATGGTGGCTTCTTCTCCAGACTCTATAAAGCCCAGGGGTATTTCCCTTTCCTTTCTTGTTTTCATCAATCCGTCTCCCTCGGTCATTGAAAAAACACCAAAAAGGAACAGTCTTTTCTCTTTCTTTGTCTTCTCTCTGTCTCTTCCTCAATTTTCTTCTTGTTCTTGGTTTATGGTTTTCAAGAATTCTCAAATGTTTTCCTTTTTTTCTTTTTTAACTTTTATTTTATTAATTGCCTTTGTGTCACTTAGTAGCAAAAGCTACTTGAAGGGCTAAATATGATAAAATCAATGATTCAGCTTTAGTCGATCACGAGTTTTCTCGAACTTGATTGGTCGTTAGTCTTCTGTTCCCCCTCCTTTATGGTGTATGCTTTGCAGAAACATGTGCTTTTAGTCTTTCTTTGAATTCTTTTTTTTTTTTTTCTAATGATGGGATTCAAAGAATTCAATCATGGTTTTTTTTTTTCCTTTATTTCTGACTTGGGATTTTAACTTATTGTTTCGGTGTCTAATCTGTGGTTTTTGTTGTGGCACAGATGTTTGCATTGTAGGTGTTGCACGTACTCCAATTGGTGGCTTTCTGGGTTCCCTTTCATCTTTCTCAGCTACAAAGCTAGGCTCTATAGCCATTGAATGTAATAAAAAATTGCTGCAGCCATCGTCCATTTCTTCTTTTTTATTGGATTTAATTTTTCCAATGTAAATGAAATGTACTGCCCAGGTGCTCTTAGAAGGGCAAATGTGGATGCATCGCTAGTGCAAGAGGTCTTCTTGGGCAATGTCCTTAGTGCAAATTTAGGACAAGCTCCTGCTAGACAGGCAGCACTGGGTGCAGGCATACCTAATTCAGTGATCTGCACCACCATTAATAAAGTATGTGCATCAGGGATTAAAGGTAAGTTGTTTGTATGCAGAAATGTGTCTTCCAGTTGTAGGATATAAACTAATAAAACGGATGGATAATGAATGATGAATGATAATGTTTTCTTTGCCTTGTTTATCCCAGCAACGATGCTTGCATCACAGACAATTGAATTGGGTATCAATGATGTAGTTGTGGCTGGTGGAATGGAAAGCATGTCTAATTCACCCAAGTATCTAGTGAATTCAAGGTTTGGATTTCTGTCACTCATTGGATTTTTAATTATCTGATGATCAAAAATGGTTTTTCTTTCTAAGGATTGAGTGATCTCAAAAAGATATGTGTACAGATTGTTGTTTTTCAATTACCAACTTGGCCATTGTAATTTTTTGTTTTTTGTTGGAACCATTGTAGTTCTTTAGTTGTGGTTCCAAATGACAGTTGAGTGGGGCTCTGATGTAGGTAAAAGCAAGCTGTATGAGATTAAGATCATTATCAAAGTTGTATTGGATTTGACTGAGGTAGAGACAGAACAAGACTAATTATGTAGCACCATGTCCAATCTCCTCCTGCCTTAAGCTCAATCATTTACATTTTGTGTCCAGCTCTATCATATTCTATGTCTATGTTCTGTGTTTCATGTCCATCTTTTATGCCTCATATGGATCAATTTTACCTGCTTCATGTGAAATCTATTCCTTCATTAATATATATATATATATATATTTTCAAGTCAATTCTTGTGTTTCTTCCTGTGGGATCAGTTTGGCTCTTTTTATGCTTCATACGGATGATCATTCTTGTAACATCTTGATCATTTTTCTTTTGTTTGGTACATTGCTTCATTAAATAGGATGATCAGATATATGTGTCAAATAACTTGAATGGTTTTTTTTTTTTTGTCTTACTTTTGTCTCCAAACTCCATTTCCTGATGAGAATGATCCCCATGATCCCTTATTGTCCTGTTTTCTGAACAGAATGGGTTCTCAACTAGGAAATGATACTATTGTTGATGGCATGCTTAAGGATGGCTTGTGGGATGTGTATAATGACTTTGGAATGGGGATTTGTGCAGAAATATGTGCTGACCAGTATGCTATAACCAGAGAAGAGCAGGTACTATTAGTGACTTAGTTGCACTGCATGTGGTTTCAAGTTTTGGTCATGTTCTTTTTTTCCCTTTCAAAGCATGTTAATGAAATCCACTTTATGATAGTAAGAGTACCACACCATTGTTCTTATCCAGTATCTTCTTCATCTGAAATTTCTCAGATGATTATTTTATAGTTGGTCTGCTTTGTCAAGTTAAGATTCTGTTCAGTCACTGTTAATCCAACCAAACAATGCAAAATGTTGTTTCATGCTACCATTCTTCATTTATGCACCTGCTTCCACATTTGACATCTATGTGTGTATCTTGAGCTGCTATTCTGTTGCAGGATTCTTATGCAATTCAAAGCTTTGAGCATGGAATTGCAGCACAAAGTGCTGGTCATTTCTCTTGGGAAATAGTTCCGGTGATGTTTAACTTCTGAAATGTTTAAACAAGATCCTTAGTGTCTGTATGATGTGAACTATTAATTTTGTTCAGTGTGCAGGTTGAAGTTCCTGGTGGGAGATGGAAATTGTCTGTGACAGTTGATAAGGATGAAGGTTTAGAAAAGGTAAACAGAATGACTAGATATCAATGTTATTTTTAATGTAATCATTGTACTTTTAGCAGTATCAATTGTAGTTGATATACATTCCATTAATTTCTTTCTTAACAATCCACCTCAGTGGTGTCAGTCCAACTTTTTGTTGTAAGATATCAGTACAATCTGCCTAGATGTCAAAAAAAAAAATCAACTTCCACAGGCTTTTATGAGCATTCAGCCACCAGATGTATTTCCTTTACTACTCATTGGATATAGTTCATTCGGGCTGCCAGCATTTTTTATTGTTGGAAACATAGTTATGAGTGTGGCAGGCATATTGATTTTCTTCTTTCTTTCTTGACTATTTAGAAACTTAATTTTTCAATTTGTATTCATTTTCTGTTTATCTGTCTATAGACTTCTGGTTAAATAAATAGGGCCTGATAATAAATTTGAGGCACGTTTTTCTCCCTGAAAGTTACAGAATATGTTGTCACATTCTTTCTTGTACTTTTATATATATCTTTCTAGTTTGATGCTGCTAAACTTAGGAAGCTTAGACCAAGTTTCAAGGAGCATGGTGGTTCCGTCACTGCTGGCAATGCTTCTAGCATGAGGTACCTCTCTCTCTCTCCCCTCCCCCTCCCCCCAAGAAGAAATTGGTTGCCACTGTTCTGGTTTGAGTTTTATACTTCTGATGTTGCAGTAAAATTTGGTGGATTTATCATCTTAGTGCCAAACCACATTTGTTTGTCATTTCTAAACTGACATTCTTTCTGTTGTTAATAGTGATGGTGCAGCTGCACTAGTGCTGGTGAGTGGGGAAATGGTTCTTAAGCTTGGGTTGCAAGTGATTGCTAAGATAAGAGGATATGCTGATGCTGCTCAGGTAGTTTAGAACATGTGTTTTATACCTTCATTGGCTTGGGGCAGAACTTCATACAAATTTGTGACGCTGCCTAGGAAGGCCCCTGAGTTATTTACAACTACACCAGCCATTGCAATACCCAAAGCTATTTCAAATGCTGGTTTGGAAGCTTCTCAGATTGAGTACTATGAAATAAATGAAGCCTTTTCTGTAAGCAATCATCTTCTATGTTCCTTTATCACTATCCTGCTAATTTTCTGTTTCTTGTCATTTTTATGTGTTATTATCTTGTCCACAGGTTGTGGCTCTAGCCAATCAAAAGCTGCTTGGTCTTGATCCTGTGAGTCTGGTGCTAATTTTGTTGTGTTTATGTGCCGTGCACTCAGTCTGATTTCTGATGCTGACATTCTTGTGCATCTCATATTTCCTCTTTGCAATTAGCTGACATATGATGAGCTTATGAGTTCTTGTGAATGCAGAAAAGATTAAATATTCATGGTGGAGCCGTCTCATTGGGACATCCACTAGGATGCAGTGGGGCTCGTATCTTGGTCACATTGATAGGGGTAATATGCAAGCACCTGTTCCTATATTGCCCATATATGTGGTTGAGCATGAAATCTGTTTCCTAATGAGGCGTGAAGATAATGCATTATATCTGCTTTGTAGATATTGAGACATAAGAAAGGGAAGTACGGGGTTGCTGGGATCTGCAATGGGGGAGGAGGAGCATCTGCTCTCGTTCTTGAACTCATGTAAGCCCTCTAAACTTGGTAAGGAATATAAGGTGTATGCTTTGCCATTACAAGAGATGTCATTTGCAGCCACTTGGGATTTATTTCCCTATCTGATAGGATACTTCTAAAAAGACAAGAAGCTAAACATTAAAAACCTGACAATTCTTCTCTCAGCAGCCATTCGAAATTGTATTTATTGCTGTTAAAAATTTTTAGAAATATTAAGTGAAATATTTTGAACATGTTACCCCATTTATCTTTAATTCCAAGGCATACAAAGTGATCACTTTCTGTGATGCAATATCGGTAACTTTTGCAAGTCATGAAAGCTATTTGCATTTTGCAGGCCAGATGGAAAGTTGGGGCGTTCTTTGTTGTGAAATAGCTATGTCAGTCACATATCTTCATTCTGTTGTGCTATTATCGCTTTCTTCAAGTTTGTTAAATAAAGGTCCGTATATCAAATTTTAATAAGACAAAAGTCCTATAGATTGTTTGTCTGAAGGTCTCTCAGTTGGCCGCCATTTTCAGTCTGTTGAGTTTCTTAACTTTTCCATGCTTGTGTTATTTGTTGCCTGATATTCTTTTTTATCATTTGATTTGAATGGAGGGTCATATGGCTCATATATACACGAGAGGAGGGTGATGGACACTTGCCACAAAGTCCATAAAGCAACTGCTCTAAGCATTCCATCTTGCATCTTGTCACATGATATTCTAGGTGACATCTATGTTTGAAAAGGGATCTAACTAATGATCGTTTACCAAAAACCATGCTTGGACAATTAGGCATCGTCAAAATGGGCCAAGTTTGATAGCAAATTAGCAAAATGCGTTGTCGAAATTAGGCATCGTCAAAAACCAAGTTTGGCCCAGATCACCACAAGAGGACCACAACTGACTGCAAATCACGAGAGCAATCCAGTGTGATGGGCAACAAGTCTTTCCCTGGCAAGGCCCTATATGTTGTGGGGTTAGAGCTTAGAATGGTGATGGCCAAAAAAAAAAAAAAAAAATATATATATATATATATATATATATATATATACAGGCAGAACCAAACACACATAAATTGGTAGATTTCATGTTCATCTTTATCCACCACGTCTCATATAACCGGAAATTGAGAATAACAAATTCTATGTCCATCAATGGAAAGGGTGCGAGTTTCGATGTAACAATCAAAGTTTTAGTCTGCTGTGATTTGTTAATAACATGTTTGAATTGTAAAATTAGTATTTTGATGAAAATAAAAATAAATCTGCATATATTTAATCTTTATGTACACTTTAGCGAGCGATGTGAGAAGGTTGTGCACTGAGATTCAGTGACAAGTTTACATGTGGGCTAAAATGCACCTTTTTTCGCTTTATTTTATTTTATTTTATTCTGAAAAACAGGAAATTTGATTCCTTGATAATCGAGTTTACATCCTAACTTCACATGAGCTAATTTACTGGGGCAAGAAAAGCTTGAAAATTTTTTATGGCTATTTGAAGCTGATTAATCCTATTGATTTTATCATTGATCTGTCAAAAAAAAGTAAAAAAGAAAATAAAAACGCATTTCAACATCTTACGTTCACATGGTCCATCGCCAAGCTTCATTTCAAGACCCTTTATTACATCTAAATGATGGGACAAGGATTTTCAAGTTACTTGTACTGATCAGGCGATGCTCGCACACAAACACCAGTGAAAATAAAAAGGCAAAAGCTGCAGGCAGAGCTCAAATTTAAAGTTTTTTAAAACAAATGTCTACAAGTGTAGACGTGTTGAAACAGAAATAAAATTCCCCTGTATGAGCGGACTACCAGATGTAGCCATTTTGGTGCAAAGCTATTGAACAGACTGATGCCGCAATGACAATAGACTTGCATGTTACTGAGGTTGGCATCTTGCCCTTGTCCCTCCGGAAGAAAAGGCCCATGAACACAGGCACATTGATAAGAACCAAGACCCCACACAGCAGGATCTGCAAGGCATACAGGTCTAAAGTCTTGAATTGCATGTCCACGATCGTCATCTCAACTCCACAAACAAAACTGAATAGGTTGAGCAATGCGAGTGTTGCTATAATGTTGAACATTGGTGAAGACGAGCCAAACTCCATGACCTCCTTCTCATACCTGTATGATGCTTCATCATCTTCGGCTGCCTTTGCAGTAATGGCAAAGCCAAAATCTGTAAGTCCCAACATGTTGAGAAAGTGGTCGAAAAAGCCCAGGAGGTAGGATGTAGTTCTTTTGAATAACTTCATCCTCTGGTCATTCCACCAACTCTTGGCTGTGCCCTTATGCCAAATACATTCTGCTAAGCCATAGGCACTGTTGGCCAAAATGGCATGTACAAATGCTTGGAACCATGGACTTGATGCCTAGTGTAGCAAGTGATTCGGCAGTTAATTAATAGTTTGCTTAATTATCTACCTTTGTATCATTTCTAAAACAAAATCGGTGAAAGATAGACAAGATAGACCAGTTTCATACCTGTGGGAACAGATGGATTCCTCGAAGCAGGCAGAGGGATGGCATGATAAAATAGTACAAAGTCGGCAGGCAGTTTGGAGCCCATAGCAAGTAGGGACAATATGAGAATTTATGTACCAAGGACATCCTACCAAGTCCAGAGAAGAAGGTTCTTGAGAGAAAGATCTGAAAATCACCGTCAGACCATCTTTTATGCTGGACCAATGAATCCAATAGCGTTGTAGGAGCAAGTCCTATGAAGGCCTTTCTTTCAGGAACAAAGTACACAGACTTCCAACCTCTACATTGTATGGAGAATCCTGTCATCATATCCTCCACTAGGCAGCCATACTTCAGACCAATCTGTGGATTCGAATTCAAACTGTCATGCTGTGAGTTACTATTAGGTATGCTTGGTTATGTGTTAATGTAGCTGAGTTTGTGTGAGAAAAAGAGAGGGAGAGACCTCCTTTCCCCATTTGGTGCCTTCTTCATAATTACAGTTTGCAAGAACTTTGGATGCTTCTTCTAGCACTGCAGCACTTTCATCCGTCTTTTTCTGATTCGATTTCAACCAGTCTACCTTGTACTCCTTACAATAGCTCCTCCCACAGAGAACCTCTCGCCTGTGAAAGCATCCAGTACCAATGTAGCCAGTGCCACCGTATCCATCCATTCCTCGGAGCTCCAACTTCAGACATACAAACGGATGGCAGCAAAAGAGGTTAAATTAAAATACAATCTTTTTCCGTTGATAGTTGTTGTGTTGTCAACAATGTTACTCATAATTTAATTTCAGTGCAAACCTGGAATATGACATTGAGGGAACTGCCATAGAGATCATTCCTCGTGATGTTCTCAAACGTTTGTGGATACTGTACATAAGCAATCTGTTGACCCTTCTCTTCATCCATAAAGAAGCATAAGGCATCCCTTATTGAATTAGAGTTGTTTGAGTACATGTCGCAATCCACATTCATGATAATTGGAGCATTGCTGATCTTGGATGACACCCTTATCTATTTACAGCATATAATGAGATCAATGTTTCTAATTGCCTTGAGATCTAAAGAAAGGTAAAATCTATACAAATTGCGAAACATGTTATTAGTTCAGTGGCAAACCAGTGCATTCATGGCTCCTGCTTTGAAGTTGTGAGGATGTTGGGGTCTCTTTTCACGGGACAAGTACACCAAAGTTGGCAAAGGTTGTCCTTCACTATCCACAAACTTGGGGTCCCTGCCATCAATTATTATCTGCAAAATCATACACTCATGTATGTCATCAAGAGGGCAATTTATCTTTAACCGCCTTTAAAAACTTAAACTGCTACATTCTGAAGGCTGGATATAATGGTAAGTACTTGAAGGATGGTTTGATGATCACGCTTGCTTGAAACAAAGTCCCACTCTCGAAATCCTTTATGTTGTTTGCGAATTTCCACTGGAACTCGGCCTAGCTTTGTGATGGTTTCGACCTGGTTCTTCATTTCCCTGTACAGTTCCTGCAATCAGTAGAATAACAACAACATATCAGACAGGATGCCTCTGCCCCATATGTCAGTTTGCTTGCATATGATCCTCGTTTATGCCCCATTAATACGTAAATGTCATTAACATTTGATCGAATAAAAAAACCATTAGATCTCATCAGGATATTTTAATATCTAATCCGATGGTTTTTGTAAATCCATTAAACTATTCTCATAAATTATACACTCTTCTCATAATTAAAATTTAGAATTTCTAGATAAAAATTTAAGTTTTTATCCACTTAAGTGTTCCCTGAGAGACAATCTGGTTGCTTATTATAGTGCAGTAAAATTAACAAATATTCTTCTTTTTTTCTTTTTTTGGGTTTTTTGATCTCTTTTACAGAGGAGTACAAATATGAACCGGAAAGTCAGAACATGGCTCAATGCGGCCCACAGACTCTCGTAAGACAAAGCCCAGCGCCTGCTCATTGCACTGAGAACCTTTTTGGTGAAAATATGGGCAGCAGCTAGGGGCATGCCAGGCAGGCCCCCATTGTTGAGCCTAACCTTCTTCAAGTTAAATTCATCTTTCTCCTCATCCAAAAGGACAAAGCAAAACGAAAGAGCTAAACACGCCTCAAGAATACAGTTATTTATTCACTTGCTTGTTTTTCTTTTTCCGTGAGAAATCAAAAAAAAAAAATCACAACAAATATCTGCACAAATAATTAATACGTGGGAAATTGTTTTACAGTCACCTATAATATTCTCAAGTACAGACTCGTTGGTCAGAATTCAAATCAAACCATTTTATGGAAAAACACACCAAACAAGTACTTCTGGGTTTCATATACAGTGACCCAGACAACTCTCTATCTACTTATTTGTTTTTTTTTTTTTAAACGAGAGGTCATGTACTCAATCATGACTGCAGTTGCATGAACAACCTCACGTCAGCACATTCCTTCCTATTCATGCGTTACAAATTTACAACTGTAGTTGTCCGGAAATGAGGTCCCCATATGGAGATTTTCCTTGTTTTTAAATTTCTATGAACACAAGTTAAGAAAGTTGCCGTCCAGACTTCGCGTTTTCCAGGCACGTGGAGCAAAGTCCGAACGAGGGCCCTAGTACACGTGCATGGAAAAATATATAATAACAAATATTCCCTTTTCGCACTTGGAAATTGGTATAATTATGACTGTTATGAATTAAATCAAAAATGTAAGGTTACTGTACTTTTCTATAATTGTTTTCCTTAAGTAAAATACATAAATTATGCAATGATAATACATAATATTTATTTTTCTTCTAAAAAAAAAATGTAATCTTTATCAAATAGAATAATAAAAAATAGTATATTATAAATAAAACATAGAGCAGGTAAACTCATAAATTTTCGCAACGTAATTAATAAGTAAAAAATTAACGACGTATACCTTGACGAGTAACCACTCCTCAGCTGCGACAGGATCATCCCTCGGCTCCAACGCTGTCCGAAAATAGACCTCTGGCGACCTAGGTTCAACTTCAAACTTCCTGCAAAAAGGTAACCAATACTTGGAGAACTTAGACGCCTCCAACATTGCATAAAAGGTCAAGTCGGACCCGCCGTCGTCAGACAAGTAAACGGCTTGCTCCTCCGGCGGGTAGTCGTAAGCCATCACCGATAATAAGGTGTTAACCACCATGATGGGCCGCTCTATTTGTGGGTCTGCTGTGCACACAAATAAGTCTATTCCCGGTAAATCCTTCTCATACCTGTGACATTAATAACGATTTACCAACGAAAATTATCAATGAACTCATCGTTTTTAATCCCAACCTTGTACATTGCCATTTATGCAAGTATCGTCTCGTGAGCTTGCTAGCTGGCAAACAACGTATGAACAGAAAAACATAGGCATGGAAAATGTAAAGCGGAGAAAAAAAAAAAAAACAAAGGAGAGACCTTTGAGAAAGCCTGTCAGGGAAAGTGTAACGGTAAACAGGGTTCCATCGAACAAGTTGATTGAGGAACCAATAGAAACCGAACCATATCTCTGCTACGAACATTCCAATCCAAATCCATCTTTTTGGAGTTCTTTCAGCTGGTAAGTACCTCACTCTATAAACCCATATCAAGGAAATAGCCACAAACGTTGAAGCCACATAGAGACTGTAAAGGACACGTCCCCTTGCTGACTTCGTTTCAAAGAGAGGAAGATACGCATTTTTCCCCACCTCTCTTTCTCTAAGCCCCATCTCTCTCTTTCCACAGAATTGAAAATGAATGGGGAGTCGGAACTAACGTAGTAGTCTATATATATATATACAAGGGAGACAATATAGATCCAACGGGACGGGGTAGGCTTCGAAATAGCAGGAAGATGGGGAAAATGTTCGACAGGCAAAAGTTGATAAAGTTGTACCCATCACACATATTGTCTGTGTCATGCGAAATGCAAAAACAAGGAAAGTAGACCATGCCAGCGGTGTCCACTTTGTATGCATTATACACAAATTTTGTATGTTCTGTGCACACTGAATTTTTTTTACTCGACTACGTTAGTAATTAGAGAGTTACTTTACAATATATTATTGCTTTGTAACAAAATGTACATTAGCGATATCGTGACACTTAAAGTATAATACATTTGACTAAAAATTAGATAAATTTCGCCCGACATCTAGCATTGATTCCTCCTACGTTAGTGCCTGCAGAATACGTCTAACCCCCACAATTTGATGGTCCTGGAAGAAAGCTAAAGAAAATATCATTTTTCTAATAAACAATGGAAATGGTTTGCAAAAAATACGTTCTTCAAGAAGCTATAGTCCAGAACCATTGTTTTCCCACTAATCGCTGGAATCCTCAAACAGCTCACAACCTTTCCTTTTGGGAATCGTTTCATTATAATCTTGATCATAATTCAGATTTCGCCCGTCCCGACGTCTATCATTGATTCCTCCAACGTTAGTGCGTGCAGAATAGGTTATACGTATTTTCTAAACCCCACCATTTGATGGTTCCCGGATAAAAGCTAAAGAAAATATCATTTTTTTTAGCTCTGATAAATAAACAATGGAAATTGTTAATGCAAACATAAGTGATGCAAGAAGCTATAATCCAAAACTATTGTTGTCCCATTAATTGCCGGAATCCTCAAACAGCCTACAACTTTTCCTTTTGGGAATCGTTCCATTATAATCTTGATCACAATTCATCTCTATGCAGGCACCTGACTCAACTGTGTTTCCAAAATTTTGCACCGCGAAGCCCACTAAGACTAAGAGCCTCCTAACTTTTTCCCATTTCTATAAACCCTATATTTTATTTTTTTTTTCAAAATTAAAATTAAAAACCTCAACGAAAAATTTATAAGTTTATAGTTACTAAGGTATCCTACTAAATGATACATTTTTAAGTAGACCCCATGTCCAACCACAAATTGTAATAAAAACTGCTTTTGATTTTAAAAAACCTTCATCATGTGGGAAGACACGACATATTATCATTAACTTTGCAAGATCGCGTGCTTCTGTCTACGTTAAAAGTAAGAGTTAGAGACGGGAGAGCATAAACGGTGCTGATTTTTTTTATTTCGAAATCATATTTGAAATAAAATATATTTTATATTTCTATTATAGTATTGAAAAAAAAAATATTATACTCTTAAATTAGTACAAAATTATCGTAAAGTCATGGAGCGATGCTCATGTCTCGGTTTGTTCCCTTATAAACCCAACGTGCAAGCAAAAGACCCATGATGACTATGTGCAGGCATTTCCACCTGTATGCCGTGGATCAGGCTTTGTGATGAAAACACTGAACGAATCACATGGGAATGGACCACTTTCTTTTGAGAAAAACAAGCTGCATTTTCATCTACTTTGCCCAAACACTTTTAATGAAAGTAGGAAAAACGTTGCTAAAGCGAGAGATAAATTGGACTGGGAGTCCAGAAATAAAATAAGATGCATTTAATAATAATTTGTGTGTAATAGGTTCTAAAAATTATTTCACGCTTTAATTTTATAATAATATTATATAAAAAGTTTTTAAATTTTAATTTTTAAAAGATAATTTTTAATTTGAGTATCACCAAGATTTTAAAAATTTATTAATAATTTTCATACTATTTAATTATAATTATTATTTATATATTTATATATTTTCTATTTATTATAATTATATATTAAAAATAAATAATTAAAAATTATAATGATATAATATATAAATTTAGGTGTATTATGCATCGATTTATAGTGTATCCATTTATTTCTTTTTGGGTCTAACAACCCGTTGAAAGACCTGATGGTTTTCCACATGTACCAATAAGGGATGCCTGGGTTCCAACTTCATGGTCAAGCAAGAGCCATTAATTACGGGTCAAAGGTATGAGGCCAACCTAGTCATTTCAAAAAGGAATGCCACTTAATGACCATTATTGCTCCACTCGCAAAGTCCGCATCCCCTGGGGCTCTCCCTCCAAAAATGGTATCCAACCGAAAAGCCTAGATTGAGAAAAAAGGTTGACCAGTCTGTTGTTTTGGCTTCTAACCGCCCCGGATACTTTTGACCCAAAAAAAAAAGTGAGAGAGAAAGAAAGAAGAAGAGAAAAGAAAACTAGCCTGTATTCCTTACGTGTTGGTGAAGATGATTTTTAAAGAATTGACCAATCTCTTGTCTGGCATGTTCATTTGAAGTTCTCTTCTGGGTGTACCACCTAACTGCAGGATTATCTACCACTATAGCCCGTAACCTTTTAGGTACCTCCATTGGTCAGGATATTTGTTGACCCTTCTTTTTATTGTTTCGTTTCTCACGCACACATTATTGTTCTAGTTTGAAACTTGCATCTTTTTTCTTGTTTTTCTCGTAGTAACTTAATCTTTAACGTTAATCGGGATTACAAATCTTAAGCTCCAAGTTTGTAATTGTTTCCAACAAAATGATCTATAGGGATTTTTCTTGACGTAAAGTTATAGGTAGATGGCTTATGTCATAAAATCTGCACGTACGCAGGTCATTCACAAAGTTATGGATTATTACAGGATAATTTTGCTTGCCAACGTTCATATATAACGATTTTAATATTTGAAAACTCCAAACATCAATGATACATGATTCTACACATTTCAAAAGGCATGATTAATGATCTGCTTTACAGAACGGGAAAGCATAAAAGTGCCCCTTGCATGCCTAGGTACAAATGGGATCTGACCTGACATTCTTCTGATGATGCAATTTTTTTTTTTCCTATTTATTATAATATATGCATGACCCCCAAGAATTTTCTCAATTTTATAAGTTCAAAAATGGTGAATGTTCTTATCAGAGAATGACCCCTCAATTTTCTATGATGGCCACCCGTTTTGATTGATTTTGCGGGTAAATTTTCAAGGGAGAAGAAAAGGAAGGATAAAAAAAGAAAAAGAAAAAATACAAAATGGTAAACATCCGGGTGAAAGATCAACAACAAGTTTCGGGTTCTCCGAAGGGAGAGGTGGGAGAAATTGACACGAGAGCACCGTTTCAATCCGTCAAAGCTGCTGTTAGCTTATTCGGTGAGGTAGCTGTCTCCAGGGAAAAACGCGCAGTCAGGAAGTCTAAGCTTTCTTCAGAGGTATATCTCCTGTATCCAATGCAAGTTTTTGTCATTTAATTGTCAGGATGTAGCCCAAAAACTATATCTTCATTCTATTACTTCTGTATAGTTCAGTTTAAAATACAATCAAAAGTTATTGATAAGCGCACATTGTCCTGTACCTAAAAATATATATAATAATAATATTATTTTATTATAATTTAAAAATTACAGTTTTAAATTGTGAAAACATTCTTACGGATAAAATTTTCACTAATTCCACGACGTGGAGCCCACGGGCCGCCAATTAAACCAGTTACTGTAGAATCAAAGAGATGCAAGTCTACGACGTATCCTGCTCATGTTGTTCTGGTTTGGCAGAATGTATTGGACAAGGAGACTCAACTTCTATTGGCTCAGAGGGAACTTCACGAGCACAAGCAAAAATTAGAAAGTTCTGAAATTACAAAAGCTAGGGCCCTTTCTGATCTTGAAAGGGCCAAAAGAACGCTGGATGACCTAACGGCCAAGCTCCAAAACATAAGCGAGTCCAAGCATTCAGCAATAGAGGCTGCAGAAGAAGTAAAGAAACGGGCCAAGGAACTTGAAGTAACAAAATCTCAAAGGGACCTAGGAAATGTTGCTCAGGAACAGGAATTGGACCTGGCAAGAAAACAGTACAAGACCACGGCCTGGGAACTTAACGCTGCAAAGCAAGAACTGACAAATATCCGACAGGACTTCGACGCAGCCTTGGAAGCAAAATGGGCTGCATTCCAACAAGCGGCAGAAGCTCAGCGTTCGGCCAATATGAGCACAGAAAAGGTTAATGATCTTTCAAAGGAAATTGCAGCAATGCGGCGATCACATGAGCAATTAAAAATTGCTTCTGCACAAGCTCAGGAACAGCAAGCAAAGATAGCCGCAGAGAAAGATGCCCGTATCCAAGCTTGCAAACTTGCCAAGCAAGAAGCGGAGAAGAATTTGGAGTCTCTGAAGAAAGAATACGACCCTGAGTTGACAAGAGATCTTGAGGTCAAGCTTGCAGAAATAACCTCAGAGATTGAATTTCTACAGGAAGAGATGAAAAAGGCCCATGCATGTGAAATGGATGCGGTGAAAATTATAACCACTGAGCTTAACGAAGCAACAAAGACGCTGCAAATTGTTGCCGAGGAAGAGACTTCTCTTAGGAATAGAAAGATTTTCCTTGGATTGGAATTGGAGAATGCAAAAAGGGAGCGAACTGAGTTGCTAGCAATAGAAGCGAAAAAGCAGTCCATTACTGAAGAAAATGAGACAATGCTTGAACAGCTAACATCAGAAACTGAATTCGCAAGGCTAGAGGCAGACGAGGCGAAGAAAAAAGCTGAACAGCTGAAGCAAGAAGCTCTAAATGCAAGAATGATGGCTGATGAGGCAGATAAAAAGCTAAATCTCATTCTTAGAGAGGCAGAAGAAGCCAAAGAAACAGAAATGAAAGCCCACAATGCCATGAAGATCCTGTCTCGTCAAGAACAGGATGATCCAACTCAAAATTTGAACAACAGAATCAAACTTCCAGTGGAGGAATTCGAGAATTTGAAAAAGAACCTGGAGGACTGCCAAAATAGGGCCGACTCTAAAGAGGCTGAAGCCATGGCGGAAGTAGAAACAATTAATGAAAGGAAAATTGAAACAGAAAAGAAGCTGGAAGCAAACTTGAAAGCAACTGAGGAAATAAAGGAGGCAACTGACATAGCCTTGAAGTCAGCAGAATCGGCAAAAGCTGCACAGAGTGTGGTCGAAGGTGAACTCAGGAGGTGGCGTGAGACAGAACAAATGACGACAGCTTAAAAATTAAAACTGCTGTCCGGGAATCCCGAAAAAAAAAAAATTTCAGACAATTCATGAACAGGCACCATTTTTCTTAGGATTCTAAAACATCATTGCAAATGTTTGAATTCAATTTATTTGTGTCTTCCAGAAGCTGTAACAGTTCTACTAATTGTCTTCCTCCCCCTCTTGGATAACAGATTGTGATTTCTGAAAGAAAAGGAAAACTTAGAATGTGTAATCTGACTTGATTAGCTTCAAATTTCTGAAAGGCAACCAAATTATGTGACAACTAAATCAAATTAGTGAAAATAAAATTTTCCCATTTCATAATTTTTGCTCGTTAATGCAGACCCCTAATTTCTGGTTTTTCCTTTCCTTTTACTTTTTTTTTTTTTTTTTAAGAAAAGAAAAGAAAAAAAAAGAACTTTCAAGTGATTCCAATCATTCGGGGTCATCTCTCCTAATTTTAGGGACTTGAGGGTAGCCGTCTGTTCTGGATTATTGCAATTCGGCCTGTCATCAGGACAAACTCTCATTTTCATTCGTCTTTGTATTAATCTCATCCATTATACACAACTGCTCATTAGTTTAAATCAGCCCAACTTTGGCCTCATATATCTGAGGAAATTGGAAATCCGGGACCATTTTCCTCATGAACATATTAAGTTACTAACAAAGATTAAATACAAAACATGTGATACAAACCTTAGGAGAGCTATCTGGTCCTGGACGGGGTTATTGGGAGAGTAATAAAAGAAGTACACATCAATAACTAATTATCGAGGTGAGAGAGTTCATGTATATGTAAGTCTTAAATTAAAATTTCATATTTTTAATATAAGATTTTAGCCTCATATTTTATAATTGGGATCTTAACAATATGTTGACAGAAATTTTGACCACATGTAGGATCGATTTGTGGCAAAATTTAAAGGTTTAAATGGGGCCAAGTCAAGAACATCATGTTAAAATTCCAAGATGAGTTTTTTTTAAAATATATATATATAAATAAAAATTTCATGATGAGACTTGCAAGTTTGCAACGAAGAAGAAAACGAGAAAGGATGGCCACGGAAGTTATTGAGAATTAATGGAACATGGTCATGGACCTAATATAAAGACTTCCAGCACACCGGTCATGCTTTTTGGCCCAAATGACCAAGGTTCAGACCTGGAACATCCAAGCCCATGACTCCCAATGCGGGTACGTTAGTTAGCCCATGTACTGATGGCGTCTCAGGTTAATTAAGAAAGAAAGGGAAATAAATCCTAATTTAATGGGTCTTTTAGTGAAAGAAAAAAAGAAAAAATATATAACATATTTCGAAAAAGGAGCATATATATTCAAATATAGAAAACCAGGAATGAATACGAAATAGCTGTCTCTTATCTTTATTAATAGGAAGTCAAGCTTCTGAATTTTATTCCCAAGAAAAAAAAAAAAAAAAAGGCTTTTGAATTACCACAAAGTTTTTCTATTAAAGCTTTTCAGTTGTTGAATATCAACACAAACTGCTTTAAAGCGTAAAGTCAGCGGTCAGGAAAATTTTAACGGTTAGAAATTTCAAATTTTGAAGCGCAGCGTAAAATATACGATATACTTCAAGTGTGAAATACACTCGAAACTTTTGAACTAAGGTAAAGCCGCGCGACATTTGACTTAAAAATAAAATAAAATAATGCCGAGTCACATACGCGCAAGGTTTCAAATCCTCATGCTTATTGAATAGGCTCCAAGCGTGAGGTCCAAGAAGAGAAGGACTTCTTGCACATTAGAGTGTTAGATATAATTGTGCTTCAAAATAGTTAAAATCATTCACTTTTGAGATTTTATATTTTAAATTTTTTTTTTTTTTTTTTTAAAGAAGCAGTGTAAAATTTACCTTGAATAGACTTGCAAATTAGTATCTTAAATAGATAATATGATACACATTTTAAAGTTTTGTATCCTTATGTATATGGTGTAAAGGTTTCATGGAACTGAAGCCCCAACGCCTGTTGAACATCCCAAAAAAATGTTTGAAATTTTATTGCGTGAGGCTGGTCTACCAGAGAAACGACGCCAGCGCAGCAGCCACTTGGAAAAAGCAAACCACCGAGATAGGATCATGCAGGCATGCCTAATACAAATTTATCCATGTAAAACCCAATATTATGTTACAACTATGGAACTAGGAATTACTGTATTTTCAGTTGCATTCTAAGCTAAGCTCAGGCTGGAAAGGCCACATATGAATTTGATTGTCTATAGACTTAGCTCTTTCTCATAGTCACGTTGAGATACCGTCAACGGCTGCTATTACATCATTTACCGTTGATTTGTGTGCTTCTG
This sequence comes from Rhizophora apiculata, assembly GCA_037832385.1. Taxonomy (NCBI): domain Eukaryota; kingdom Viridiplantae; phylum Streptophyta; class Magnoliopsida; order Malpighiales; family Rhizophoraceae; genus Rhizophora; species Rhizophora apiculata. Next base: position 3,292,432 of record CM075430.1, on the reverse strand, counting down.
GCAATGGAGTCGGCCGTCGAGAGATAGGATCATCATTCATCAGTCATCATAGATTTTGAGGTCATTAAGGGACCTGGGAAGCCCGCTCCTGCTGCCATTCCCTAACTTCTGGAACTCAGATTCTATCGTTTTGGCGATCTCCACGCCTTCTGGAGCTGACACAGGAACATCCACATGGAAAGAGCCCTGTTTTGCGGGAACAGCTGATTTGTTGCTCATCCCTTGCTGCTTCATGTAATCATAAAGCTTTTGGTGGAATGGATGGTCCATCGAAAAACAGTTTTCTGTGGGAGATTCCGAATGTCTAGATGATCCAGACCCTTCTCTCTTACAGAAATGTGGAAGTGATGCAATATCTATTATCTGCATAACATAAAAGACAAGTGGGCCAAAATGGAGATACTCAGACGTTCTTAGACATCATCAAAGCCAGCATTTTGGTCAAGTTCCCAATAATTCAGGAGAAAAGGAGGAACACGCTTACCTTCAACAGCTCATCTCGCCCATTACCTGACAGCACCTGAATCTTTTTCCTCGTCCTTTCTTGCAGTAGAGGCTTGACAACCTGCCAAGAATTCAGAAATTGTTAAAGCAGACAGAGAGATCACCATAGAGAGGCCCATATGAAACGAGCATTTCATTTGAATAATCAAAGATATTAATAGCTTGCAAAACCAAGTCCACAGAGAACAATCCCAGTTCTAGTGCAGGAAACTTCCATACTATGAGGTATGAGAAAGGGTCACAAGACAAGAAAATTGGAGACTCAATTACAATAAACGAAAATGTGTGATGCATACCTTCCAACAAGCTGAAAATATATATGGCACATTTACAATGTAGTACGTAGTGGTCTTCTCCGGATAGTTCAAGTCATCAACAGTCGATATTGTTGTCAACAACTGCAATAACATAAAGCAAGGGATTCATTTAACATCATGTGGTGAATGGCAGTCAAACTGCAGGTTCAGATAAACAATGTTATAGCTGATGTCAAAAAAATTAACAAAAATGGATGGAAATAGAGTGATGGCCAAATTGTCAAGAGATTCCAATCTACAAACAAGCCAAAACTTATAGCATGGAGATTACACCTTTATTTGGCTCAGGGCTGAAAGCTTCAAGCCAGTCATATCCAAAACCTTAATACAGGTGGTTATTGGTCGCCCATATTTCTTTGATGCAGAAGGCTGGTGAAGAAGTACACATGTCATTATGGCCAGTTAAAACAAATCAGAATAATACAAAGATTCCTGCTCACCAATATTACACGGTCTCGATATTCATTAATTTGAATATGCGATTGTACATAATAATGGACCTGCAATTAACAAAAGAACCCCAAATAGTTTCACTATGTATTGTAGACAGAAAATTAATAGCAGTGCACAGCAATGAATATGAAACAGCGCAAACTCACAAACCAAACAAAAATATGAGAACAATGGAACATAACCAAGGCCTTTGTTGCATACTTACAGATGCTCTATCAAAGGTGCTGAGTCCAACACCATAAGCAAATACTGGAAGCCCCTAAAGAAAGTGGCTACAGCTGTAAGAATATTTGAGATCATGCATTTTCCGGAGCATATAACATTAAGTGCTCCATTGAGCAAGAAATGACAGCAAATGGCATAAACTGGGAGCAGTAGACCACAAATAAGAAAAATTTAAACATAGAATAAGCACCTCTCTTGAGTAACCGGACATTCCTATAAGTTGTGAGTCACGCACTGCAAGGTACACCTCAGTTGGAACAATTGGTCTCTGTACAAAGAAATTGAAACCTGATAAGCCATTTAAGAGTTTGTTTACTAACATCATTAAATCTTGTTAGCCTAGAGGAACAGACCAATAGAACAAATGCCATTAACTTGCTGGTAAAATAGGAGATAAAGTTGTCTTCTTTTTTTGAATGTGTTAAGTATGATGTGTTGGAATTAAACATTCTTCATCTGCATAATATGAAAGACACCCAAGATACATGGGAAAACTAATGCACAAGATGTAAGAGTTCATTTATTTATTATTGTCAACTAATGCTGTTCAATCAATTGGAAATCACAAAATGGAAAAATTTCGGGGGACCTTTGGGGGTTCATCAATCACTATAGTTTAGTTCAGCATTTCTACTTCACATAGCTTTTTGTGTGACACAAAAGACCAAAGGGGGTGGTAGAGAATAGTAATTGAATTGAGCATTAGTTATCTAATGCAGACTTTGAGATGATACATACAAAACCAATCAGCATTATTAGATTCCAATGAAATTATTACACAAGTATAAAACTGAGAAAAATGCAAGATCCAACTATAGCCAAAACTTACTGCTAATATATTGTCGATCTTGTTTTGTACTCTCCAGTGCAAACAATCCATTAACTGAAGCATCATGTAAGCATCAGCTTGGGAGATTGTGATTAAACACAAAATCCACAGAATTAAACATTAATGGAATTGCAAATCAATTCAACAGAAAGAGCTGCCACTAACCATTTTATGGGCTTTGGCTACATTGCACTCTCGAGCCTTTAAGAAACGCACCAGTGTTTCAGTTTGATATCCTTGATGGATGTTCTGCAAGTAAAGATATAAAAGTAAATCAATAGACAAAAGTGAAAAAAAAAAAAAAAAGCTTTCAATGCAGCTCCGGTGTTACTTGAAAGAGAATAATGCACACAATTGCCCAGGCACTCACACCATGCAAACACACAGCACACGGCCAGCACTTTTATTGCCTATAATAGTTGCAGACATCAGGCTGATTCCAGTAAAAATGCATCCAACTGGTATTAGTAAAACCCAAGTCACAGACCTGCGAAATGTGATGGAAATTCATGATATGAAATTGTTTATGACTATTAGCCTCTTACAGCACCTGGGACTGCACAAATTGGGAAAGGATTGAATCCTCAGGTGTGCATCGGCCCCTTGGTGGCCTTTTAAAACAAACCTTTTAAGGTGGACATCACTCAGGCGTACTCCACCCAGTAGCATGGTAAAGACAGCCTCTTAGATAATATACTAACTAGGAATTAGGATAGAGTGGCAAAGGCCGAGTCCAATGAGACCTTTTTAACAAACCCACCAGTAATTTCAATTTGCTTAGACGTAAAACCAAGAAAACAAAATGATGGTCCCCCAACCCTCCTGGTGTTTCGGGTTTCTGGTAAAAGTTGTGATTTAATTTGAATGAGGCTGCTCAGTTGGGGAAGAAAAATATAAGCATTAACAGAAGCTGCTGCAAAAAACCCAAAAAAAAAAGAAAAAAAAAAACTGTTCTTTTCTAATAATAGACTCCAGGAAAACTCCATACATTTATTCCAAAGTCAGTGATTTAGTGAAGGGCCAAAATTGATGCTATTACCTTATTGCAATCCAGGCGACTATGAGGTTGGTTTCTTTTTTGTTCAGTTACTTCTGTGTCATTTGTGCAATTTTGTTATATGGACCAAAGGAAAATCAGAGAACAAATTGGGGATTGATTTACAACAAAGTGAACTTAAATTCGTTGACTCCCTCTAACAACTCCAGGTTTCAGGTTGAACTTGAAATTGTTAGTCAGATCAGACATTCTCGTCAATCCAACATGATAGCAAGAATGAAAATACAAGAAATATCACTTGTATTTCCAAATTCTAACATAATCAGAAACGAAGAAGCAACCCTCTTATCCAGATCAATTCTTGATGCAATTCCACATCTCACATTTTGTGTATACTTTTTCATTTCTTGAATTAGTCATTTGAGTGGCATGAAACCAAAATTTCAATACCCTATACCCAAACTCTAACTACAGGAAAATGCATAATTAAAATAAGGCCAGCAGATCAGAACGATGGATTAACACCACTGAGGCAGAAGAAGAAGATAGATCAGATAAAGCAGAGGCAAAACACAGAGTCGAAAATGTGAACCTGATATGTTCTCTTCAATGGCTCCTCAACTGGCATCACATTTTCCATAAAGAAGTCGAAAGCAGTAAATTCAGTTTATGTTAGAAGTAAAAAGTGAGACATAAAAAACTGGAGAGGACAAACATAAATAAAAGAAATAATAGATGGAGATGAAGAACGAAAGCAAACCTTGATCCATTAATTCTTTGAACTGATTGATTGCTTCCCGCGAAGCGTTCCCCATTTCTCTCTCTCTTCTCTCCTCAAGAAACCAAGGAAAGAGAATTGCAAGAAACCAAGTTCAGAACTTTCAAGATTAATTATCTTTGTTGACTCCTTTTTTAGTAGCTAAACTACCATAAAACAATGGATTTGAGAGAAGGAGAAAAAGCCAAGAACACCTAAAAGGGAAAGTTTGGGGAGTCAAGAAAGGTGGGTGTCTCTCCTTCTCTTCGTGTATTGGGCATAAAAGTCCATAACCCACCTAGGAAAACGATGGAAGGCTTCCTCTGAACTAGAAGAAGCCCCTCCTTCTCTCTCTCTCTCTCTCTCTTGTGTATTTTGTGTCTTTGTGTTTCTCTGGGCGTCGATGTACTTGCATTATAAATGACAGAACCACGCACACATGGCTGATGCTGCAAGCATTTGTTTTGATGTTATGTTTTGTTTTGGCTTGGCTTTTTTTTTCTTTTTAATCTTTGTGTGGGAAAGAGATCAGAAAAGGGGAGCTTGAGAAATTGGATTTCTCGGAGAATCTCAATCCATTTATTTCATCTTTCAATGCAAAAGATCCGATCTATTTCCTTTCCCTTTCAGCATTTCCTGCTGATTAGTTTTGTCTTGACAACTTTCTTTTTCTGTTTTACTTTTCCTTTCGATAAGTGTTTTTTTTTAAAAAAAAAAAAGAACAAAAATCTTTTGAGGCTATCAAAACAATTCTCAATAAATCTCTTGACGTAACTAATTATAATTTATTAAATATTCATGATTTTCATTTGAAAAAAAAAAAAAACAAAAACTTTTATAAAGCAATAGGTAATTATGCCAATTTTTAGTGCAAGGAAATGGACATCAAGCCACGCGACTTTTTAGACAACTACTATCTAACATATATATATATATATATATATGTGATAATTATTTTAAAAAATAAATTAATGAACTTCTTACATATAAATGACTTATAACTCGAATATTAACATAAAAACAATCTTTTCTATTTTTAAGGTGCAGGTGATAACGAACTTTTGTCTTAAAATATCGCCAACCATATTTTCTCCTCGTTCACATGCAAAAATTCGATTATGAACAGGGACAACTCCCTCGCAAAGATGCCACTAAATTCCAACCTCAAAGCTGTGATTAACAGTGCAACGACGTGGATCACAAGTTATGATTCATTGAAGTTTCTACACGTGGCGTTTGATTTCACCTACTCGTCATCTTATTGGGGGTGCAGCCTCGTTTTTACCCCCAGTTGGAATGGACCGTTCAACTGATCTCGCACGGCCACAAACATGTATGTGTGTGTACGGGTCCAACGTTTGCTCCACCCCACCCGTTGGACACAACCACCGCATTTGACGAATTTTTCTTAACCCTTGCTCAGGTTCCCCGGTTGAGTTATTAATTATTTTGTGGTCTTTAATCTGACCATAAATCTAGTCATCGTGACCTTCACATGAGGCCCAATTACTAAAAAATTAACAAAAAAAAAAAAAATGAATTTAAAAATTTTCTGCCAATTTATGTAGTATTACAACTAACACAACAAAATATTAGTGAAGTTGAGGAAATCTCATTCAAAGTTTTCTTTTTGTTTCTTGGAAGATAGAAAATTGGACAAACTTTTTCTATAAATACACTATGGCTTTAACTCTTTAGCTTTTTCTGTGTATGTATCTCTCATTTAATTATTCATGTCATCTAGAATCGTATGCGTCGTAAAGTTTATGCTTACAATTCTTAAAGTTAACATAAATATTAAACTCCGTAAGAAGATTTTTAATTTTAATTATTTTATGTTAAATTAGAAATTCCCTCAGATTAGCAAAGTGGGAATATTCAACATCTTGAGGGGGCCAAGGAATAATGGAAAAGGGGGAAGTATCTGTCACATAGGCCGTCTAATTTGCCTCTCCTCTTCTTTTACTTTCGGTTGGGATCAGATTGCACCTTTATTTATTTATTCATTTATTTATTTTTCGCTCTCCATCATCGAAACTTCCTGTGCTTTCCCAGTGTACGGTTCTCTATTCCGCGTCGATGTAAAGTGAAAAAAAAAAAAAAAAGAAAAGAAAAACCTAATGAGTCGTCCATCTTTGTGCTAGTCACGTCGACCTCCAATAATGACCCAACGGTCCTAGTGTATTTCCCACTGTCGAGCTTTCATGGGCATTCTTCCCTTTGATTTCAAAACCTTCATTCACACGCTTAAGCCAAGCGGGCCTTGGTTTGCTGTGTCTAGTGAATATTTTTCATTTTGAGCATTATGTCTAGCTCATAATTGGGGTTCCATGCATTTTTTAGACAAAATAATCCACGGTGTAATTCTTTCAGAATAGACAGGAAAAACATAACAAACGTTTCCGTCCGGTTTGAACACAATCAATGAATGATCAATGATTGGATCCCAAATGTTTTCGGCATATATATACCAATTCTTTTGAGTTAAGCGACGGGAAACCTACTCGTAAGTTATAACTTTATAACAAGACCAACGAGAATATAATAATTTGGAAAAAGCATATGTCCCACAGCACGTTGACGGGAGTAGCGGATGGAAACTGTAAGTTGGATTGGATTGCTCGATATTCAATGCTCTCTCTGTGAGGTTGGCTCATTCAACACGGCAAACTCGATCATGGTATAGATGGGAGCACTTGCATCGAAAGTTCAAACCCTGAGTAGCTCAACTTTTGCTAGGAATGCCTGAGGGTTTCATAAGTTGGACGAGTGTATCTTGTATTAAAAAACAAAACAAAAAAACAAAAATTGTCCGGAGTGCTGCTGGAGGGGTTCATAAAAGGTTACGTAATTAGTGGTATCTTATTTACTGCTCCACAAAACTACGCAGGATTTGAATCCTGCTAAGTCACTTCTTATCTTTGACAAGGAGGAAGAAAAAACGAGTTCTTGACTTAAAAAAAAAAAAGAAAAGAAAAACAATATTATGATCCATGGTGAATATTATGTTTATATTCCATGTGAACGGCTCTTTGGTTAGACTTAGATTGATTAATTAATTAATTAATTAATTAATTAATATCTGCATTCTTCTTCTGCGATTTGTGATCACCACATGCACACAGGCATGTTGTGGATTATGAGTTGATGGACGGCGACGGCAAGAATGCCATGTACACAAGCCTCGTTTGGATGGACGTTGAGGTTGAACATGAATCTCGCGGAGAACATGTCACACAGAAACACAGAAATTCCTTTTTTGCATTTTATTCTGGGCAATTCCAATTGGTGAATTGTTTTCCTCTTCTTCTTCTTTTTTTTTTTTTTTTCTTGTTCACAGTTAATAATTTTCATTTAGACAGTAACAGGGCATGCCTCGGTTAGTGCTCAGAGGCAGAACGGAACTGAAAAATTTAAAGGTCGAGAGGGTTAATATGAAAAAGAATGGAAGAGAGAACAAAAATTAAAAGAAACCTAAAGTTTGGGGCTAAAATTTAAGATAAGCGAATCTTGGTGCCCAAATAATCAAAGTTGTAAAAGTTTTGGGACCCTAGATTATTCGATCTCAGTCAAATGCTGTCGGTGGATCACGAGGTCTACATCAGATATTTGTTTGTAGGTATGGGCCTTGGTCTGATTGCGCAATTACTCATGTGGAACTACAGGATGTCATAATTATTTTCTTATTTTTTTTTGTAATAATAAATGGATAGATATTTTTGTAATTGAAATTAAAAAGAAAAAGATATATTGTAATTAAAATTTAAAAGGAGATGACACTGGACAAAACTGCGCTCGTACTGCAATTTTTTTTAAAATATTTTATTCAATAAATATTAACGTGATACTGCTAAATCAAGAATTATTAAGGGTCAATGCTTTTTTTCCTAAAATCTCGTGTCAGATATTTGTTTTGGTACATTCCCAGGTCATGAATTACGTCACAGTTTGATTTGGTCAGCTCAGCTCAGGGCGGTGGCAGAGGGGACATAAATGTGAATTTATTCTGGAGACATAAAAATATCTTGTCATTTAGCAATCGTCCTCTTACAAAAATAATTTAAAAAAAAAACAAATAAAGGGCATTCTGGTTTCTTGTTTTTCTTTTTTTTCTTTAATTATTATTATTACTCTGATCTAATTTCTCCATGATTAGATATTTACCTTGTTCTTATCCCGTTTATGTTTTAGATATCGCCCGCCATGGCACGACAAAAACAGGCTGTTGATTTTTTGATACACTACTGAACTAAAATTGACCCAATTGGATGTTGGATCACCGAAAGTATTTATCGTTTCCTCCCTCCCTTCCTCCTCTTTTTTTTTTTTCTTTATTCGAAGACAATCAAATTGTCTAATAGGATGTAGTAGACTCGAGGGTGCAATTATCAAGTTCAGACATTTTTTTCGGAGGAGGGGCGCCCCCCGGGGGGGGGAGGGGGGAGACGGATTCACAAAAGTCAAATTGGAAGGGAACTAGGCAACCCCCATTTGCAGTCTGTAATATTAAAAATCAATGCCGAAATATTATGGCTACCTTCGTCATCAATGTACGTTAAAAACCCCGTTCCATTGACATTTCAGAAGTGACAGCTCGGGACGGAATCGGTGGACCTGACATAATTTAAATCTTAAATTACAAATCTAAAGTAAGTTTATACTTCATTCCTTTTATAGATCTCGCGTCTCCTATACTTACCAAATTACAAAAGGCCCCTGTAAGACTCGTACTAGTTTCTTTCGTATTCATGTAGTTTCATTCCCCTCTCGCCCTCTTGCAATTCTCTGCTCTCAATTGTCGCTATCAACCAAGTCACCGGAAAATGATGTCGGCGTCGGCGTCCATAACGGACGAGGCTGGAAATCTGAACCCAGAAGAGCCAACCCCTTCTTCTTCTTCAGTTACATGTCAGTACCAGTACAACAGTAACTCAAGCAGCATAAGCGAGATTGAAGAACAGAATTCTAACGAGTTCATCGAGATCAATCATGGGTTACATATGGAATCTATCAAAGAAGAACAAGAAGGGAGCTTGTTTTGTTAGACTTTTCTTATCTCTATCATGCAGGATCGTTATCTTGATACGAATACTAGCAATATAACTGTAACAAAACCAAAAGGAATAGGAAATCAGAACAACATACCGTTCTCCATTATTCTGATATCCGGTAGTAGAGATGAGAAAACTTCTCTTTCCTGCCCTGTACGCTTTCCTTTCTGTTTCTCCTATCTTCTCTCCTCCTACCTTTTCTCTTCTTACCTTTTCTCCTACTCTTCCCTTTCTGTTCTTTACGCTTTTCTCTGATGGTTGAGAGAGGCCAGAAAATGTCCATAATGAATATATATATATTCATCCATTTTCCAGCAGCCGTTGCCCTGAAGATAGGGAGATTCTCCCTATCTGTAACGGCTATCTGTCAGAAGGGAGAGCGGAGGGATTTCAAACCCATTAACCCAAAACCACCGTTTTGCTTAACAGACCATCACGTTAAGCCATCCATTATTTGGGTCATACGTTAAACAAGGGCCACTTTATGTCGATTAACTCAACAATCTCCCACTTGGCCCTTGTAATGATTTGATGAATCAACAACAAATAAGTGTGCACAATCCTTAAAGATTATCAAATCACAATACTTGATTGAATTAAAACGATTGGATCATGGCGGTCACATATCTCTCAGTGACATGATTCCTTCCATGTATCACATAATCATGATAATTCAGAATAACCTTACTGAGAAACATTAAAGTTTTAAATTGTCATGTCCATATATGCCATTAGTTATCTCACAAACTATAACTGTATACAACTAAATAGAGACAACAAAGCACAAGCAAAACCACGACCTTAATTGAATTCAAGAGTGTCTCAATGATATGAGCAGTACAAAATATTGACTTTCAAGAGAATGAGGACCTGTCCAATATGCCCATCCGATCAACATGTCCAGTGAATGTTTTCGGTGGCAAACCTTTAGTTAACGGGTCCGCTATCATCAACTCAGTGCCAATGTGCTCAATAGACACTCTGTGATTTTGCACTTCTTCTTTAACAGATAGGTATTTCAAATCCATATGTTTCGCACCTTTAGAATACCTATCATTCTTAGAGAAGAAAACTGCTGCGGAATTATCACAGTAAATTCTCAACGGCTTTTCTATACTGTCGACCAAACTGAGCCTTGAGATAAAATTCCGCAACCATAATGCATGAATAGTAGCCTCAAAGCATGCTATAAATTCAGCCTCCATAGTGGAAGTAGCAATGACAGACTGCTTCCCACTTTTCCAGGAAACTGCTCCTCCAGCTAGGAGGAACAAGTAACCAAATGTAGATTTCCTCGAGTCTACACATCCAGCATAATCTGAATCCGAGTAGCCTACTATTTCAAGATGACTTGATCTTTTATAAGTAAGCATATAATCTTTGGTGCCTTGCAAGTACCTAAGGACTTTCTTTCCGGCTTTCCAATGATCTATTCCAGGATTGCTTTGATATCGGCCTAACATTCCAACAGCGAAACTAATGTCTGGCCGAGTGCATGTTTGCGCATACATCAGGCTTCCAACCAGTGAGGCATAGGGAATTGATTCCATTGCTTTCCGTTCCAAATCATTCTTTGGACATTGCAGTTCACTGAACTTGTCCCCTTTCTGAATTGGAACTATTCCTGTAGAGCAATTTTCCATTCTAAATCTCTCTAATACTTTATTGATATACCCTTTCTGAGACAATCCCAACAATCCTTGTGATCTATCACGGAATATCTCTATTCCAATCACATAAGATGCCTCATTCATATCTTTCATTTCAAAAGTTTCAGAGAGAAATTTCTTAACATCATGTAACAAACCCATGTCATTAGCGGCCAAAAGAATGTCATCAACATATAGGACTAATATAATGAACTTGCTCCCACTAATCTTCATATAGATACACCGATCAACGGTGTTCTCTACAAAGCCGTATGACGTAATGGTATCATTGAACTTAAGATACCATTGTCGGGAAGCCTGTTTCAGTCCGTATATCGATTTCTTTAATTTACACACCAAATTTTCCTGCCCGGTGGTGGTGAAACCTTCAGGTTGGTCCATACATACTTCCTCTTCTAAGTCACCATTCAAAAAGGCGGTCTTTACATCCATTTGGTGAAGCTCTAGATCATTATGAGCCACCAAAGCCATAATAATTCTCAAGGAGTCTTTCTTAGAGACTGGAGAGAAAGTCTCCTTATAGTCAATACCATCCCTTTGAGTGAAACCTTTGGCAACCAGTCTGGCTTTATACCTTTCGATATTACCTTTCGAGTTTCGCTTGGTCTTGAAGACCCACTTACAGCCAACTCGTTTTGATCCTTTAGGTAACTCTACTAGTTCCCAGACTTGGTTTACATCCATCGATTTCATCTCTTCCTTCATGGCATTGAGCCACTTTTCAGAATCATTACATTCCATGGCTTGTTGAAATGAGACTGGATCTTTATCAATGCTCAATTCCGACTCATGCTCAAGTGAGTAAACCACATAATCATTAGATACAGCTGGCCTTTTCTGTCTTGTAGACCTCCGTAATGCCATTTCTTGTGGTATCACTTGTTCATTTGTACACTGCACATTGTCACTTGGTTCATCTCCTATGCGTTCACTTTGCGTGTTTCGAGTATCAATTTGTTGCCCTTGCATGTCACGTGACTGTGATGCAACAAAAGGAACAACAATTTGAGTAGAAACACTGGGTGTGGGGATACCACCTTGAGTAGGAGTACTCACTGTGAATTTTTCATTATGTAATTCTCTAATATCCACCTTTCGTGACTCCCCACTCCCACTGAACCGGCCATTTTCAATGAATCGAGCATTACCAGACTCAACTATTCTTGTGCTATGGTTAGGGCAATAGAACCTATATCCTTTAGACTTTTCAGGATAGCCAATGAAGTGACCACTAATGGTCCTTGCATCAAGCTTTCCTTCATGTGGATTATATATCCTTACTTCTGCTGAACAACCCCAAACATGGAGGTGTCTCAAACTGGGTTTCCTGCCTGTCCATAACTCGTAAGGAGTTTTAGGGACAGCCTTACTGGGAACCCTGTTCAGCAGATATGCTGCAGTTCTTAATGCATGCATCCACAAGGATAAAGGTACAGTACTGTTACTCAACATGCTCCTAACCATATCCATAAGTGTGCGATTCCGCCTTTCCGCTACACCATTTTGTTGTGGTGTACCAGGCATTGTGTACTGTGCACATATGCCTCGACTTTCAAGAAATTTTGCAAATGGACCAGGACATTGTCCACTTTCATTGAATTTTCCATAATATTCACCACCCCTGTCTGACTTAATCACTTTTACTTTTCTATCTAACTGCCTTTCCACTTCATCAATAAACACCTCCAGGGTATTTACTGACCAGGACTTTTCATGCAGTAGATATAAGTAACAATACCGTGAGTAGTCATCTATGAATGTGATGAAATATTTTTCACCACCCCATGTAGGAATGTCAAAGGGGCCACAAATATCAGTGTGTATCAATTCTAAAGGCGCATTACTTCTCATGGCTGGGTACTTCGATGTGTGTCTTGTTTGTTTCCCTTTTATACAATCAACACACACATCCCAATCAGTAAAATCCAATTGAGGCAGGATGTCACTTTTCACCAACCTCAATATCCTTTCTTTGGATATATGACCCAATCTTTGATGCCATAAGAAAGCAGAACAATCATCATGCACATTACGTTTGTTACCAATACCATGCTCAACAAGAAATAGAGAATCGGCATACATAGCGTCAAGACTAAAGCGGTACAAATCATCAATCAAAGTACCAGATCCATAATAGTACGAATGTCTATACAATGAAAATGCACCATTTCCAATCTTAAGATTAAATCCCACTTCATCCAACTTTGCAACAGAAACCAAATTTCTAGCACATTCAGGAACATAGAGACACTTTTCTAGATCCAGATGACACTTGGTGTCCAAGATCAATCTGTACGTCCCAATTCCTTCTATTCGTGCCTTCATTCTGTTTCCCATATAAAGGAACTTCTCAGTTCCTGTTATGGGCTGGATTGAAAGGAATCCCTGCATAATATGTGACACATGAATAGTAGCTCCAGAGTCTAACCACCAAGTATTATTGGGCACTTCAATTATATTTGATTCAAAACATACTGATATACAGTACATACCTTTCTTTTCGAACCAAGCCTTTCTTTTTGGGCAATCCTTCTTGAAGTGACCCATCCTTTTGCAGAAGAAGCACTTCTGATCCTTTTGGATCTGACCTCCAGAGACTTTTATGGAGGCTTTGTCCTTCTTCTTATTTTTGTGATGTGGTTTAGACTTGCTACCACTAGCATCATTACGAACAGTGAGATGAATGGAGTGATCCTTCATCTTCTTTAATCTCCCTTCCTCCTGAACTAACATGGCCTTAATTTCCTGAAAGTTCCATTTCTCTTTAATAGTGTTATAGTTCACTTGGAACTGGCCAAATTCAGGAGGTAGTGAGTTGATGATGAATTGAACCAAAAAGGATTCACTCACATCCATACCCATCGTTCTCAACTTTGCTGCTAGATTAGCCATGCTAGTCACATGATCATGAATAGGCCGTGACCAATCAAATTTCTTGGTCGTCAGCTCACTCATCAGGGTTCCTACAATGGATTTATCAGCTATGTCTGATTGAGAGTATTCCTTGATTCTCATCAGAAATTCCCTTGCATTTTCCGTCTTGGGCATTGAGGGCTTGACATTTTCAGCCATCGTCATTCGCATCAAATTCAAACTCAGCCTATTGGACCGTACCCAAGCCTCATGAAAAGACTTATCAGATTCTGTACTGGTCCCAGTAATGGCTGCAGGCTTTTCTTCCGAAATGACTGCTAAGTCCAAGCCCAAAACACCTAAATGAAACTGAATATGCTCAGACCATTCTGCATAGTTCAGCCCATTGAATTTGATCATTGCATTGCCCAAGGCGAAAACGTTATTAGAAGCTGCAAACATAATCCAAATTTACATGTTAATGCTTTGAGTAAACTCTAATGGATTCAGACACATGCATTATAAACTTTGACTATATATTTAAGTTCACCTTTGGGTGATCCTCAAACACATAGCTGCAATCAATAATAATGCTAATTTAAATATGCTTTAATAGGTTAATCAATAATACTAGAGTTAACATGAATGTTATCTTTGGATATGCAATCATGTTTGCTCAGTACATCAATCAATCCCCTTTCAGTGTCATTAATTATAGGCAATGATCCATCTTTGGATGATCTCCTAGCCGTATAATTAATAACCACAATTGTTCATATATTTATATAATATTAGCATAAAAAATGAACAATTGAAAATTCACGATCAACAATTCAAATTCCTTCAGGCCAGGTCACTTTGGTGACCAATAGGCTTTCAATATTTGATTCACGTTGACGTGACTTTAATAAACTTTTTTTTTTTTTTTTTTTTTCTTTTTTTTTTTTTTCTGCCGGCACAGCCCGCGTGTTGCCTCCGACCAGAAACCGACGGTGGCAACACCACCGTACTGCAGGCTGCCTCCGATCAGAGACCACGCACGGCCCGCGTGCTGCCTCCGACCGGAGACCGACGGTGGCAACACCACCTGCTGCAGGCGCTGCCTGCGTGTTGCCTCCGATCGGAGCCGACGGTGGCAACACCACCTGCTGCAGGCGCTGCCTGCGTGTTGCCTCCGATCGGAGCCGACGGTGGCAACACCACCTACCGCAGGCTGCCTCTGACCAGAGACCTCGCACGGCCCGCGTGCTGCCTCCGACCGGAGACCGACGGTGGCAACACCACCTGCTGCAGGCGCTGCCTGCGTGTTGCCTCCGATCGGAGCCGACGGTGGCAACACCACCTACCGCAGGCTGCGTCTGACCAGAGACCACGCACGGCCCGCGTGCTGGCCCCATTCTGCCATCGCCGTCGACTCTTCCCGACGACGTCCAGCGGCTTTCATTTGAGGGAGTCGCCGTCAGCAGCCAACCCCGGTGCGTCG
Source organism: Rhizophora apiculata (assembly GCA_037832385.1). NCBI lineage: Eukaryota > Viridiplantae > Streptophyta > Magnoliopsida > Malpighiales > Rhizophoraceae > Rhizophora > Rhizophora apiculata. The sequence continues at coordinate 3,277,293 of CM075430.1, read as the reverse complement.
GCTCTTCCCGGACGTCGCCTCTGACCAGGCGAACGTGGGTGAACCAACCTGTTCGGGTCGGATCTCCGACGGCAGCCATCCACCAGACCCACGCCCGACCCAGAGCATCAGCCTCACAGGGAGACTGTTCCGTCATGCCCACCAGACCGGACCGATTCGGGTCTCCCACTGACAACGGAGACACAGCCTTCATCGGAGCCGATCCGCCATACCCAGAACCGTTCGGGTTCCGGCGGTGTACAGTTCTCGTGGTCGGCTCCTTTTTTTTTTTTTTTTTTTTTTTGACACCAGCGGTTTCAGCAGTGTAAATTTACATGGCCGACGTTTCCCCTTTCAACGCCGGCCGTTAAGTACAGCAAACAATAATATATAGAAAATACATTGAACATACGCTTTTCCGTTTGCCAGAAAACAAAACAAAATAATTCGGCGCAAATAACTAAAATCAAAATAAATTGCAGTATTCGTTAACCAGGCTCTGATACCACAACTGTTAGACTTTTCTTATCTCTATCATGCAGGATCGTTATCTTGATACGAATACTAGCAATATAACTGTAACAAAACCAAAAGGAATAGGAAATCAGAACAACATACCGTTCTCCATTATTCTGATATCCGGTAGTAGAGATGAGAAAACTTCTCTTTCCTGCCCTGTACGCTTTCCTTTCTGTTTCTCCTATCTTCTCTCCTCCTACCTTTTCTCTTCTTACCTTTTCTCCTACTCTTCCCTTTCTGTTCTTTACGCTTTTCTCTGATGGTTGAGAGAGGCCAGAAAATGTCCATAATGAATATATATATATTCATCCATTTTCCAGCAGCCGTTGCCCTGAAGATAGGGAGATTCTCCCTATCTGTAACGGCTATCTGTCAGAAGGGAGAGCGGAGGGATTTCAAACCCATTAACCCAAAACCACCGTTTTGCTTAACAGACCATCACGTTAAGCCATCCATTATTTGGGTCATACGTTAAACAAGGGCCACTTTATGTCGATTAACTCAACATGTTTTCCTTGGATGTACATAACGGAGGGGAGGATTGCGTTTATGTTGGTGTAGGGAAAAGCGAGACAAGCGTGGATGCTCTTTCTTGGACGTTGAAGAACGCTGTTGACAGTGACTCTACCGTTGTTTATCTCATCCATGTCTTCCCCGAGACACATCACATTCCTTCTCCATGTAAGCTGAAGTTAATTTCGCTTTCATTATACGTTTTCAATTTTTCAAGGGCTGTCTCCATGTTCTCGTTTTCTTCTCTATTTTTTTTTTGGTATGCAATGCGAGTAAATTAATTGGTATTAGGTGAGTCTTTGGGTCAAAAACACTGTCTATGTTTTGACATTGTGGCCATGTGAACTCCTGGTTAGGCATTTGATTATGGATTGGTGACCTTGTTGGATGATTATAATTTATGCCACCAAGTTTTGGCATCTAATCAAACATGGATTATTGCCAGTAAAGATTTTGTTTGTCCTCTAATGTCCTATGCTGGGTAAAAAATTATCAAAGGTCCCAGCTACTGACACTGTTGACATTAGAGAACCACCTTTTGGTATTGTTTTTAACATTTTCATTTGGTTGACAGGGCATGATGCTTGACACAGTCTGTCTACAGGATTCTGCTGTAATTGCCAATTGGGCAAGATATGGGTTACAGCAGCTTAAATTGAGCTTGTTTTGGACATTTTGGTTGTCTGCTTGTTTGATATGGGTAGTGCCTCAAAGCAAGCAGAGACTAGGTTTTATACCAGTAGCATTATTGTTTAGAACTTGAAGATGCAAACTTTGATATTTTCTGTTTATCAAAAAATTTATTTACAAGCCCAGATTCTAGTGGCTTGGTAAGTAAATGTTAATTGCAGTTAGTAGTTAACATGCACCAGTTTGTTTAACGGTTTACTTGAAGTGAAAATCTGGACTGCCAACTATGAAGCAAGATGAAACTTATGGTTCTTTACCTCAGTGGAAATTTGAATAAGCATTAATGCTTTGTGTTGTGAGCATGACAGTGGGTAAGCTTCCGAAAAGTCAAGTAAGTGCACAGCAGGTGGAGAGTTACATGGCCCAAGAAAGAGGCAAGAGGAGACAAAACCTCCAAAAATTCCTCAACATGTGCTCTGCATCCAAGGTATTTGAACAAAAAAAAAAGAAAAAAACAAAAACAATTTACACATGGACATAGTGTATGCGTTTTAGTTTCTTGGCATACTTGCAAAGCTGCTTTTCAAAGAAAACCTCTTGCACATGTTTAATAGTACGAACTGGGTTCTTATTATATGGAGAAAATTGCAATGGAACAGGTTAAGACAGACACTGTACTTATTGAGAGTGACATGGTTGGAAAAGCGATCTTGGACCTCATTCCCGTTCTCAACATGAGGAAGTTAGTGCTTGGAACCTCCAAGTCCAGTCTAAGGTTCAGTGTCCCTTAAAGATAATGTCAAGATTATTAGTGGCCTATCGTCAATTTATTATCTTCCACTTGTGTTTCCTTCAAATATGTTTTTTTTTTTTTTTTTCCCTGTTGTGGATAGGAAATTGAGGGCTAGGAAAGGAAATGGGGTTGCTGACCAAGTGCTCCAGAATGCACCAGATTATTGTGAGATTAAGATCATATGCGATGGGAAGGAGGCACTTGACCAGATGAGTGGATCGGCCGATGATAAGCCTACCCAGCAATTGCAAGAGCAGCCCATGAATGACTCCTTTGCTTGCATGTGTTTCAAACAACCTCGGGTCAGATAGACTGAACATCTGAAGGTTTCCTGTACTTTTATTTGTTTTTCTTTATTTGTAAGTTAGGACATTTCTAATTTGATTCATTTAGAAAATGAATCAAATTAATTCAATGTTTTATTTAACAGAAAATGAAAAATTTAAGTAGCATCTAACTAATATATATATATATATATATAAAGATTATGAGTTTGTTATAATTTAAGCAATAATTTCTGCTATTATGCCTTTGGAACCAAAGTAACTTGTTTTCACCAATCTTGGGACATTTAGATGCAATATACAATGCCTTAGAACCTAACCGACAACTGCCATAATCCATTCGTACTTCCTGAAACCAAATGTCCCAAAAACTACCTGTCAACGAACCGTGGAGGAGTCAATTTCTAGAGTTGTAGACCCTCGAAGCAAAATCGAATTAAAAGAGTTGCCACACTTGACCAATGTATGTATAAAAACGACATTTGGCAATTCTCATAGTCAAAGCTTTAATTGGTGAATTCGAAAACGGCGGTTCTTATTTTTATTAATTAAATAAGCAATTTGAAAAAAAAAAAAGAAATTAAAAAAATACGTCAGCACTTAGGTGGCATTTGGATTATTATTAGTTATGTGGCTTTTGTACGAAAATAAATGTACAGGAAGAACAGTCTGAGAGACGACGATGGGGTCTAGTGGACTAAAGATAAAGGCTTTTTGTGCTGCGCCCGAACCAGTTGAATTTTATTCTTTTAGCGAATTCTAGGAGTAGTGAGAGGAGGAGAGAAACATTTTAACCAAATTAATTAATTACACTTTGAAGTTTTTTTTTTTTTTTAAAATAAAAATTACTATAGCATGAAACCAAACCTTAACTAAACCAAAAATTTATGATTTAATTTGATAAGATTTGCCTTCTTCGAATAATGAGGAATTAAGAACGATACGTCTAATATATAAATTTCTATTTCAATATTTATCCCACACAAAACAGATAACTATACTCATGAATTCACGGAACTTGAACTATAAAAAATTCCCTTTGACGGGGAGTTTGATTCAACAAAAGACGGAACTTTTCTTATTAAAAGGGGAAAAGAGCCACGTCCTTTCAACGGGGCAGCCCCTGCAGGCACAACCGCTAGTAGCACAAAAGCCCAGTTGAATAACAAAACCAAGAAAGCAAGGCACGACTGGATGCCTCCGATTATTTAAATAGAAACTACCGGAAACGTCAAGAACAGACCAACATACATAATTGACAATAAAGGGAGAAAAGAAATTCGTACTTGGATTGGATTGGCTCCCCAGTCCAAAGTAACAAAGTACCCTTTTTTTTTATTTTTATTTTTAGTTTTAGATTTGTAGCATTTATTTATTCAATTCCGAGCCGTTTCCTCAACACATAATAAACAAACTCATAAACCTTTTCCCTGTCAGGAATGGATTTGGAGACGCTCTCTCTCTGGACGCACCTCTCGGCCCATTCCTTCAATTTTGGGCACTCAGTCTCTATGCTCACTTCCCCCAACCTGTCAAACACGGTGAACCAAGCGTGGAATGGGATAAAGGCAACGTCCAGAAAACCAAATGTCTCCCCACCAAAATAAGGCTCGTCTCCAAGCTGTGCTTCTAGCAACCTGAGGCACTCCAGGAACTCTTTCCTGGCTGCATCCCGCGTTTCTCCTTTTGTTTGCCATGTCTTCTTTCCCAGAGCATGGACCTGCAAGAACACATAAGATTATAGGATCATCTTTAGTTAAACAAATTGGGCTAAATATTTAAATGCTTGTTATTTTGGGATATGAATTGCAAAGTACTTGTTATTTGAAAGTCACATATTGAAATCGCGAAAATAACGTAGATCTTAAAAAATTGGGTGGATTTTGACTCGAAGATCACAGGTTGGAATCGTGAAAATAGCCCACAACCTCGTGAACTGGGTAGCAATAATAAAAGAAAATTACTACTATGGGTTACCTTCCTGTCAAGGAAATCGGCCCAGAACCTGGCCTGAGCACTCTGGTAAGGATCGGAGGGCATCAAAGTGCACTTGTCGTCTTTCCAGGTCTCATCAATATACTGAAGAGCAATGAGAGACTCGCAGACGGGCTTTCCTTTGTGGATGAGAACTGGGATCATCTTGTGAACCGGATTCATCTCCAGAAGCAGAGCACTCTTGTTGCTGAAGTCCTCATCTTGGTACCCGAACTCCACGCCCTTCTCCCTCAAAGCTATTCTCAATCTCATGCCAAATACGCTTGGCCAGAAATCCAATAGCATCACTTCATCGGCCATGGCTCTTGTTAATATTAAAAGGGTGTTTGCTCGGAGCAGATCTCTATAACTCTCTTTTTGGTCTTTTGCAGAATTGTAATGCATAAAAGAATGGTCTTGTCCGCAATATTTAAACTCGTTTTTCCTTTATTTTTGTTTCAATGGTTTATGAGTGGGTGAGCGAGAGTTTCCCGTCAAAGATGGTGGGTGTCTTTTCAATAACTTGGCTACATGAGATGAACCTCTTGCTCAAGTTACAGACAGAAACAGTAGGTCTTCGTAATGGTGGGACAGCCAAACAGCAGCGGCAATTATAGAAAAGTATGGAGCTACAATCTAGGTGACTTTTCACCATCGTTTCAATTACATGCCTTAAATACTTGGACTATAGGGAATGCTTTTGGCAGGCGACTTTTAAAATATGGCGCACCCAAGGGATCGATAATTGCCAATCATTTTCCAAGTTAATTTTTCTAATTAACCATTGAGGTTGACAGGGCTGCAATCAGACCGTCGGCTACAGGCTAAAGAATAATCCCCGGTTTAGAGCAGCTACACTTGAACCTCTTACCATTACTTGCATTGGAGTGGTTCAACATCCTTGGGTTCTTGTAAGCAACAGGACTTCGTAGATAAATTGACCACAACTTGGATATGTACCCTTCACTTGGTTTTGCTTTCCTTCTCGGTGTCTATCAGACATCTTAATTGGTGGAGTGAGCATCAGGCGTGGCGAAACCAGCCAATTGGCATCCAGTTCCTATTTATAAGGAAGGAATAGGCTGGCTGTGATTGAGCTAAAGTCACAATGATGCGGCGTTTTATTACGTCAGCGGAATTCTGGCTGAGCTGGTGTGGAATTCTCTGAAAATCAATCGATCATCTCTGTCCAAAAGGACCCAAAAAAAAAGGATTCATCCTAAAGATACTGGGACTGAATTTCAAACTGCAAATTCTTGCAATGATTCTACAGGCAATTGGTAGCCCTTCACTTACATTACATGTCCAGCAGCTCACAACATCCATTCAACTGAATCTGGCTCGTAGATTCATTCTTTGAATAATTTACTAGGATCGCTTGTGCTCATTTTTGGTGCAATGAGGTTCCAGAACTAGTTCCCCTTAGATTGATGACAGACTCCTCAAATAATTATGCAATACAGATTTGAAATTCTTAACAGGCAACAACAACATATATTTCCTTATCATCTGTCAATAAACAAAGGAGAAAAGGAAAGGATATTATCCTCATCAACAAAACCCCTTGAGAGACATTGGGAGCAATTCTCTCCACCTTAAATGAAAACAATTGCAAATTGCAATTACTAGCATCTAAAAGAAGTCGAACTCCAGATAGTTATTTGAACCTTTTTTATCAGAAGCCCCCGCCTTGGCAGCAGCCTTTTCACTGGTTGATGCTGGGGAAGGTATCCTTTCAATCTCAACTGGTTTTGGTATCTCAGGTGGAGTAGCACAGCGTATCAATGCCCAATTAACACCTTCAAAGAAAGGGTGCTGCTTTATTTCTGTTGCCCCTCGCTTGTATGCCAATCTATGCTGTGGTTCTTTTACAAGCAAACCCCTTATAAGATCCCTTGCCGCAAAACTGACTACCGGTGACTCTGGAAATCGAAGAGGCTGGCCAACAACATTGAACAGTGTGGCCCGGTTGCCAGATCCTTTAAAGGGAGTTTTACCAAACAACAGTTCATATAGAAAGATCCCAAAAGTCCACCAATCCACAGCAGAACCATGACCTTCACCCTTGATAATCTCAGGCGCCAAGTACTCATGGGTCCCAACAAATGACATGGATCTGGCATCAGTTGGTTCTGCTATAAGCTCAGGTAATGGGCTCACTTGATTTCCAATTTCATTTTTGGGTTTTCGATCCTTCTTTGACTTGCTAGTAAAGAGGCGAGGTGAGAAGCACGTAGTAGGAGCAACACATGATGGCTGGATGCAGGAAGGCTCAATACAAACAGGCTGAACACAGTAAACAGGGTTCTTTCTAAGTGGCTCCGACTCAAGAGATGAGGTTTTGACGAGTGTTGGACTGACGGTGCAACGGAGGGAAAGATCAAAGTCAGAGAGCATTATGTGCCCATCATCCCTAACGAGGACATTTTCTGGCTTGAGATCACGGTAAATAATCCCAAGCATGTGCAGGTATTCCAATGCTAGCAAGACCTCTGCTACATAAAACCTGCAAGTCAGAATGAAAAACAAGCAAGTTACTCATAACCAGTCAGATGTTTTTAAATCATAAAGATTGAATAATTTACTGTGGCTAAAATCTGGTCCTTTTGATGCTAAATCAAGCTTAAACATAACCTAGATAAACATTGACAATTCATCAGTATAGCAACCTTAACTTGTCCTACTTTAGAGTGTTAAGTTACCATCAAAGTTGGGGAATTTCACTTGTTTCTGCAAATACCAGAATACTTAGACAACTACTGGAGATCCAAGGGCTTTAGCTGCAGTTGGTGATACAGCCCAGTTAACAGCTCACAAACTTATGCCTGAAACTGAAAGTTGCAGGTTGCCAACATTTCTAACCATGGTTTGGTGAGTTTCATATCATGGGATCCATCTTTGTCAATAGACACTGAAGTGACTGCTTAGTATTGAATGTTGAGGCCTTCATTGTTTCCCACAATTTTCATGAGAATGAGCTGAACTCTGTTGCTACCATTTTCCATACTCAAGTTCAACGCATTGGTTGTGATAAGTTCTGATGGAAAGCTACTAAGGATATAAGTGTTTCAGCAAAAAGCTTCTATATGGGGCTTGTTATTGATAGTGGGGATGAGAAACTTGTTAGTGGGGACAAAGGAAAAAGGCCCACATCAAGGTAGCATTTTCCCTTTGTCCATGCCTACCAATTCTGCTTTAACATTGAACAATATGGAGAAAAGAGATGATTTTCCCCAGCAAAGAGATGCATGTTGTGTTCTCAAGAGGACAAGGCAGTTGATACTCTGCTCATTCTTTGTGAAGGAGCATTTGAGATATGGGCATTACTTTTAGTTGCATGGGTACATGTTGGTCACTAGGACGGTGAAGGAGTTGTTTGAGTTTCATAATCAACACGCTAAAAGTGAAATATAAAGCTTCATAAAGCGATAGAGAACTTGCAGAGCATCTTGGAATACATAACAAGAAAAGAAAACCGCTCCAACAAATTTAGGAAAGTAACTGGAAAAAAGGAATATCAGACACTCCTAGCTAAAAAAGCTCTAGAGTCCAGACAAGTTAAAAAGTCCATTCATACAAAACTGAAAGTGATCTTTCTGAATCAAGATATAGGGAGACATGTACTCCTGTCCTGAATTGAGAACCATACTTATGTCTGTGCACTAACATATTGCCGGAATGAAATAGCAAGGTACAGACTTGGAGAGATTATGTGACATAGAATTTTATATCTTATCTAGGCAGTAGTCTCAGATTTTATGAAGGGGCCACATCAACATCAACTACAGCATGTTAAGCTAACATATTACCAGATTACAGGAGACTAAGCAGCTAAGGACCTCATGAAACACACATGAACATTGAATGTAAAGAACCAGAAAGTGTGAAAATTTATTTATCATACTTTACTGCCTGCTCTGGAAAATATTTTCCTGGCTGCCTCTGCCTAAGAGTGTGCAAATCTCCCCCAGGGCAGAACTCCATCACCAAACACGAGAACTTTTCAGTTTCAAAGTGGTTATATAGTGTTGGAAGGAATGGATGGTCCAGAGATTGCAATATTTCTCTTTCTGTTTGCGCCCGAAGCAGTTTCTTACGACTGGCAAGGGAGCCTTTGTCCATAACCTTCATTGCAAAGTAACATTTGGTTCCACTCAACTCTGAGAGGTAAACACTTCCAATATCCCCACAACCCAACCTCTTCAGCAGTCTAAAATGGCTCAAGCCCAAAACCCCATCCCTTGCTCTAACAGCTTGGATAGCCTCCCATCTCAAGTCATTTGCTTTGTGAGGTTTGCTTATACTGCTACTAAAGCTACTGCATGTGCTCTCATCACTCACATCACTGCTTGTGCTTCCCCTACACATGCTGCTCTTGCCACTCTCAACATAATCAACTCGATCACTAACCTTGGCACCTCCACTAGTCTTAGCAAGACTGCTCGTTCCATCACTGACTTTTCCAGATACTGAACTATTGTTAACACTTCCATGCCCTGATGCCTTCTTCTCTTGTTCAACTGAGACATCCTGTGGCCCTCTGGTTTCATTGATGGTGGAGTCTTGTTCAGCTGATGTTTGCCCAGGCATAGTTAACAATGAATTTGATTCTAAGTTTCTACCAAAAGAATCAGCATCCCCTTTTTTATTAGAACTTGGTAGCTTTTTATTTTCAGAAACTTCTGACACCACCAGTGTTGCTGTATTTTCTACTGATCTTGGAATTTGCTCATGTTTAACCATTTCAGGTGTGCTTGTTTTTGAAGCCTGTGGAGGCAAAGGCCTGGGATCCTCCACCTCAGCACTTTGAACACTAGTGGTTTTCTGTTGCTGTTTTGTGGAAGGTTTGCTACCAGTTTTTGAAGCCATTTGAAAACCAACAAAGTTTCAAGACTACATCAGACTTAATGAACCCACTTCCCAGTAACAACAATCCAGCATCCTCTGGCCGGCTAATTTGTGCTTTTGCCCAGTTCTGCAATCAACGTCAAGACAATATGATGACAAGTTAGCAAACAGAAAACGTCGAAAAGAGAGTGATTAGGAGGCATAAAGATCGACTTAAGACACAAGATTCAAGCAGTAAACACACAGTTCTTATTTCAATTGGCCCATCCATTTGACTGGAACATCAGATCGAAGAACAACACCACCAGAGAATAATAACGATGTAAAAAGCTTAGCATAGGCATAGCTCCCACGCAAAAGATCACTTGGCTACTGCCGTTCTTCATCCAAAGACGGGTCAAGGGAACAAAAAAAAAAAATAAACGAACTTTGAAGTTGCATAAGAAGCAGAAAGTAAAACTGAAGTTCGATCAAAATTTTTGTTCCTCAGGAAAAGAGCTCCATGCAAATCTCGACCAAAGGCCGTTGAAGGAAGAATTGGAAAGGATCCGAACTCATAATTAAACAACCCAATTTGCAATCTTCCCCGGAAAAGGAAAACAAAGAATAAGAAAAAGAAAAAGAAGAAAAGAAAAACCAAATGAAAACCAAACCAATTTGCAAAATTAAAATTGGTAAAAGACAACCAAGAGCCGGAGAAAGATCAAAGGACCACCAAAAAGCGAAGAATCAATCAATCAAGTAAGTTACTAACTTAATGTAGTTTTGCACACACAACTTAACCAATCTCGAACAAACCGATCAAAGATTAATTCACCGAAGAATTAAAAAAAAAAAAACAGATCTTGATGACAGGATCCACTTTTAGCCAAACCCCACCAGAGATCCAAAGCACCAGGGAAGACCCAGACGCAAAAAGCAGGACCATAATGGAAAAAATGCAAAATCCATCAAAGGAAAGGTAGATAAGAGCTGAAAAAAAAAAAAAAAAAAACTTGAAGGACCAAGAACTGGAGAGAAGGCCTTACTTTCGCAGTGGAAAAAAGGAGTCACTGTAGAAAGAGGGCTCCTTGACGCCGAATAACCTGTCTAGAGAAAAGAGAAAAGCAAACGGAGCTAAAGAAAGAGTATTAAGAAAAAAAAAGGAAGCACAGAACCTGTGATTGTGGTGGACTATGGGGAGGTGGGGAGAGAGAGAGAGAGGAGAGAGAGAGAGAGAGAGAGTGAAGGTGGTCAAAGCAAAGCTATAAAGTTGGAGTCTTTTTCTTTTCTTTTTTTTTTTTTCTCTCTTTCTTTTTAATTGCAGAAAAACTATAAAGGGGGTTCAAAATCACCAAACATGTCTGCGATGTTTTATCTGTTTGTCATGGATCCGGCCATGAAAACCACTTGTTTAACCTTTGGCAGTACAGCGACACACTGCTCCTTGTCCTTTTTTTTTTCTTCTAAATTCTCTTCTTAATTTCTTTCTCGATTGATTAGTGATTCGCCATGAAAATATAAAGAAGGAAACCGGTGTAGCAGCTGTTACAGGGAAAAAGAAAAATCAAAGGGAATTGCAACTTGAATAACGTACACATGTCAACAAAGAGCAATGTCAGGCCTCTTGCACGTAACAAAATGTCCCATGTTTAAATTCCTATTGCTTTCGTCTTTGTGTTAGAGCATCTTGTACAAAAATGGTGGTTTTGTTTAGTTGGTATAGTTGCTGTCTGTGTGTGTGTGTATATATATATATATATATTGGATTACAAATGGGAAGCATCTGTGTGCTTTCTTGTGATTAGTCTCCGACAACAAAAATACAATAATCTCATTAATGTTTAAACAAACACAACCTGTCACGTTGGTCCAGATTCAGCCGATGCTATTGAGAAATCCTGTTTTTCGGCTTTTAAAATTGTTTGGAAATTCAATCAATCATCTTGTTAATTGACTTAATTTATCTAAAAATTTAATTACCTTTTCAGCCAATCTTTTTAGTGGTGTTTTCCGTATTGTCATAAACGAGAGAGAGGTTCGTCCTATTTGATTCGGTACATCAATTTACATTATTAACTTGATAATATCAAATGACGACTAAGCCATTTAGTAAAATTGATCTTCTCATTATCTAATAATATAAGAAATTTAGTGTTAATCTAAACTAAAAAATTTTATCATTAATGACTTTTTTTTCTTTTCTTTTTTTTTTTTGAATCTCTAGGTGAGTGAATATTGTGTGTGTATTTATATTGTCTTGCTTTTTTTTAAAAAAAAAAAAAAAAAACTCATGTGGGAAAAAAAACAAAAAAGAAAGAAAAATGAAAACAAATGACAACACTACACAAATCCATGCATAAACAAACTATAATAAGGATTTAGTGCATCCATACGTAGCTTGACCATTCAAACACCATTGTCTGTAATCGGAATCTCGCTGGATTGGGAAAAAGAATTGGATTATTGCCATATGCATCAAGGTCAATTTCCTTCTCGTGCCAAAGATAATCAATACGGTTCCCGGCACCATCCGGCTGGTGGATGCGGATAAATAAAGCCCAAAATGGTATCAACGTGGCCAAGATACCATTCAACTTAATAATATTATTATGAAATTTTCCTTTTTGACATATCATAAAAACACTATTTTTATCGATGTTGATAACTTTCTTGAATTTTTTTTTTTTTTGTGAATGATTTTATTTGATAAAGAGTTATCTATATTACTAAAAATAGTTTTTTTTTTTTTGTAATGATAGATTGGGAATAGTGTTTTTTCTTTTTCCTTTGTTATATTTATTATTATTTTTTTATTATAATTACGAATAATTACAATCCAATTTCTTAACAATTATTGAATATCTTAAGTCGAAAACAATTTTGGCGAGAATAAACCCTGGAGATTGAGACATGGACGGGTTTTACATGGACTTCTAGTATGCCCCAGGTAGAATGAATTAACGTATTGCTGGGGCAATGTATTTGATGGTTTTCATGCGGTAAAAGTTCATTTGTCTCATGCAAATATTTGACTCAATTGCGAAAGAAGCATCATTCATGCCGACATCAGGATTGGTGATGGCCTCCCTCGGGTATTTAGGTTTGCTGCATTGCATGTGAATCATGGAAAATTGGACCACTGGGTCGGATGAGAATGTCAGGGATTGAATCAAGTGGATAAAGGTGCGTCCTTGAACTCACCCATCGATGTGGTGACCCATTCGACATATTGGAATTTTATTTAATACTTGATTGCAAGGTGGGGTTAAATCCTTTCAAGATTGTTAATGAGGATCCTCTTTTTATCCAGAGCTATCCTAATATCGGAAACGACCTCAATTTTCTAATGCGGTTATTGGAGGGCAACACGATCCCAGGCAGGGCCCCAAGGTCTAAGCGCCTTTGCTTTTAGATGGGACAGGGCATTGCGTTTGGATCACACAAAAGCTTCATTTGGAAAGAAAGGATATGCTGGCGAATTTATAAATGGCTACTTTTGTTAATTTGCCCCCAATGGGAGAACCACCAGAGTAAAACAACAATTTGGTCAGATAAACCAGTTTGTGGGGTTGGCAGTCAATGTTCAATCAGAAGTTAGAGCCACACCAAGTTGGGTTGGATACACACAAGACACAACTGTGTATGAGGCTCCAAAGAGCCATGGAATCTAATTTTAAAAGTTGGTATATCAGAATTCATCACAATTAAATACCCACCAAATGGACTTGAACTGAGCTAATTTTATGTGATCTAAGATGATCCAGACATCTCCATCTTTACAGAGGGGAGAGAGAGAGAGAGAGAGAGACCCCTATTAAATACTCTCTTGTTTGCTAAACAACCACCTCTCATTTCTGTCCCAACAACGGTCTTCTACAATTTATGCCTATCTCGCAAAAATTTTATGGGAAACTTTTGTGCTCAATTTTTGACTTCATTAGGTACTTGTAGTACAGCCACCAGTCCACTGTGTCCCTAGTACATGTGCACATCTCATTCCCTCTTATTATTCTTCGTCGTACTTTATAAAGGTTGGAATTGGAAGTGCACATGCAACCAACCCACCTGCTCGCCACCACAAGATCTTCTAATATGTTTTCTAAAACACTTTTTATTGCACAATGAGGGTTTTCGCGTCAAGATACCTCCATCTATACAACATTTTTTCATAAAAAAAAAAAAAAAAGAAGAAAAAACTAACAAGTTCTTGGGAATTTTTAGAAATTGCATCGCTTGTGGGAGTCTAATTGTGTTGACGACCTATATAATGACAATTAATTTGGAGATGTTAACACCGGCCATGGATTAGAATCCCAGGTTAGCCCGGGATGGTTGGTACCCTGCTTTCTTTGTGGGAATCTATGTTGGCCTCATGCTTTTCCCTCATTTTTTGTCTTCAAAATTGTCATCCGCTAATTGCAACGCGAGACACTTTCATAATGACTGTTTCTTGAAACTATTTTGAAAATCTTTCTTTCCTTTTTTATTTGTCATCTTTAATTATTGATTTTTTTGTTTGTTTGTCTGTCTATGCATCACGTTCACGGTAGAATCAATAGTACTCAATAGACTAAGCCTATTCATATTTCCCAAATCGTGCGTGCCCCAACTACAATATTTGCAAGAATTTTAGCTTTTCATCCGAATCCGCTTGCTAACGAAGCTAATGCCCAAGAATATAAGTTTTTTCCGGACCCATGACCCTTACAAAAAAAAAAAAAATCATAAAATATAGAATAGATTACAATTTAACGCGTCCCTGTCAAGATGATTATGGTTCCAGGCCCTGGCACCCCTCGACTTTCATATCCTGCTCTCTCTCTCTCTCTCTCACACACACACACACAGACCTTTTTTTTTTTTTTTATTGTATAGGTTCTGTTGATTGGAGAACGGAAAGTCAAGTCATCATTTCCTCTTCTCACGGATTAGTTATATTGACACTAGTGTACCTAATTGGGATCCATGAGAAACTTTGTAAAGAAAGAGGAGAGAGAAAAAAAAAAAAAAAAAAAGACAAGAAAAAAACAGCACTTTGGGCAATCTTCTCTTCTACCAATTCTTTGTCGGCTTTCTCGTCACTGGGACAGCCTTGCCGGCCAGAGAATCTATCTCAAGCTCTTGACCCACAGCTGTACACGGTCTATATGGCGAGTCAGGAGTGTTTTTATTGTAACTTTGAACTGAATTCTCCGTGTCCTAAATATCCCCCGATCTAGAACCCAAAACAACATTTTCATTGTACGTAGTTAATTGATTGGTTGCCGTTTGGAGAAGCTAGAATCTATATTTTCAGCAGCTAAGCACTAATAATTAGCGGGGTGTTGAGCTTTAATTTCAAACAAAGAGCATCAAATTTAGGCGGATAAAAAGAATTATATAATGTCCAATTAACAGCTGGCAACAAGTCAACGGGAAAGTTGCTTTAATGTCATCACATGGGCAATCTTTTCCTTCCAAAACGATTTGTGTACCTTTTCTCCCCCCTCGACAGAACATTTCTCTGCATATGAAACAAGGAATTACTACAAGACATTCGCTTATTGACATCACAAGCAACCATGTTGGTCAATCATTAGCTACCCAACCAGGTCATGCTCATGTTTCTTCTTCCTTACAAATGGTAGCCATCTCAAAAAATTGATCTCAAGCATGTGTTTTAGGAAGGCAACGTCAAAAAAGTATATGGGGGTCAAATTCCACCATATAGTCAATCAGAAAGTTAAACATCCACTAATTCTGAACAAACTCTGGTTTTTGCATCCATGAACGAGTGATTCCTGATCGAGGTGGCACCATTAAATTAACCTAAAAATTGGGAAGCCTTTGCTAGCTTGCGGTAAATTAATAACCCCACTTAATTTTGTACCTCAAAAAACAAAACCTATCCACAAAGCTCTATGCATAGGGGTGTGAGCTCAGTCACGCCACCGCACATGCATGCCCCCGCATTACTTTTGGACAGAAAAACTGGCAGTCTTATGCAGCAGCTGGTGGTCCTGAATTCTAATTATCAGTGATCAATCAAAAACACTGGTCCACTACTGCTGATGCAGAGCAGCGGGCACCATAGCATGACACGTGGCATCCAAGCGAGACCTGGGCCCATGGACTGCATTTCTTTTCCCCCTATTTTAAACATCGTGTACGAATAGTAATCACTTAACGTGACATAGTTGCGAAATATATGTATAATGGGCATGGGTGAAATTGGAATATATTCTTTCTGGGGGTGTGCTGAGAATTGAGATGCTCGCCGTTTGAAACTCGTGCGCATTATACGAAGCATGTGCATGTTGAGTAGCGCAGCGACAATGTTGCAACCGCATCACCTAGCTCAATATTATAAATCCATAAACGATTATAAATTTTAAAATAAGTGTGAATGAAAGAAATGCTCATTAGTATCTGAAAAAGAGATTATAGAGATTATTGTGATCTATGTACAATATCAACCCGAGACCAAAGCTTGCACGCTAACAATTCATTGATGTCAGTGGCCAATCTTCACGGTAAGTTCTCGTTGCGTCAGCCTAGAGTCCAACTTGTGCGCCATTGTTGACTAACTTTGGTGGGAGACCCTCGGCCTATTCTACTGCCCCCGGATGGGGTTTGGCCTTTTGGCAGGTGACATTGGCACCGGCACATTGTTTTTTATTTATGTCGTTCGGCGGGGTTATATAAGTATTATTCTTTAATTATACGATCCATTTTCGTGACCCAGCCTATTAAGGTCAGGTCACACCTAGAGCTGGAGGCCCACTAAGCCCAGGAAATCCAAGGAAAGGCCCTTACTGTCCGAATAATGGGCATACCAATACTAATGTCACAATTCGAAAAGCCTCCAAGAATATCATTACGGATACATGTACACGAGTTAAAGATATTGTAAGTCTATACATATTTAATGAAAGAAATGCCTAATAAATACACAATCTTTTTCTTACGAACTAATCAACAATTTAAAAGGCAAAATTAACTGCCTTGATTAAACGACGAAGAAGACGGAAAACGCAAGAAGGAGAAGCCATTTGGAAGCAGCATCCCGCACAAGCATCGTAGAAGCAGAAACGCCGCCGCCAACATGAGAACCGTTTCTCGCCGCCGGGTAAAGAACAACGGTATTGCCTCTATAACCACTGTTGCTATTCGGGCTGCCCCCACCAGTGCTAGCCGGTGCAGTAGTGCCCCCGCTACCTCTTGTAACATTGCTACGGCCAAGGCTGCCGCTGCCGCGCACTCCACCGCCTGTGCTTCCAACTCTGCCCGCCGCTAATGTCATCATTAACGCAATGATCGTCAGAAGTACGAGTGTCTTGGCCATTTTGCTCCCTGAAATCGAAATGTTTGCGCTTTCATCTTAAATCAACAACGAAGTTGAAAACAGGAAAAAAAACAAGATGATTGTATTATGCGGAACGTAAAACGGATGCAAAATTCAGGCATATTTATAGGTAGAACTAAGCCCGGAAGGCCATGGTAAGAAGAGGAAGAGGAAGACGAAGACGACATGCCCCCCGTGTTGCAATCTTTCCTTGCACGCGTTGCTCCAGACCCAATCAGAGCCAGCTCCGTTGACTGAATGACCTTTGACTTTCATAAAATGAATAATGTCACGTAAACTCTTAATTTTAGGTATAGGGTTCGATTTTTAAAGAGTCAATATCATATTTTTAATTAATGATAGTTAAATACGCATTTGTTATGTTTATTGTTGATCGCAATAGATAATAAGCTTTCGTGATAATGCAGCGCATCACCTCAAAATGTAAAACGTGTCTATATATAGCTTTACGGGGCCTTAAATTGAATTTGCTGATCCGCCGAGGTTGTTCCCTCTACGTTCTTACAATTGTAGGTTTCATTTCTGAGGTACGGTGAGACTTCGGGTTATTATTATTATTATTATTTGTTAATATGCAAGAAAAGTCATGTAACTCATACATACAGGAGAAAATAAATGAAAAAATAGGATTATTCGAATCTTATCTCTTTTTCTTTTTTAACACAAAATTTATGAACTAATTATTTTAAGCAGTCGAGTGACTCTGTATTGTTTAAATGCGCAATGAAAAATATCGGACCGAGTCAAACTAATCGGGCCTTCTGTTGGCCTGCAGGGTTGTTTTATTTAATCCGCCAGCGATTGGTCCATCTCAGGACCTAATCCGTGTGGGTTGGAGATTTTGGACTTCGAGAATAAACCCAAACTACCGCGCACACCGAACCACCGAATAATGTGCACGAAATTTCGACATCAAACGGAAGAAGTACGGATTTTTGAGATATAGAGTAGAAACCCTGGAAATTTTATTTTATTTTTTTATTTTTTTTGAATAGGATGCAAACGAGGGCACGTTCCAACAAAATTCGTTCGTACCCATAAATTATTTGCCTTTTTTTTTTTTTTTTGCAACGAGATTATTACACAAATGATTTATGTTAAACCAACATAATAATTAAAAATTTGAGAATACAAGTTTTTCCAATGCATTGGAGAGCATCCATTATTGAAACGCTGTAATTTCAATATTGTCAATAGCAGCAATATGCCTGAAAGAATTGAGCAGAGGGCGGTCGGGAACTTAGGGTCCCAATAGTCCAAGAATGTCGGAGACCTGGCTAGTGTAAAAGTCTGGTTGGATATTGTTTGAAGGGTCTCGAAGGGCTGATTGAGTTGTAACACCTGCAATTGATCAATTTAAAACATCATCAATCCTAAGGAGGACTGGAAAATTATCTTGAATTGAACTGTCAGAGGAAAGGAATTGCCAAAAAATAGGAATCAAACCAATTGACCTGAAAGAACAAGAAGGGTTTTGCAACCGGCACTTTGTCCAAATAAGATGTCAGTGTCTAGTCGATCACCCACCATACACATTTGGGAGGTTTTCATATCAAATCTGCAAAACAAATGCTCATATCGATTTTGGCATTAATGACGTGTTTCTTTGAGATATCTCGGTGAGTGAGTATTGAGGATGAGTGTATGTGCTTCCTTTGCTTTGTTCAAGTAAATAAAAATCCAAAGAAAATGTCCGATCTAATAGTTGCGTGATAAATCATATGCCACACCAATGTATTAACTTACTTCTGCAGTAAAAATTCCATCATGAAGGTAGAAGGTTTTCCAACCACAATAGGTTCTCTCTCAGTTGAACCACAAATAGCAGCAACCATACAGCCTGCACCTGTAACCCACAACTTAAAGGACTGAAATTGCAGGGACCAAATTGCCAAGCAGGCAATCTATATGTAATTTAGCATTCTTTACCAGGCCATTCTTGTGAAGCAGTCATATGTCCCACTGCATCGCGATTGGTAGCAACAAAAAGGCATCCTGGATTCTCACGTATGCATAGCGTTCCATACCTGCCAATTAAATGAGTACATTGAGGCAACAAAATGAAGCAAAATTTAAAACCTTACTACTATTTTTTCAGGGTTATCATTGATAGATTAAAGCATGCACGTGCTCTAGCATACACGCAATGCATAACAACTCAAATATCTTCAAAAAGTATATATGCCACGTACAAATAAATTGCATCATGACCGTGTGGAGAAGATGATTTCTAGGGACACCAAGATGGAATTGATCAATAGCAACCCAGTGAAAACACCATTGCCAAATAAGAAACTAAAGAGGAAAACCTACTGTCCTCTGTTTGCCTTAAAACTAACAATCACAATCACAAAGGTTGCATATCTCAAAGTAAGACTATGGCAACCACCAGGTTTGAAACCTAGGCTGTCCTTCAGTATGCAAAAAATATATTAAGGCTCTTAACAATTTCCACAGATGTTTGATCAAATTGAAAGATAATATAATAACAAGGAAGATGGCAGAATTAGGAAATCAGAACTTCTTACTGAAGCTTGTAATAATTGATGGTTGGATCTAACCCAACCACAACTGCCCCAACCTGGAATAGAAGTAGCACCATTTTAAATCCCAACCAGGAAAAAGAAAGAGAGAAACAAAGGCCCAAAGAAATGGAAGATAAAAATGTCACATTACACTCTTATCATGGTCAAAGAAGGAATTGGATTTCAAATCAACTCGTTTTTCACAATCCTCCTGCAAATAAGATTTCCCCGTAGATAAAGCTTGAAATAAAGAGATAACAAAAGATTAACACTGCAAGGAAATGTGAGGCAAGGCAAAGCTAACACTTATTCAAGGCAAAGAAATAAGTGTCATTAGCTAATCATACTACTAAAAAGAAAGTCAAGCTGCCTTCTCACCATGAGAAAAGTCAACTTCGAGTTTCCTGCAAATTTGCTAGAACTAGTTCTATGCCTTGCATAAGCCATTCAGTTCTAGAAAGGTAGTTAGCCCTATTACCTATTAAGACAGCCTAATCTCCCACTTAGTGACAAGTCACGATGTATAATTGCCCTGTATGCTACTTCTGTTCTCCAACATTCCTGACCAGCAGCCTGTGCAGAGCAACTCAGTAAACAATACTGTGCTCTGTGCATGAGAATGTCTTTTAAAGCTCCAGCATGGGTGCTTCTAAGAGAGACAGAGAGGGACAAAAGGTGGGAGGATGAAGATGGTATATAATTGGTGGCAATATGCAGGCACATCAGATACATGAGGCACCAGAAGGATCTGCAGGGATTAAATAAATGACTGATGTTCAAAAATAATGATGTAATTAGGTCTAGTTGTACCCAAAGGCATCATCTCTCTCTCAACCTCTATACTCCTTGCCTGTTATCCATCAACAAGACCCAAACATCTCGAATTGAATGAAATATTTGATATTGAATTACACATCAGGTAATCCTCATGCATGAAGAAAGGCCATCTACTCCCGATAAAATCAGAAAGACAAAGTCTACAGACATCCAGCTCTTATCATTATAGGTCACGAGACCCCTTTAAAATGTATTGACATTTTTCTTTATTAACTTTGTAGGAGGATTCTAATCAAGGGCAACAGAATAAGAACCAAATCATTCTTTCAGTTACCTCCACCCAAGTCTACCTAAGAAAAACCAAAAGGCCATTGAAAATAAGGCATCAGAATACAGAGAACTTACTGTCCCACCAAGACCTATGTATCCAGCAAGCTGCAGCTCTTCCAGTATACCATCTCCGCCAATTACATATACCTCCAAAAAGTGAAAAACACAAATAACATGCATTTATTTTCATGGAAATTGGATATTCAACTTGTATTACTCATTCAAACTAGCATGTATGCACAAAACCCACATGGTGGATGGAATGAAGGGTAAAAGAAAACAAAATTCACACTTTAATGCATGGGCACAGTAACATCTAACCAAGTCTCATCTGCAGCAAAGATTATTATCACAGACCTTCTTCTCCCGGGGAAAGTTATTGACTTTCAAGTACATAGCAGCGGCAAAAGAAGAGGAAAATATTTCATCCTACAAGAATTCACAAGAAAAATTCTTTCACGGATGACCCCTTTAAAAAGAAAGAAAAATCAGGATTTTTGAAAAAAAAAGAACCCAGAATTGGTCAAGAAATCAAACCTCGGTGACTGAAATCCCAAGAGAGTAGAACTTCTTCGCATACTGTCTTCTTGATTTCATCGAATTATTTGTCACGAAAACCAGCTTCTTGCCCTGACTCAATTACAATAATTAAAACGCACAAATAACTAAATAAATAAATAAATCAATGTTTGATCATCCTTACAAAAATTGGCAACATAGAAATTAATGACTAATAATAAGAAAGCGACAAACCTTGGCACGTAGAAATTCCAGGGTTTGAGGAACGCCGTCAACGAGCTTATCGCCCTTCCAAATCACACCTAAAGAATACCAATTCATCGTTAAAAAACACACCACACAGATAAAAAAAAAAAAAGGATTTTGAAAAGAAATTCAATGCATAGACGCAGAGGGAGAGAGACCATCGCAATCGAAGAGAAAAGCCTTGACGGAGTCGAAGAGCGCCCTGACGTTGCGAGCAGACAGGAGCTGCGATGCCATCGTAGCCGCCGGCCCGTTCATCTCTTGGAGCAAAGGGCAACGACAACCAGAAAACAACTACTTTTTTTTTTTTAGGTGTGTGTTTCAGACAAAAAGAGGGCGGGCAACATTTGCAGCCTTTTTGTAAGTCTATACCTCTCTGTCCGCAATGATTTATGCACGTGTTCAAATGGACAAATCACCCGATTTCACAATTGCACGGAAAATAAATATCGAATCACGGTGTTGTGATCCAACGGTTCAAAAAGAGTCGCCAGTTGCTATGAACTCGAGTTTCTGTTGAGACATTCTTGTGTGATTGTACCTAAGACCTCAGAACTTGTTCCTAGGATTAATGAAATGAAGCACAAGCTTTTTATCTAGAAAGTGGGAAACGGGTCATGGGTCATGGGCGTCAAAAATGACAAATGGATCCTCCAAAATCAACGATATCTTTAGTCTGATTTTTCAATGGAGTTTTATCACAAAAATTGAATTTACATCACATTTCTTGTTTCTTTTCTCTTCTTCTTAACTCTCCATTCATCACCATTTTGTTTCTTCCTCTTTTGATCTTTTTGATCCCTTTATATATATATTGCTTCTTTATAAGTGATTGATGCTACATTTCATTGATTTGATTTCTGGGTTTGGGTTTGGATTCAATCTTCGTTTGAGCTTCAAAATATTGTCTTTCTTGGTCTATATGTACACATGTTTCTCGACTTTTGGAGATGGGTGCAAAATCTGGTGTATCTTGTGGGAACCAGAAAGGTAATTGTCACTGGAAAAATGCATAACGATTGCGGTGTCATGAATGAAGCTGAAAAGAAATTGAATTGGTTAGGGATTATATTTCTTGATTAAGTTCTTTGTTACGTGGATAATTGATTTTTGAAATTGATATGTAAAAACGCTGAGGGAGTGAATGCATACAGCCTTTTGCACAATGCTGCAATTTCTCATGTTTGTTTTTTATTGTTTCTCTGTTGTTAGCGCTGTTCTCTAATTTTTTTTCAATCCTTGTGGATTGAAGTTCGACAAGTTAGTATGAGTTAACTGAACATTACAAAAGAGGTCTGAGAATATAATTCGTTTTACAGGACAACTGAATAGGGGGCTGTCTGTGATTGACAGCTACAAACTGTTGAAAGAAGGAGAGGAATTAACTAAAGATCAAATATTTCTCGAGAGCGCTCTTGGTTGGTGCATTGAATGGGTATGGCTATTGAAAGCTCTGCTTCCAGTTTACCTCATCAATTGTTGCTGCTGCTAGTTAAACCAGCATTTTGTTGTTGCCTTGCATGGTTATTTTATGGCCCAATCGCGTTGATGGATGCAGCTTCAAACACGTTTTCTTGTTCTTGATGACATCTTGGTTTAGGGTGCCCACGGTTTGAGCTAATGCTGATCTTACTTTTTCTAAAGGTTTTGATTGCTGGGGAACAATCAACTTGAAAGAACTCTGGCGGAGTTTCAAACAGCATGTGGACAGATGATAGATAGATCTGATCACAACCCTTGAAGGAGAAAAGGATTTATCCAAATACAGCTTGTCACTGTGATTAAACAACAGGATTGCTATTTCCTTCGTACTGTGCCTATTTGACCATGCTCTGCATAACATAACGACATTTTGGAAAAATTGCTCAAATAAACCCCAGCAGTCAGTAGGGATCTTCTGACCGAGAAGCCTTCTTCTTCCATCAGGAGCAATTGCCTTTGTGGTTTATAATCCCAGTACACCATTACCAGTATATGAGCAATTTACGGAGTAGAATTTTCCCTTGGCACTCCGTTTTAAGATGCACATACCTTAAAGAAGCATGTTCTTTTCACCGCCCCGGTTATATATACCACTTTAATATGCTGTGACTTTGGTATAATAAGATTTATTTGTTTCGGCTTTTTTGATCTGTCAATGCAACTGATTTGTTTATTTGTTCTTGAATAGAATTTACTCAACCTTCCATGTGGCTTGTGTTGGTCTTTTTTTCTAACTCCATAGCTTCTAACCTCGAAATTGGTTGTAAACATGCATTCACCAACGAATTGTTCAGTATAAGACTGCCTATTACTCGTTTTATCTGCCAGTGAGTTTGCACTGCTTGATTCATTAGTTCTCCTTTTTGTTTCTATGCTTCTCAAAAGCATACTTAACAATGCGACACCATGTTTCCTTACATCTAGACATGCGTACTTTGTGCAATAGCACTATTGGTTTACATTCTACAGCTACACCCGTATCATTTATGCTTGTCATCCCCTCAGGTCATATCTATTCCCCTTGCACAATCCTCCAAACCACGGCAGATAAAAAGAGTCCGTGGTCAACAATAACTCAAGCTTGCAGAAATCATCAGATCACTTTGGATTTGGTGGTCTGAGAATCTGATTGACTATCTGCTGTTCAATGATTGAGTGTACTCGGGTTGCGTGTGCATTGCTCATGGTAGGTGAGAATTCGGACAAACATGTTGATGCAAAGGGCATTCTTGCTGTGATAAAAACATACTTCCATGTGCAGGTAAATTTAAACATGGACTCTCTTTGGAAAGTTCACTTTTCGTTACTTGTGTCAAGGAAGGTCATACACAGATCTGGACATGGTGTATTATTTGTTTGCCATCCTTCTAGGTATTGACCAAAGGGGTTCTTCCCTCCAAATTCCATGCAACTCAACTTTTTCTTTCATGCATGCCAATAATCTACATTGTCTTGCTTGTGTAGGATAAATTATTTGGATTGCTTTGTTGATCCCATGACAATTGACAAGGTCAGCTCGAGTATGCAAACATACAATAATCAAGTAAGGCAATGAAATCCTTGTGAGTATAACAAGAACAGGTTCTAACGTACCAATCTAATTGTCTTTCTTCAAAACTGTTTTGGATTCAGATTGGAACAGATATTGAAGATTTCGAGTTTTCTCGGTTGGTCGTGAAGGCATTGATGCTCTCATTCTAGCACCGCAGTCCGGGCAGTGTTGAAATCTTTCCTGGCGAAAATTTACAGGAGACGGTAAGTAAAACTACAAAAGACTGATCATCACAAAACGTAGGTGGAATATTCGATGGTGCTGAATCAAGCAAAGCTTGTGTTCGAGTTGCATCTGTTATTATTGGTTTTCAATTGTAGTTAAGTTTTCGCCTTTTGGGTTGACAATTGTAACAACTAGTTTGCCTACAATAGTATTTCAAGTAATTAGAACTAGGAAGATCATCAAAACACAATTTTATTAAATTTTGTCATTGTGAGCCAATGATTTTAAAAGCTTCCAACGTAGGTGGGTTAGTAACCTTAAAAAAAAAAAAATTGATGGGTCTTGGTCTGTTTTTTTTCTTCTTATCTGTATCATTAAATCCATCATTAGGTAATACGTGAGACCCGCGTCAAAGATAGATTCTTAATCTTCCCTTCCATTGACTGTCTTTATGCGGATGCCTCCATCCTCTCCCTCTCTCTCTCTCTCTCCCTGCCCCACCACATCATACACAAAATGAGCCTTCCTAATTTCCTTTTCCCTGCCCCACGATGCCACTCACCAAACTCAGCTCAGCGTAGTTACTTATGTTTTTTTTTTTTTTTTCTATTTTTCTGTGTAATTGAAGCTATGCATTGCCCTTTTCTTATCCGTGCCATTTCGTGCCCTCATCGTCCCAATACGTGAGTTCCAACTGATTTACTTTTTATCAATTAGATTTTTGTTTCCGTGGAATTAATTCTGTTTCGTTTTTTCATTTATAGACAAGTATACTTTACAAAATAGCTTGGAAAAGATAATTTATTTTAGGAAAAAAAAAAAAAGACTGAAAAGGGGCTGTGACCGCTACAAATTGTTCAAAGAATGAGTGAAATTAAGTGAAGATAAAATATTTCTCAAAAAAAAAAAAAAAACTGTCTCATCACATTTTTCTTGAAGGAATAACATCATAATAATGTCGCATTTCACTTTTTATTTTATGCGTCGCGGAAACAATACTCTTCTAGGCGGCGCTTCATCTACCTTAATTCCCAAGAAAAAATAATAATAATAATAAAAACTCTCTCGCCTTCTAAATTGAAAGCCTTCACGAAGAAATCTTCTTGAATTTTACTTTTATTTATTTTATCTTTTATATTTTTTTTTTTTAAAAAAAAGGGCCTTTCGAAAGCCTTTGCTAGAAGGTCAACGTTGACGCGCTTGAATGCGTCATTCGGGGGAAAGCGACGGAAGGAAAGGGGCTTCCCTAAACGGCTATTTCTGAACAAAACAACACATCACAATTATTTTTCGCAGCATTTCGTTAAACTTTTCATTCCTTTTTCAAATAAAAAAAATAAAATAAAATTTCAGTAGGTTAATGACATAGACTAACTCCAAACCATGGATTTAAAAGGGAGCCATCATCCTACGAAACACGAAAGTTACTATTTATTCATCTATTTTAATCCATTCCGATGTAAATACGAAAATAAAAATAAAAATCGTTGTTTTAATAAAGAAAACATTTTTCACACGGAAGACTCTGACTTCAGAACATTGGATTAATTAAACAAAAGGACTCGATATATATAAATTATAAATAATACGAGATGACATGAGTAAGGTGGAAGGTAAAGAAAAGTCAAAAAGTCAAACATTCTACGCGCAATCCTGCATAGAAGATAGAAGTATTAAAAGAGAAAAGGACATGGAAAAGTCTCTTTCCTTTTCTTATTGTGTAGAAAAAAAAAAAAAAGGAAGGAAGGAAGAAAGAAAAATTCAAATCCATTGTAATAATTGAATCTTGTCAAGGGTTTTGGGGTTCCAATATATCAAGAAAAATCATTTCTTCAAATTTTTGTTTCCCTCATTTACCTTGATTCTTTATGTCTCAACTCTATATATTCTTAATTTCTCTGAAGTTTTATTCTTTGTGCCAATTCAGTTAAATTACACTATTGATTACAGGGGCCTTTTTTTGGTTTTTTCCCTTACTGGGTCAGGGATGATGATGAATTCTTCATGTACCATTCAGAATAAGTTTCCTCTCTTGATTTACTCTCATGTCCGTCTTTCAAGATTCTGCCCTTAATCTCTGTTATTGAATGTCATTATAGGTGGCTTCTCATAAAACCATTTTTGGGTTTCTTTTGTTGTACATTTTGGGTTTTTAAGCAGTCTCAAGGTATACAATTCCGGGTTTCACTCCGGCTTTCACTTCTTGTTGCTTGAAGATTTTTGTCAAAGGCTTTTTATTTATTGGTTTTCTTTATCAAAGTGTAGGAAAGATGCGTTCTTTGTAGTGCAGTGCAGTTGTGCTTCTTGACTTGAAAACAAAACTGGGGTTGTTTTCATTTCAAGAGAATTTGAGCTTTCCATTTAATTTCTTGGGTTTTTTTGGGTGGGAGGAATGAGGATCCTGCTTCGTGTCATGGAGGCAAGGAATTTGCCACCAACGGATCCTAATGGGCTAAGCGATCCATATGTGAAATTACACCTGGGAAAGCAAAGGTTCAAGACCAAGGTGGTGAAGAAGAACTTGAACCCAAGTTGGGGAGAAGAATTCAGTTTCAAGGTGGAGGACTTGAAGGAAGAACTTGTGATCTCTGTATTGGACGAGGATAAGTACTTCAATGATGACTTTGTTGGGCAAATTAAAGTGCCAGTCTTGCAAGTTTTTGATGCAGAAAATAAGTCTCTTGGCACTTCTTGGTATTCTCTCCAACCAAGAAACAAGAAGTCCAAGAACAAGGACTGTGGTATGGATCTTCTTTCCTGAGTTTAAAATTTCTTTTTTGTTTTTATTTTGGATATATTTCTCAGTGTAACTTCTTGTTGTTTCCTAACCTTTGTTTTACATTGGGAGCTTGCATTGCCTTTTCTGTTAAACTTCATAGCTTTGCCTGCTGAATTCATTGTGGTGCATGTGACCTTAAAAGACTGTATGTCCTCTTTTACGTTAGGCATCTACATGGCATCACAACTTTGTTTATGTCTGTAACAATCTGTCGCCCCCAACCAAGATATCTTTCCTTAGTTTGAATGGACTTTTATGATTGCAATGAGGAAGAAGGAAAATTTATCATTTTTTTTTTCCTTTGTTAATGTAGTGTTTCTTCCTCTATTTTGTCCTTCGGTACTTAGTAGAATAGGGTCAACTCAAAATATGGAACCATAATGACAGATGTAACCCAGTGCTTAATGCTATTATCGACAATGGAATCATCTGAGGCTGCATTAATGGAGCTTGCGCTACAAAAGTAATTGTTTCATTTGTAACTTTGCCTTTACAAGCATGAAGTTAGTTCAAATCATTCTGTCCTCAGTGATGCATTTTCTTAGATTCTGGTTTTTGCTCCATCATAATTTCTCCTGTCTCAACTGTGTTACACATTCACTGGCATTGCTTAACTCATTTGGTCATTTAATATATGTACTGAAATTGGATATTTCTGTTCCTTTTCTTTGCCCAATATTCTCCAATAGGTGAAATTCTCTTGGGTATATGGTTTTCCCTGAACAATACATTTATTGATCTGGATTCTGATGGTGATCATGCATCGCAATTGGGGAAGAATGCAGAAATGATGATAGAATCTCCTTCAAGGTTGTTTAGTGGGTCATCCAGATCACCCTCTCCTTCAGGATTGGAAGAAGTTGTATCCTTGAAAGAAGAGAAATTTACTACACAGAAACCTTTTGCAACAAGAATTGCTCAAATGTTTAATAAAAATTTGGATACAACATTGCCAACTGGAAATAAAGGCATTGATGTTTCTGAGCTAACTGAAACTGCTGGACCTGAGGTTTGCAAGGACAAGTCAGAGGATCAGTCCTGTTCTGGTAGCTTTGAAGAAATAATGAAAGAAATGGAATCTAGAGATGAGGGAAGTGAAACTCCAGGCAATCTACCAGGAGGAGTCCTTCTAGACCAAGTATATGTGATGGCACCAAAAGATTTGAACTCCTTACTATTTTCACCTGATTCAAGTTTTCTCAGATCTGTGGCAGAGGTTCAGGGAAATACAGAACAAGAATATGGGCCTTGGAAGTTTGAAAATGGCAGTGAGAGCTTGAAAAGAGTAGTTACTTACATTAAGGCTGCTACAAAATTAATTAAAGCTGTGAAAGCCACTGAGGAACAAACATATCTGAAGGCTGATGGGAAGGTTTTTGCCGTCTTAGCAAGTGTGAGCATTCCAGATGTCATGTATGGGAGCACATTTAGGGCTGAATTGCTTTACTGCATTATGCCTGGCCCTGAGCTGTCAGGGGAAGAAACTTCACATTTGGTAGTGTCCTGGCGAATGAACTTTTTGCAGAGTACCATGATGAAAGGAATGATAGAAAATGGGGCCCGACAAGGTTTGAAGGACAGCTTTGAGCACTTTGCATCTGTGTTATCTCAAAATGTTAAGACAGCTGATTTGAAGGACAGTGGATCTGGTAAGGAACAGGTTTTGGCTTCATTGCAAGCAGAAAAACAGTCAGACTGGAAGCTGGCACTACAGTATTTTGCAAATTTTACTGTGGTTTCCACAGCCTTTATAGGGTTGTATGTGATGGTCCACATCTGGCTGTCCATGCCCAGCACAATTCAAGGGCTTGAGTTTATTGGGCTTGATTTGCCAGACTCCATTGGTGAAGTCATTGTGTGTGGTGTTCTGGTACTTCAATTTAAAAGGGTGCTTGAATTGCTTTCACGCTTCATGCATGCCAGAGTGCAAAAGGGTAACAATTCACTGTTCATAATTCCCCTTTCTGACAAGTGAGAACAAACTAACCAGTAAATCATACAATTATTGGTTACCTGGTAAACCATAAAATTATTGGTTGCCTCTGGCTGAGGTGTCTGAATGGCTTCTTAATGGTATTTATAAACACTGTTTGGTCCATTGAGTGCATGATTTGAGGAATTTTACTAATACTGCTAATACATGGAATCATTCCTGTTTATCTCACATTTAGGCAGTGACCATGGCATCAAAGCACAAGGAGATGGGTGGCTGCTTACTGTTGCACTCATTGAGGGAAGTAATTTAGCGGCTGTCGATTCAAGTGGCTTCTGTGATCCATATGTAGTCTTCACCTGTAATGGGAAAACTAGAACGAGCTCAATTAAGTTCCAGAAATCTGATCCTCTGTGGAATGGTGAATTTTATAGCTTTCTTTATCACTTTCATTTTCAAATAAGCAATTTTCCTTAAACCATGCTGCAGTTGTGGGAATTGTGCAATGCTGATATTCGCTTTTAAATGGTTTACAAGCATGATTCAAATTGTCTTTTAGGAGTAAATGTGATGAAACTTTTTTTATCTTTGCAGAAATATTTGAATTTGATGCAATGGACGATCCTCCTTCAATGCTGGATGTAGAAGTATATGATTTTGATGGACCATTTGATAAAGCTACGTCTTTGGGACATGCTGAAATTAATTTCCTCAGAACCAATGTCTCAGATCTGGCTGATGTTTGGATCCCTCTTCAAGGAAAATTAGCACAAGCATGTCAGTCTAAGCTGCACCTGAGGATTTTCTTGAACAATACAAGAGGTGGTGATGTTGTGAAAGACTACTTAAGTAAGATGGAGAAAGAGGTGGGAAAGAAGGTAAATGGCTGGCTGTTCTACCCTGGGCTTCCACTCCTTTCAATTGCATAAGTATACTACGGCATTTCTTTCTTCATTGTTTAAATCTTGATGGAAATTTTGTAGATAAGCTTGCGTTCTCCTCAAACAAATTCAGCCTTTCAGAAGCTCTTTGGGCTTCCACCTGAGGAATTTCTTATCAATGACTTCACCTGTCACTTGAAAAGAAAAATGCCATTGCAGGTTTGATTATATGTTCTTAGGATTTAATTGATGATGCTTATACTTTATTATTGCACTTGTAGTGCAACAACTACAACATCTTAGCCTTTTACCAGTTAAACATTATGCTGACCTACTTGGTTCTTAGCTATTTGTTCTTACTGACTAGCAGTCTTTTTTGTACAGGGGCGCCTATTTCTGTCAGCAAGAGTAATTGGATTCCATGCAAATTTATTTGGACATAAAACTAAATTTTTCTTTCTTTGGGAGGATATTGAGGAAATTCAAGTTTGTCCTCCCACTTTATCTTCAATGGGTAGTCCTGTTATTGTCATAACTCTCCGGCAGGGAAGAGGTATGGATGCAAGGCATGGGGCAAAAGCGCAAGATGAAGAGGGAAGACTGAAGTTCCAATTCCACTCTTTTGTATCATTCAACATAGCACATCGGTAATTGATATTACCTTGTGAGCTGAATTTTTGTGAACTTGGTGAAATCTTCTTTATACAGTCATCATGGTGTTTTTTCTCTTTTATTTTATACCTTTTCACTTGAAAAATGACCTTAAGAGGCATTTCAATATGGCTGTTTTTATGCTTCATTGATTTAGAAGGTGACTATGCTGAAGTTCCATGTCTTCCACACAGTTTTTCTTTAGGAGTGTGACAACTGAAAACTGAAATGCTTCCTCTGGGAGTTTGACAACTCTACCGTACGATCACCGTGGAATCTAAGACCATGTTGCTTCTTGCAATGCCATTTCTTCCCAGCGACTGCTTGATCCTTTAGATTCTGCCAATTTTTATTGTTTTCTTGACATTTTAAATCAGCCCTTATGTGTTAAAAACTTGAGATAAACAAACAAAAATAGGGCTATCTACTGATGACACTGCTCTTATGTGTTATCAATATAAGTATTTTGCTTCTCATATACAAATACATCATTTCCTTATTTATTTGCAATGGCTGTAGTGGCATGTGTACAGATTAATGCTTGCTCTTTTTTTTTATGTGTGTGTGTTAAGAGCCACACTTATTAGTGCCTATGTCATAATAAGTTTCTTTGACCAATGCAAAAAAAACAGGTGGGTAACAAACCTGTGACATATGTTGACTTGAATGTGTGTAATGAACAGGACAATCAAGGCTTTGTGGAAGGCCAGATCATTGAGTCCTGAGCAGAAGGTGCAACTCATTGAAGAAGAATCAGAAACCAAAATCCTACAAACTGAGGAGAGTGGCTCCTTCTTGGGTATTGAGGATGTTAGCATGTCTGAGGTTTATTCTTCGCCACTTTCTGTCCCTGTAAGCTCTCTCTCTCTCTCTCTCTCTCTACTGTGATTGTTTGGACATCTATGTATGTGTATACAGTGTCATCTACGTTTACATTATACTATCTGAACTTGCACACTCTGGCAAGATATATGTTTTTATCTAACAGTGATTCATTTTGTCATAGACCAATCATGCAATGGACCTTTTCAACGGGGGTGAATTGGAGCGTAAAGTCATGGAGAAGGCTGGTTGTCTTAACTATTCTGTTACACCATGGGAATCAGAGAAGACTGATGTATATGAGAGGCAAATTTATTTCAGATTTCATAAGCATATATCCCGTTACGGAGGAGAAGTCACGAGTACACAGCAGAAATCCCCCCTTGCTGACAAGAAAGGATGGCTTGTGGAGGAGGTTATGACTCTCCATGGAGTCCCACTTGGTGACAACTTCAATGTATGTCTGCATGTTGACAATGCCTATCTCTAATGTTTTGTTCTTTTGGTTAAACCTTATTCATGATGCATGTACTTCCTTTCTAGAAGACTTATTTTTTCTGTTTCTTCTTTATCCTGACCATTTCTTAACACCTTTATCAACTGTGGATTGCAGCTTCACTTAAGATATCAAATTGAGGAGATGCCCTCAAGATCAAAAGGCTGTTATGTGCATGTATTCCTTGGAATTGAGTGGCTGAAAAGCACTAGACACCAAAAAAGGATTGCAAAGAACATCCTTTCAAATCTCCAAGACCGGCTGAAGGTGATATTTAATGCAATTGAGAAGGAAATTTCAAATAAATAGTAAACGAACTCAAACTGCTGGCAACATCGATCATCTGGATTGTTATGCAAATGTCTGATGGTTCATGCATGCCACAACAAACTTCTTTTCTGCTCTTTCTCTTTGGAGGTTCTGCATGCACAATTGTTCTTTCGTTCAGGCATATACCTAGGTGGCGAATTACTGCCAAAGATAAATACTCATTGAAATTCCCTTCTTCTGGTCCTTTTCACCTGACAAAATGGTTTCCAGGCCTTAGTTACTTGCTTATATGGATAGGGTAGAAGAGTTACAAGTAATGCTTTTGAGGGTCAGGATGTGTGTGTGTTTGGATATGCGCTTGCAGAGGAAACTGTGGCTGTGTTGTAGTCTTTTTCCCATTTGTAAATGTAGCAAAATCAGAGTACACATTTTCTATTGAAAGCTATACAAATTGTAGTGGAGCATTGTTTACAGCGAACACAGTTCACAAAGTGCTGTAAAGCCAAGTATGGTTTATGTACCATGGAAGAATTCAGTTGCAGTTATCTCTACCGCGAAGTGACTCAAGGGGGGGCCAATGGAAAATATCCTGATTTTTGATCAAATTACAACTGATGGGTTGAATTTCATCCAGATTGGTTTGAATTGGGCCGGACAGTGTCGTAGAAGCGCCAGTTTGGGCCAAAGGTGGACAGGGGGCCTTTGTAATTATCCTTGAATAAAGTTTAGTTTAATTTAACAATAATGAAATTTTGTGAGTCAAAAGAATAAAAAAGAAAAATAAAAAAAAAATAGTAATGGAATCTTGGGTTGAGTTGTGCCCATTTGAATCAATAGTTCTAGATATAGCATAGCTCTATTCAGCTTCTTTTTTTTTTTTTTTATAACCTAAAAATAATAATAAAGTGTAATAACAAACAGTAGGCAAATCTCGCACATAAAATTAGCTCAAATCCAATTCTTTCAAATAGTTATCAGCACAAAGAAAATAATGTACCCAAAGAAAAGCCTTGTATTCTTTTTTTTTTTTCGGTTGAAAAGAAATTATGAAAGCATGGGTGAAATTTCATAGAAATTAAACCATGTGGGCAACGCACCATGGAACGTCTTGGTAGAGAATCAGGCGCAACATGATAAGGGACAATCTCCTTATTATTCTATCACAATATCTGGTGGTAATAATAAATAAATAAATAAATAAAACCAAAATATTAGACAACGCCATGGAATTAATAAAAATTGATAAAAAAAAAAAAAGGGTTTAATTTACAAGAAGAGTTAATTGCACCAAACACCCACTTCCAGGAGGAGCTTTTGGTTTTCATTTAATATTTAATCGCAAAATTAAACGTGGTTATCTTTGGACTTGATTGTAAGTAAAACAAGTTTACGGTCCTAATCGCATATCAACCAAGATTTCTAAGGGCTATTTGGGGTGTTTTAGCCTTTTGTGTCATCGTATGCAAAGCCTGCAATTCGTCTACTGCTACGCTTGCTTTTTCGTTGTGTCATTGTTCGTTGTGTTATTGTTGCGGATGTGGGACTTTGCTCCTCTTAACAGTCCAACTAAACTGAATCTAAATAATACTTCTCTTCGAATAAGGTAAAAATGTTATCTTAAACCCAGCTGCTCCTTCTCTTTCAATTATCACTTTTAATCGTTTGTTTTGAAACAGCTCTTATCTTAAAATCCCATGTGTTTTCTCTTTGGGATTCAGACATAGACACAAGCACACACATGTAAAGACAATTGGATGACTTTTGTTTTGTTTTGGTTTTTTTTTTTTTTTTTTTCTATGTCTTGGGAACCAACGAACGGTGTTAAAGTTTTGTGTTTTGGAATGATAAAGTGGGTTGTTGTTCTTTTGGATCCTCATTCAATCCATAAGGGGTTTTTTCACTTTTCTCTTTGTGGGTTTAATTGAGTTTTTGTTTGAAATATTCGATCTTGTTTTGCTGTAATTTAAGCAGACCTTTTTTTCTGAAGTTAGGGTTTGGATGTTGTGGATTGTGTTGTCTTGAAACTGTGGAAATTTGAATATATGGCTCAGTTTCTTGTTATGGGATAATGCCTCATTGAGTGCTGTTCTGTTGTAGATTTAAAAGGAAGGAGCTTTTGTTGGTAAGCAAGGAACAAAGAACAGAGAATGTATGGTAGAGCAGGTCTAGAACGATTTAAAAAAGCTCAATCAGTGGAACCATTCTCTGTTTCTGTCAATTCAGCTGCAAAAACCACTACAGAAACTTCCCCTAGGGCAGCTACTCATCCATCTGCTCAGACGCAGACTCAATACCAGCAACAGCAATATGTTGCTCAAAAGCCAATGCCGGAGGCAGCACCATTGGTGGGGCAGATTCCACATGTAACCCAGGCTGGAGGGGGACAGTCAACATGGCAGCCACCAGACTGGGCAATTGAGCCTCGTGCAGGAGTTTATTATCTAGAAGTTTTGAAAGATGGTGAAGTTCTTGATCGGATTAACCTGGATAGGCGGAGGCACATCTTTGGGCGGCAGTCCCATACGTGTGATTTTGTGCTTGATCATCAGTCTG
Organism: Rhizophora apiculata; assembly: GCA_037832385.1. NCBI lineage: Eukaryota > Viridiplantae > Streptophyta > Magnoliopsida > Malpighiales > Rhizophoraceae > Rhizophora > Rhizophora apiculata. The sequence goes on along the minus strand of CM075430.1, from coordinate 3,242,445 downwards.
TTTCTCGCCAACATGCTGCAGTCGTACCTCACAAGAATGGGAGGTTTGTCTTTGCCCAGGAAAACTAATATTTGTTTCCTTTGCTTCCATGTTCAGTCTTCTCTTTGAAGCCCTTGAGCTTATTCTGCTTAAAGACTACAGCACAATTCCCTCCTCAGTTAGCAGTTTAGGAATCTATTTGTATTAGTATTTATAATGTGCCCTTAAGCCCCATTGTCCTAAGCATCAACTTCAATTTGTCAAATAATTGTAGTTTGCTTGTCTATACTGGATGATCAACATTCCTTTGTCATATATTCAGAAGAGCTAGGCATGGAGGAAGAGAAGATTAACAATATCCCATCAGAAACAATGGGTTAAATTGCAACAAAAATTAGATGAATTAACCATTTGTACCTGTTAGTTGCACGTTCAAAGGCAACTTCCTGTGGCAGGCTGCCAGATGGAGAATAATAGTTAAGAAACACTTGAGCAGATGTTTCCAAACTGGAGAATCAAAATTATTAGCTTAGAGATTTACAAACTGAACTTTAAGGATATACAATCCACTGGATCATGTAATAGCTTCAGGGGATCCATGAAAGAGTTGTCAGATATTGACCTTCCAAGATGTAGGATGATTCTTGTTCTTGCTTACCCATAGCTTGCAATTCTTAAATTCAAGTATTCCTTTGCAATTCATGCCTTCTAACTTCTGCAGCATATATGTAATTGATTTGGGGTCTGCACATGGTACTTTTGTGGCAAATGAGCGATTGATAAAAGATACCCCAGTTGAGCTTGAAGCAGGACAGTCTTTGCGGTTTGCTGCTTCAACAAGAACTTACATCTTGCGAAAGAATAATGCAGCTCTTTTTTCACGTCCTCCACCCCCTTCAGAGATTAACCTACCGCTACCACCTGATCCATATGATGAAGAAGCTGTTGTGGCTTATAATACACTTCTAAATCAGTATAACCTGAAATGGCCCAATCTACCATCTGAATCTAGTGAATCTGGTAGTTCAGCAAATCAAAATTCAGAGAGACCTGCAAAGAGAATCAAGAAAGAAAGAGTGTCTTTCACAGATCAAGTTGGGGGTGAGTTGATTCAAGTAGTTGGTTTCTCAGATGGTGCAGACGTGGAGACAGAGCCTGGTCCGATTGGTGTGAAGGAAGGAAGCCTTGTTGGAAAATATGAATCACTTGTCCAGACTATGGTAATACCCAAAGGGAAGGAACAACAATCAGTGAAGGAAAACAGCCCTGCCACCCAAAAGGGTGTGACAAATAGACTGCAGGAAGTCTTGAATAAGGTCAAAGCTGTACCAAAATCTGGGAAGTATGATGACCTGTATGGAGAGTCACTTGCTGCCAAAGTAGGCTCTTCATGGGCACATTCTTCAGAACCAGCTTCTCCTACTAAGGGTTCCCAAGGTAAGACTGGCAGTGCTCCAAGTGCAAAGCCTGGGAATGACTTGAGTTATTACAATGATAATGATGAAGATGATCTATTTGGTGACTGATTGAAGTGTCTCAAAAGTATCCCGAGCTATTCTTTCGTTTGAGTGGAGAACTGCAGCCTGTGGGCATAAAAGGCCACTATTTGCTTTGTATATGGAATTTTTTGTTGTAACATGTCGGAAACTTTGGCGTTGTAATGAAGCAACCCTCGACAAGGGAGTTTTGGTTTGTAACCTAGTTGCCCTCAAAGAATTGGCTTCAAACTTGTGTTACTCTAGAGGGAGTGAAATGGAATCAATCATGTTGCAGTTGTTCTGGCTGGGTATATATTTCTAGACTTTGTTAGGCATCTAAATGATGCTTGAGGCCATGTGTAGCATATTTGAGACACCTGAATGCTTGGAAAATGTTTTGATACATCTGTCTTTGGCGACTTGCTATAAACGGAATGCTAGCAACTGAATCGCAGCACTGATGACAATAGCCTCTTAATACATCATTGTTTGGTTATGTAACTTAACAAGCGTTTCATCAAACTGACCATTGATGGCAGGGGAACTAACAATACTCGTGTCAGACTAGCCTAGTTTTTGAAAAGGGGTTCGTTAATTTTCCTTGCATGTCAAACCCATATTGAACAGACATTTGCAAGCATGGAGCTACCTCAATAGACCAATCCATCTATTGAAACGGCAACAATAAAGTTTAGCCTTCTGCTTGTGGCTCATGTAATTGTAAAATTAAAACTGAACCCTCTTGTAGAAGAACACAGGAGCGTTTTCGTGCCCTCATCAGGCCAAACGTCAGTATTGCAGTATCATCTTTCTGACAGAAAACCCCGCATATTTGCTACGCATGAAGAGGTGCTCTGCGTACTCTAGATATCAGACCAACTCATCGAGTTAACTGATCTAAGAAGAAGGAATGCAAAAAGCACACAATTTAGTATGTCGATGTTTCAGTAAATCAATACATTGGTAATCAGCCATAAATGCCAACGCTAAAGATAGGCAAAAGAACTACATGAACTTCCTTTAAGAAAACGTGTTTCAATGTTGAGACACTATTGTTTTTGCAACTCTAACCTATAACCTCTACGTGATAATGTAACAACTTCACATTTACATCAAGTTTTTCTCTTCTAAATACAGGAACTTGTTTTCGTCTTTTACTTTTTGGTTAGTTTTCCATTCTTTAAGCTTATCAGGTCAACCTTGCTACTTGCTAGTGGTTATGAGACAAGTCAATGCAGGTCGAGAACTGTACAGATCCCGATGCTGTCCTCCACAATCGCCTCTGAGTTGCATGACCTACTGGGTTACTTTCTAGAAACTACAGAACAGAAGGAAATGAATACATGTAATTATGAATTTCAGGATTCTCGGTAGGAAGAGTATGGCTGACACCAATACCGCTTCTTACTGTAAAGACAAGTCATCAGAGTAATCCAACAAGCGTTAGTAGTCTCACACCAACAAGACTTGATCCAAAAGCTTTTTCAGCGCACTTCGTGAATAAAAAACAACAAACCCTTGTAAGTAAATTCACTAATATTAGAGAAGTTGGAACTTGGAAGCATTTTGGTCGGCACTCAGCAGGTCTGTACCATAAATCAGGCAATGTGGTATCATCTAGTCATGGCTCAATGGCTCATATCACGACTCACTTTTTCAAAGGAATAAGCTCGATAAAATTTTCAGGGAAAATAACTAGCAAAAAGGAAACAACTAATTTTACCATTAACACCTTTCTTCGGAATGCATTCTCCTTCTGAAGGGTGTGAACTTGCAGCTCCAGATTGCGGACTTGTTCCTGAAAAACAAAGTGACGCACACAAATCAGAAAATATTGGTGGCTGCAGTCAGAAGGATTTGAAAGAGTCTAAGTTTAATTTTTTATTTTTTATTTTCTCAGATAGTTCATTCTGAACCAATTGAATCCTCTCAAGCATATACCACCTGCTTTTGGGCAAATGATCGAGCAGCAGCTTCTCTGTTCCTAATCTTACGGAGCTCTTTTTGCCATGCAGCCTCTGGAGAGCCTTTCTTGTACCTCGTTCGACGAGTCCATGTTTTTGCATTCCCTGCAACTTCTGTGGCCTTCACTTCATTGCTCACTCCAACATAGCCACCATGCTCCATTGGAAAACCAACTATCCCCACCCTACTGTTGCTGCTGCCAATGACATTGTTGCATGTTTCCTCAATTGGCATTCCATTCATGTCATGGCTTATTTCCTCAAATGATATTTCCTGATGGAGAAATGGTTGCACTTGAGAAGTAACAAACCCTCCAGTGCAGCCACCATCAGGCATTTCGTCAAGATAGCTTATGTTTGGTGTCAAGTTGCCACACAAGGGACAAGTTAACATGGTTGGACCAGAAGAACTTTCAGTTTCTCCAACAAAATGTGCTTCCATTTCTACATTTTTGGTGACTTTATTGCAGCCCGTGTCATGGACAGAGCACGGAGGCAAGCACATGTCTTCAAATTCTTCAAAGAGAATTTTAGCAATGGCTTGAAGCTGCGCATTCAGTTCTTCGCCTGAAAGTTGCTCGGTACCGATTGATGGCTCCATGACTATAAATTACTTCTGACAGAGCTAGTTTTGTTTTAAAGATACATTTTTGAAGCTGCAAAGCCAGCTCCTGACAATTAGTGAATGATTTAGAGCATTCAAGACACCAACTTTGTAAATTTCCTACACCACATTAACCAAAAAGAATACGGAACTCATTGACCATTTCACCAATATAGAGCAGTCCCAAACTCAAAGAATAAAAGAAGCACGCCAAAAAAGTTGGCTATAAGTGCAAATGCATTCTTCCGTCCTAGAATGTTTGCTATTTTGGAAGCATCGACGAAGCATGAAAAAGACAAGAAAAGTTCCTTTTTCCCCCTTTTTTTTTCAGCTAGCTCTTAATCCCTGATTTTGATGAGCCCCCTGAGTAAGACCGTTGTACACAGGCCAGGGCTCAGCGATGATCCAGACCAGGGCTTCGTCGAGTTGTACATAGGCCTGTACCAACGGGTAATGGTATGGCCATGAAACCGAAAGGCCCAATACGATTAACCAATCAACAGTAAGACCGGGACCGAGTCCAGCTTCATGCCTTCTTCGGTCAAGGAATCTTAACAAAAAGATTAGGAAGTAGACTAGAGAATATTGCCCTCCTTGAGATGCCATGCAAAAGCCCACCCACAAGATGAGCGGCAGAGACCCAGAGAGAAAGACACTGCCGTTGCATCAAATGAATGTGTCTGCTCCAATGTGGAAGAAGGAATGCTTAAACAAGAGGGAATACTAAAATTGTAGAGGTTGGCAGAAGCAAGGCAAAACAGGACATGATATCAAAGCAATAGGAGGGTGGTCCCACGGTCGCTTTTTGAAAGAAAAGATAACAACCCCGTCAATTTTCACATCAGTTATACCTAATCATCTATCCGATGGAAAAATGAAACAAAAGCGATACGAAAAAAGAAAAAATAGTTAGCCTTTTTCAAAGATTAGCTCATTAGATATACATCATTATCACATACAGGGAAATCTCATTAGGAACTCAAGACGTGGCTAAGAAGAATCACACAACCATGATGCTGACCTGACAGGGGCAATAGAAAATATGATCACAAATCATAATCGTCATCTTGACCCTTGTCCTGACATAATTGACTTAAGCCAGCAAAACCCCAGAAGGTAAATCAGCAACAAAATCTTCATTATTCGAAGAGATTGAAGGGGTCATGTACAATGGGTGGTCCCTACTGTCCCTATTCCCCCAACAGAAATGACACAATGTCAACTTTGGCCTGGGCCCCAACAAAGAACACCATAGTTTCAAATCAAAGCAAACAAGAAGCCATTTACACACGTGAGAATCCACAATGGCATCCCCGAATAAGCCTGCACGCATGAAATTTTCAAGCCAGCTAATGTTGGCACCAAAGAGAATTGAAGTCTTTGTCTATGCCTGGCCTCCATAACAACCCACAAACGTGGGAGGCGCGCACCAATCGCATCAGGAGACCGATATAGCGACAAGGGGAATCAACGGCAACAGGACAAGACACGTGGCCTACATGCAAATCTAAGGAAAGGGCTAATTGTAATTGAAGAAGAATACACCCATGTAGAGGATGAGAAGCATGAGGAGGAACATCACAGAGGATCTCTCTCCTGCGTCCCCCACATTACGTTTTTTATTTTTTTATTTTTCACATTTAGGTGGGGGCCCACCCTATGCGCGTTTGTCCTCTCTTGCAAGCTTTTTGTGAATGAGAAATTCGACCATGGTGATGGAACACCAATATGAAGCTTGTCGGATGGTTTAAAAATAAGAAAGTAGAATGGACTATTGCTTTCCTTGCCGCGCCCCCCCCACCCCCCTTTTTTTTTTTTAATTTTTCCTGTTTCCTTTTGAGTTTATCCAGGCAACTAATCATAATATGTTTTTGAGATTGTTGAAGTGGGGTAATACTCTGTTCCGTTGATCTCTTTAATTTCACTTTCCACTTGGCCTGTTTGTGCGAAACAGAAAAGGCTCATTTCTCCTCTTAATTCTGTGACTGTGTAGTGGTGTTGTGTAACAAAAAATCACAAACAGAAGCCCCTCTCTCTCTCTCTCTCTCTCTCTCTCTCACACACACACACACACACACACACAGATGACATGGCATGCATGAAGAAACTGGTCCTGCTTTATATCTGTAAATCTTATGTGCTCCATGTTCAATGACGGAAGCATGTTACAGTTTCTGAGTCAAGTGGCACTATTATATCTATTGGCTTAAAACCAGGAAGAGTTGCTGCAACTCCTGCTTTCTTAATCATTTGCTTGTGAAATTACATGAAGTTGGAACTGTAAGGGAAAATTTGCAGCCTTTTTCCAATCGTAAATACACCCGCCTTCTTGGATTCAAACAACTTCAATCATATGCTTGTGGTACGTTCTCTACCATACATTATGTAACCTACATGTGGGTGTATGCCTTTATACTGATTTAATCTCATTGATGATGGTGGTAGTTCCTTTGGTATATGAGATAATTGGCATGCTTTGATTGGCAGAAACCGGTTTTCTTCATTGGTTTCTTCCATATAATCGCCTAAGAATAAAAGCTCAAGCTTCTTATTTGTTCTGTTACGTGCAGAAGTTGATTCTGCCACGCTTTCCTAGATGACCAAAAATGAACGAAGGAGACTTTACTCTATACTTTTGATATTAAAAAAAAAAATTCCCATGGCATTTGGACAAGAAGAAAATTATAAAAACCTTCTGGGACCTTGTTGACAAGTTCTTTATCGATTTCAAAAGGGGGCACTAACATGAGTAGCTAATGTGCTATATGGGCAGCAAGCATCCAATTATCAAAGCTATTTTTGAGGGCCATTGATTCTTTGAATTGAAAATCTGACATAAGACATTGCATTTTCTGATTGTTTGATATTTTATGATGTAGGAATGTAGTAAAGCTAGATTTGAGAAAAAAGTTTTAATGTTGTTTTCGTGTTTAGAAAGAAATCTGTATAGGCTTTTCTCCCTGGTACTTATTGCTTTGCTATATAAGAACTGTGTTTCACTTTTTCTCTTTTCCTAGCACCATTTCTCTGACAGACCACTGGATTGGATTTCAACCAATCAATGGTGACAATGGTACCTGGTCCAGCACCATATTATTTATCTCTGGACCACCAAATCAATAGTTGAAATTCTTTCTTTTTTAAGGAGGGATATGTCATGCTTTTTATTTTTTAGTTATGACAGTTAACCATATCGAAGATATCTCTTTTATTATACAATGATTTGCACTTGAATATCACAAATTGACCACCCTTCCCTGGTTAATTAATAATAGTATGGAAGAAGATGCTCCAAGTTCCTAACAGACATTGAGATGTCCAAATAGAAAAGTCTAGCCTACTTGTCTAGCATAAACTAAAATGGATCCTGCTTACATCATGAAAGGGAAGGGTGTCTGAGGGGAAGTTTACTCCAATTGTAATAGATCATGTATTGTGTGACTTGTAACAATCGCCAACTGAATGAAAACAATAAAAGAGGACAGGACAGTTAATCAAAACCATGCGCACCTAAATTTAGTTTAGAAACAATGACTTTTCTTATGTCATTCATGTTCACATAAGTTATAATTTCTTATGTTGTGTCCATTAAAATATGCTTCTGTCAACCTTGAACATTATGCCATATCCATAATTCACACTGACATTAAATGCTTAGTATCTTCATTCTGCAAATTTATCCCTTGAAAGAATTGGTCATTTTTTTATCCTCTTTTCTCTCCCACCTATATTGGACCAGCGTGCCCACTACATATAATTGCTGCATGATTTCTTGACGTTTACTCATTTTCCTGCCGGGATTACTTCACAATTTACTCTTGCTCTAACTTTCCCAAAAGAAATTATGACGACTCAACTAATGCAAGTGAGATTAAATGTTCATTTTTTACCAGCATTGACCCCAACAAAAAAAAAAGCAACAGAATTCCTTGTGATGAGGCCATCTTTCCAAGTTGGATTCAATTAACAGGGGTTTTATTTCTCATTCTTCCTAGTTGAATTTAAGGACATTCTTGGAAATATCTAAGTGGGAATGCCATCCTTTACTATAGCTATTGCCATCAATCCGTAGCTTGAAAATGGTAATCAGCTCTCACTTGTAAGATGTAACATTGTATTTCAGTAATAAATATTTTAACTTTCAAGTATTTACTGCTTGGAAGACGTTTTTGTATCCACAAAACTCATCTCATTCAAAACCAATTTCTCTGGAAGTTCAGATTTTTGTGTAACCAAATGTCATGATTTTAGATAGATGAGTGCAAAAAAACCAAGGCTCTCTGTAGCCCAGTGCAGGGAGAGTACCTGCTTCCACAAAAGCATTTAATGTGCTACAACCACCAACTTGGCAACTTCTCAGACAACTGCCAAGCATATATTTTAGTTTTGAAAGAGAGCTTTGCATGGCTGGTAGCATATGGGATTCTGAAGAAAAGAAAACTGCTACTGTTTCTTTTTGTTGTGACTCTTTCGGCTTCATCTACCTCAGTCCTTTCCTTCTCTTTCTCTCTCTCTCTCTTTCATTCTTTTTCTCTGCCTGGAAGCAAAAAGTTGAATCATCGTTTTATTTCTTTAATTTCCCTTTTCTCTAGACCAGAATAGCATCTTGCATTTTAAAGGGCTTGTAATGTTGGTGAAGATGATTGGAATGGGACCCTTGTTGGGATGAAGATGAGAGGTAAGGCCTACTTGTCAATTGCATTTCAACAGTGAAATTGAATAATCTTTTGCTTCTCCTCCTTTTTCCATTTCAGTTACATGATCATTTAGACATGTCTCCTCAGTTGTTGCAGGCTTGCAACTATCAGATTAATTACTCTTCTCCCTTGGCATTCCCTGATTTCCTTGCTATGTATGTATGTTCCAGAAAAAATTTGCACAATTTTTTTCTCCAATACTTAGTTCCATCACATCTTTTTCCTTGACTGTTCCTTTGCTTTTACCAAAATCTTCGAGACCTTTGGAGAAAAACTTTAAATCAATTTTCTCCGAGAACAGATTAAAATTTCGTTTTCCGCATATATTTCCTGTTTTTCAACTTTTGAGCTCCAGGCAGCAAAAAATGAAGTAAAGACTGATGATTCGCCTCAAAAAATTAGAATTTGAAAATGAAGGAAAACGTTCCCAGCTGCCTGGATTTCGTTATGAAATGACTGAGCTAAAAAGGTGGAAATTTTAACGTACGGACATGCCACTATCTGCTAAACAGTCAAATTGCTAATAAAAAGAAATCCAACAACCATTTCACAGAAGGAAAACCTTCTATGCTGCCTGGATTTCATTATGGAAAATGATCAACGGCTTAATTATGAGTAGTTCTCTCGAGTCTGTCTCAAATGCTCTTCTCTTCCTCGTTGTTATAGATATAGATAGATAGCACAGCTTGACCTTTTTTTGCAAAGTAATCTACTGAATGTTCTTTCAAGTAAAGTTCTGCAAGGCCATGTAGCACGGTTGTTGTTGGCTGCTGAGATGAAATTGGCTTATGTATGCTTGCTAAGCAAGCTTTTTGGTGTTGGCAGCAGTGCTGAAAGGCTTATGGCAGAAGGAGTTTTCTAGGAACAACTTGTTCATTGATTACCAAGCCTTATATAATTGAAGTTATATAGGCTTTCATCATTACAAACAAACAACTTCATAGGTTTTATTCAAATGCAAATTCAAATTTCAATCCTTTCACCTAACTCACCTAACTTCAACTGCTGTTTATCCTTGCTTGCTAGTCTGTCGCTTTTGATCCTGACTTGTCCATCTGCTGCTGCTGTTGCTGAAGTTGCAGGGTTGCAGTGAGTGCCACATCTGCATTGGAGACTTCAGTTTGAAGTTGCAGAGCAGCAACACCAATCCTTCAGTTGTGAAGCAAAAGTTGCTCATAATCTTTTAACTGAAGGAGCAGCAAATTGCCAAAATGAAGTATATGAAATTGGGCACACGGCTGGATACCTTCTTTATGGAAGAGGCTACCAGGTTTGCTCTACTATCAATAGCTTCTGTTCACTGAAAGTTGCATATGCATTGTAATTTAGTCGGGTCGGTAAAATGCAGGTCTGTGATGTCGAAAATTCCATGTGATCTCATCATACGAATCAACAACATAAGTTACCTTCTCCATAAGGTACGAATTAAAGAAGGATTAATGCTGAAAATTTGCCTCTGACTACTACTTTGATGACTGGGAAAAAGTTTTTCATATGTGAGATGGTTAGATCTTTATTAATTCTGCTGCTCTTAGTTGCAGTTTCTGCTTCTTCCAAAATGTGGCCTCTTACAAGGGCTATGTACAGAATCCAATGATTCAAATACAGTTACTCTAGAGCTTCATGATATTCCTGGAGGGGAGGATGCTTTTGAATTGTGTGCTAAATTTTGCTATGGGATAACAATCAATCTCAGTGCTCATAATTTTGTGCCTGCATTTTGTGCTGCTAAGTTCCTTAGGATGACTGAATCAGTTGAGAAGGGAAACTTTGTCCTTAAACTTGAAGCATTCTTCAGTTCATGCATTCTAGAGGGTTGGAAGGATTCTATTGTCACTCTACAGAACACAGTCAAGTTAATGGAGTGGTCTGAGAATCTCCGAATCATCAGAAGGTGTACTGATTCCATTGTTGAAAAGATCCTCACACCCCCCGAGAAGGTTAACTCAAATTCTTCATTCTGTCTTAACAGCTTCAAGTTCTGATGTTTTGGGGAATTGACAATGTCTCTTTGATTAAACTAATAATTGTCTATGCAGGTCACATGGTCCTACACTTACACTAGACCAGGTTTCACAAAGCATAAGCAGCCTGTCCCAAAGGACTGGTGGACAGAGGACATATCCGACCTTGACATAGATCTCTTCAGATGTATAATAACAGCCATCAGATCAACACATATGCTGTCTCCACAGCTCATTGGTGAAGCCTTGCACGTCTATGCCTGTCGTTGGTTGCCGGACACGACAAAAGTCACACCACCAGAGAGTACAGTCTCTCGATCTGAAGATCATGTGGGAAAGAACACAAAAATCCTTGACAGCATTGTGAATATGATTCCAGAAGATAGAGGGTCCGTTGCTGTTGGCTTCTTGCTAAGACTTCTCAGTATTGCTGACTACCTGGGAGCTTCTGCGGTTACAAGGGCAGAACTCATAAGAAGATCTAGTCTGCAGTTGGAGGATGCAACGGTAAATGACTTGCTGTTTCCTTCTCACACATCACGGGATCAGCACTTTTATGACATCGACTTGGTAATGTCGGTGCTGGAAAGTTTCTTGGTTTTATGGAGAAGACAAGCACCTGCAAATGTGGAGAACACACAGTTTCTAAGATCAATTAGGAAGATTGGAAAGCTTATTGATTCTTATCTCCAAGAGGTTGCAAAGGATGGAAACCTGCCAATATCAAAATTGGTATCTCTTGCTCAAACCTTGCCAGATGTTTTCCGGCAAGATCACGATGACCTTTATGAGGCAATCAATATTTATCTCAAGGTGAGGTATTAACAACCTTATGCCATGTGTTTTACAACATTAAGAAGCTTAGTACCATAGACTAAAGGTATGAATTCATATCAAAAGCAGGATTCTAATTTTGAAACTATGCCTTTACATTTCTGGTCTTCAAACATCCGTTCTTTTGATAAAACAGGAGCATCCTGATCTCAGCAAGGCAGACAAGAAGCAGCTGTGCAGAATTCTAGACTGCCAAAAACTGTCCCCAGAAGCACGTGCCCACGCTGTAAAGAACGACAGGTTACCATTGAGAACAGTTGTGCAAGTTCTCTTCTTTGAACAGGAGAAAGGTGGCAGGGCAGCAATGCTAACAGCTGATCTAAGCAAATTACAATTAGGCCGAGATCAACACTACAGTGGAGTAGAGGGAATGAGCAAATCTCCAGCACCTGAAAGCAGCACGAGCAAAAACCATAGAATGAAAAGACTAGGCAAAATGTCAGAGAAGGAAATGGATAGAAAGGCAGCAGGAGGAGAAGTAGAGGAAATAGAGTTAAAGGGAAGGAAAGAAGGTAGAGAAGAAAGAACTTCTGGAAGCAAGTTGGAAGTCAATAAGACAACGCATGCAAGGATAGACCATGGCCGCCATAAATGTAGGGAGAGATAGCTAAATGAAGATCATCCATTTGTAGCTGCTATTCTTTTGCAGTGCCGTAATTCTGTTCTTTCTTCAAGGAATGTAAAAAATTTCCAACAAACCAACTCATCATCTTTGTTAGCCTACAGAGCATAGAAAGCATGTCATCATCATTTTTATTTTTTTTTCTTTTTTAAAGAAAGCACCTTACGAAACAAAAGTGGAAGATTTTATAATTGAGTTTGGAATCAAAACCAACAACTTAAAAAATTTAAAAATTTTTAAACAAACAGAAAATTTTAAGATGATTTAGATATTTAATTAAAATTATATCAGTACCCAAGCAATACATCATCAATTTAACATTTACGCATCACTATACGATTATCAATGTTTTGTCATTCCCTTTTTTAAAAAATAAAATAAAATAAAATAAAAAATTATGGATCTTAGAATTAAACTAGCAACATAAGCACAAAAGTCGGCGGAGGGGGTGGAGTTTGCTTATTAAATTGCTGGTTTCCATTGGAGTGTCTTGGATTAGGCTGAAAAATGGATAAAGGAGGAAAGGGCTTTTTATCTTCTCTGATAATGCTTTGCTTCTAGAAGTGCATGGTGTTATAATTTGTACCAACCCATTGGTGCTTTAGCTGCTACATTGGCTACTTCGTGTTTGTCAAGTGTGCTTTTTATTGCTTAGTTGAAGTGACCATCTGAGCTGAAGGTGCCTCAGATAATGCAGTATATATTCTTGATTACCCATTTACATGGAACTTGTTAGTTCACGTGTCTTCTCTTCCAGTCTAACACAAGCACACTTAAGGAACCCCTCCAGGATATTTTATGCGAGCTGCCTAAGCTTAAAAAGTTGGCGTGAAACTCCTCTTAATGTGGCATGTAGACGCTTGAGCTGGAGCGGGCAGATGTCGCTGCCACTCGATGTCATTGATTTATGGGTTGCTCTCTCTCTGAGATACACACATACCATTTTCACGGACGGCTTTCCAATTAACGAAATGGAAAACAATAGCCAGCGTCATGATACTAATCGGAGTTGGAAATTATAAAAGTCCACCTCCCTTGTATATTTCTTCTTTTCATGTGATATTGTTGCTTGTCCAACCCTCTGCCCAGCTGTGTCAGCTGCTAAACCTTTGCTCTATGGTTGATAAGTGTGGCGATACAATTCTTGCATTTTCAATCTGCAGTTGTTCAGGTTATTCCATCAGGACTCGTAGGTCATCAGTTCGAGTCGCAGTTGTTTTTATTTCACTTCATTTTATTCTATTTTATTTTATTTTGTGGAAAATAATAATAAAACTCCTTATCTTTGAAACCAAAATATTTTTCCATCATTAAAATAACGAAATATGTTTACATTTAGTTTTCTCTTTATCATACATGTAAACTCAAGAATCAAGTTGCTTTTTTTTTTTTTAAAATATTTTCACTCCAACTGTGTCATGATTATAATTGAACCCAGGGTGTCAATTCTGATTCCAACTATGTTAGTAACTGCAGTCCTAAATTGGAAGCATAAAAATTAAGGGGGCACAAGGATGATTCTTCGAATAAATTCAAAAGAAATTTCCTCATCGTTGCCTGGCAAATTGTTGTTAAATGTTGCAGGTCATATTAGTACTTTTCAAATTTCTTCCTTTTTGGGGGTCATAAGAAAGGATTGACCCATCAAAGAAGTTATGCCACTTGTGGTTATTCATAGCAATTATAGGTAAATTTACAAGTCAAGATGGGGCTCTTACGAAATTTACCTGCGAGATCTCTTGGGAAAAGCCATAACGCGTTACTCGGTCGCAGGCCAACATCATAAATAGGTCCCAATTGTTTGAACAGCCGTCACAACTCCAAAAGTCAAAACTTCTTTGAACTGAAAATTTTTCTTCGGACATGGGTAGCAACCAATCCACCGTTGGTTACTCTCGACTTCGCCATCCTTCCACCGATTCGCCGAGGAAGCCCCTTTTGGGCCACGATGATCAACAGGTTGCACACCCTTTTCTTTTTATTTGTTGTTGCCGTTATTATTATTATTTTCATCTTAATTAATGAACTTTAACGTGCTCCTTGGGGTTTGATCTTGCTTAATAGAAGATGGTAGTTGAAGAAGCACAATATCGTGACAAGAATGCCCCGTTGCACAATGGCGTTGTTAAGGAAACGAAGTCTCGCACTCCTACATTGGAAGCCAATTCTCAGTCACCTTCATCTAAAGCCACGGTGAATCTTAGTTCTTCTTCTTCTTCTGCTTTTCTTTTCATTGTGATTGGTATGATTAGTTCAAGTATTAATGGCGTGGCAATCGTTTTGTTTTCCCAGATACCGAAGCCCCGTGAGGGACAAAAAACGGAAGTGAGTCCTGAAAAGGAAGTTAATGTCTTAAAGCTTAGAATTGCAGCACTAGAAAAGGTATGCTTATGATCAAGAAATTGGGTTTTTGTATTTACTAACTATTACATTGACTACTTATTGATTCAAGTTTTTTCTTTTTAATTATTATTTTATTTATTGATGTGGGTAAAGAAACAAGAAGTGGTACCTGAAATAAGCAAGAAAATTGCTGCCTTGGAGAAGTCAGTCTGGAAGCTGACATCCACCATTAATGAGATCAAAAGGCCTACAAAGCCTGGCATCAGAGAGCCAATTCCAAACCTCATTGACTTGGACCCAGTTCCTGTAACCATGGAGACAAATAACGGGGTTATTGTAGCGGTAACAGGACAAGAATTTGAAGCCAAGAATCCAACCAACGAGAATATGTTGATCAAGCCAGATCGCGAGCTCCAGGTTGCTGATCAGGACAATGACCTCATTGGATGCCTGGTGGTTATCATTTTTCTATTGGGTATAGTCATAGGTCTAATCTGTTGCTAAGACGCGCACTACAACAAAGAAAGCTCCGTACTTCTGTTCGGATAATGTAAATACTTTATTTTATTCTCTTTTTTCTTTTTAATGTAATTTTCTATTGATTAAACCTCATCCAAATAATAATTCATATAAATAAAATCTGAATAAAATTTAAGTAAGCAACAAAAACATTAAATTTGTGGATCATTCGTCTCGTTTGAGTTTCAACGTTAAATTCTTTAAATCACAAACTTTCAATTTTCCCTGCTTTTGTGATCATCTTTCTCGGGATTCTTATTCTTTGTTTTCTTGGGACAGCATGAGGATTCTTATTCCAGTTATCAGACATTTTCTGGGCCACATCCAGGAATCTGATTTGTATTCTCTTAAATGGAGATGATTTTGGTTGAGAGCTCAGTGAATGTTGTTGAGAATGTCTCCGCTCTTCTGGATGGGGTTTTTGTGAGTTTTCTACCACATTTAATACGTTCAGTGGAAAAGTCCTTGAGACATTTTTCCCTTTTCCTTTTCAAATTTTGATGACACGAGCAAAATATCAATTTCCAGAGTTGAATATCGAAAATGTAAGGCGATTAAGCTAACTGTAGAAGTGCTACAATTTTTTTTTTCTTCTTTCATTAATTGAAATGAAACTATAATTTTTATTTGCTGCGGCTGTAATAAAAAAAAAAAAACAAGAGAAAGGAAAAAGGGGCGTAAAAAAAGGCTAGATAAAAAGGGGTGGCAGGGACACAGAAACGACGCAGCATAACATTTAACGAGAGCGTAAAAGCTAATGGTACTTTGGGAAATATATTAATTTCAGATCCGGACGGTGGAGAGCTGCCGGGTTGTTTTATGTTCATCCGGTCCAAAAACCCATTGTAGTTGGGCCTAACTATAGTTGTTGGGTGTCCACTAAGAAAACCCAAAATCCTGGGCCTAATTTTATCCCAAGGCCCTTTATAATTATTGCTACATAAAGTATACTTTTATAAATAAATAAATAAATATTCTAGTGATTAAGAATTTAAAGTTTATTTATTTTTGTGCCTTTTTTTTTTTAAATTATTTTTCATGCACTTTTGATTTTATGCTCTAAGCATTATCGCGGAGTTGAGATTTGGGTGTATCGTTGGGCATATATCATTCTAGTAAAGTTGAAACTTATGATTTCTCCATTAAATTATTTATCTTCTGGGGTCCACTTGGATCTCTAGGATTGGTTAATCTGTTGCTCCTTTTCCAATGCACATCATGGAAAAGTTTGGTGTGGATTCTGGGGTGTGGGGGTCGTGCATGCCATATGGTTTAGAAATCTTTGCAAACCAGCAAAGTTAAAAATGTTTTCAATTGATTGGGCAGTCGCACAGACGATAAATGATCACAAATGTGCGCAATGACCTGGATCTTACATAAAAAGAATGGGTAAGCTTCGTGTTATTCCATGTAAAGAAGATGCCGGACTTAGTATTTCATATCATGAAATGACTTAAAAAAAAAAAAAAAACAAAGAGGGGGTGGATTCGAAAAGGAAAAGAAAGTTTTTTTTTGTGGTTGAAGAAGGGCCCATGTTTCTTTCTCGTGTGTACGATTCCCCGTTTTGCTTTGACGTTCCTTTTATAAAGAGGAGGGCTCTTTCTTTTATTATAATTATTATTTATAATTATTTTTTTGTTTTCTTGGGTCGAGGGCTTTTCTTTTGGTGCGCCACAGTGCAATGAGATAGAGATTCAAGCGAATCTCTTATCTCTTCTACTCGGCCTTCGGCCCATAAAATCACTCAGACTGCTTTTCCGTGTTTTCCAGAGCGGTGGAAGAAGTTGGTTGTTTTTCTCTTCTTCTTTTTTTTTTATTTTTTTGGGATAATTTGTGCTGAGACTTATAATTTTTGAGACGATTTTAATACCAATGAGGAAGTTGGCCTCGTTGGTGTAATTAAGGGTAGGCGAATGAACCAACAAAAAAATAAAAAATGAAAGTGTGACGTCAACTTGGGAACAAAAACTGCCTTGCCCAAAACAAAGATTCCGGGGTGGACTTTCAACTTGTTTTAAAGCTCCAATGGGCTTAGCTAGAAGTCCCTACTGAGTTCTGGGGCCCTCTGCAATCTTGAGATGTGCTTTCATCCAGAATTGAAGACCCAAAGGCTTCTGGTGGGACCCTGACCTCCATTAACTGGGGACATGGTGTGTCATCATCCACATGTGAAATGTCGGTTATCTCCTTACAAGAAATTAGCCATCTCTGCATCGTAGCAACCCTCCCGAATGATTTTGGCTTTGCCAAGCGATAGCGTCTAAAATGACATCAAGTATTTCGGCTAGTAGAAGAAATGTCAAAGTGATAGTCCCCACCATTAATAAACATGGAGATCATGAAACCAATTCTGTCCTGACTTTGGCTTTATGGTCAGAAAATTCAGCCCCAACAATTCGGAATGTTAGTCTCATTAAATAACAAAAATATGTTTTCTTTTTTTAATTTTTAAAAATTTTAATTTTTCTCATAAAATCAGTAAATTTGTAATTAAAACATCAAAATATTTAATAAATAAGAAAATTTTTGTAACGAGTTATGAATGTTTTGGGCATCAATTTTTTCTGTTCTGGTCACAAATTCAACGAATCATCAGGGTGTATTTTGATTTTTTGTGACACTTGTCCCAAAAACTATGGGGGGTATTCGAGATACTGTGTGAAAGATTTTTATTTTTGAAGTCTGTCGCACATGGTGATCAGCGAGTTACAATTTATTGGTATTAAAATAATTTTTAAAGTATCATTTTAAGTCTAAGATCAATAAAAATAAAAACTCAATTTGACTAAACATTTGCCGAATGATTCTTGAACTTCACTCTTTCTGCGATCACAGTACAGTTGATCCTGCGTTTATATTCAGGCACTGCGTTTCCTGTCACTCTCTCAACTCTACAACCATCACCACCGCCACTACCACCGTCGTCATCACCGCATTACCACCAGTGGCCATTAATGAAATAAACTAGTAGGTGGCTGGTACTGAAAGGGGTCCCGCACTTGTACAATACAAAAAAAATAAAATAAAAATGTCAAGATTTACAAGAGCTATGCTCTATGTAGGGATAGTGTTGTCAGGATGGGTGATTCTAGAGGCAGAATCAGGAATAGGAGTGAACTGGGGGACAGTGTCATTCCACAGGCTGAAGCCATCCACAGTGGTGGATCTGCTTCAAGAGAACAAAATAGAGAAGGTAAAGTTGTTTGATGCAGACCCAGATGTGCTGGCAGCTTTGGCAGGAAGTGGGATTCAAGTCATGGTTGGGATCCCCAACGAGTTGTTGGCTACCCTTGGCTCTTCTACTGCTGCTTCTGATTTGTGGGTTCGTCAGAATGTGTCCAGATACGTTGTCAAAGGTGGAGTTGATATCAGGTTCCTCTCTCTCTCTCTCTCGTCATCTTCTTTTCTCTGTGAAATTCATTGAGTTCATTTTATTACTGGGAGAGGTTAGGATATGGAATGCAAAGTTTTAACTTTTCTTCAAGGTTCTTGTGCCACTGGCGTTCAATGTTGGTGCTTCCTCTGCGGTAAGAATAGGATATAAGGAGAACAGCCTTTAGCTGATGATCGGCATCAAAATAATTGAAAATTTGGAAGAGCGTACTGTTACACGTACTGGGTGATTAAGACTTAAATAAGACAGCAAAAGGTGGCTGTGCGGATTGACCAGCAAGTCTTTTTCTAATGATAAAAATCATTTCTTGTTAGCTATCATACAAATCGGACAAATGTATGCTAAATGCTGGAAATCTGAACACTTAATAGACTGCAAGTATGAAGGAACTCATAGCTAGTATGATGCCCTATAATTATGCTCAGAAGTTCACTTCAAAAATCCTTAATTGTTTGGTCACTAAAATGTTGGCCTTTGCTTACTCTTCACCAGAAGTGAAATAGGACTTCATTTAGAGATTGTGGAACTTTTAGTTATCCAAAATCCTTGTTTGTCCTTGATGAACTCTGTTTTGATAGGATTCCCTCAGTTCTTACATCTAAGAGTCTCATGCAGTTGAAGTGTGTCCTACTTCCCCAACAACAAATTGCCTTGTCTGTGAAAGCTGTGGGTGGCTATGCTGGACTTCCCACTGCGAGATAGCAAGCTGCTTGCACAGCTCCATCTTAGGATCTAGACATCATCTGTCCTTTGATGGTACATGGTGTCTACCCAATCTCAAAAGGCTATATCTTTTTCATCAGATGTCCCCAATGGATCCCAACTATTTTTATGGAACTCAAATATTATACCTTTGAAGAACAAATAGCATAAATTATTACTGCATTTATATGCTTTTTGTTAAGCCCTTTTCTGTGAAATACCATTTGTTAGGTGGATAACTGCTCCCGGGTAAGACTTCCCCAAAAGATTAAATTTGGATGGATGATAAGGCTGTTCTTTGTTAGGAATTAGTGGAAGTAAATAAGCTTCAAGCTAGGATTTCCCTTCAGCTTGTTGTCATCAAGTAATCAACCTCTGGAGTTATTGGAAGTAGATATCTGTAGGCTAGTATTCATACTTTCATCTGATATACGTTAAAGTCAAAATAGCTTAGAGTGCCTAAATGAAGACAACAAAAGATTAATGGATGTCCCTTTGTTTCAGCATGGACAGGTTACTTTCTAAGATACGAACTAATGTGCTCCTTGCATCCATGAAATGAGATGTTGTATTAATGTATGACATGTAATGTGACCACTTAGATGGTTCACCTAATTTCTCCTCTTATCATATATTTGCAGGTATGTTTCTGTAGGAAATGAGCCCTTTCTTTCTAGTTACTCTGGTCAATTTCAATCCTATGTCATGCCTGCTCTCCTCAATCTGCAGCAATCATTAACTAGGGCAAGTCTCGCCAGCCATGTGAAGCTTGTTGTCCCTTGCAATGCTGACGCATATGAGTCAAATGTTCCCTCCCAAGGGGCATTCAGACCTGAACTAACTCAGATTATGACTCAAATAGTTTCTTTCCTCAACTCAAATGGTTCACCTTTTGTTGTCAACATTTACCCATTTCTCAGCCTCTATGGAAATTCAGATTTTCCACAAGAGTATGCATTCTTTGAGGGAACAACTCATGCTATAACTGATGGACCTAATGTTTATTATAATGCATTTGATGGAAATTTTGACACTTTAGTTGCAGCACTTAGCAAAATTGGATATGGTCAGATGCCCATTGCCATTGGGGAGGTGGGTTGGCCGAGTGACGGGGCCATGGGTGCAAACCTCACAGCTGCAAGGGTTTTCAACCAGGGGCTCATAAATCATATTCTGAGTAACAAAGGAACTCCTCTTAGGCCAGGTGTACCTCCAGTGGATATTTACCTCTTCAGCCTTCTGGATGAAGGGGCAAAGAGCGTGCTTCCTGGAAACTTTGAAAGGCACTGGGGGATTTTCTCCTTTGATGGTCAGGCTAAATACCGGCTGAACCTTGGACTAGGCAACAAATTACTGAAGAATGCAAGGAATGTTGAATATCTGCCAGCAAGGTGGTGCGTGGCAGACCCCCGTAAGGATCTGTCTAATGTGGGAAACCACATGAGAATTGCCTGCAGTGTTGCAGATTGCACAGCTCTCAACTACGGAGGATCTTGCAATGGAATTGGGGCAAAGGGCAATATCTCCTACGCATTCAACAGTTATTATCAGCTGCAGAAGCAAAATGAGCAGAGCTGTGATTTCGATGGCCTTGGCATAGTAACTTTCCTAGATCCATCTGTTAGTGATTGCAGATTTCTTGTGGGCGTTGCTGAAAAAAGTACATCAGGCTCAGAACCGTGTTTTAGATGGCTCATCGTGTGGAATTTGGCCCTGTGGTGGATGTGGGCCATTCCACTCTGAAACGAAGTTTCTGCAAGCGGGTTTTTCCATGTGGTCCCCACTTTTGAAATTGCTAGCGTTAAACATAGGTGAAATCATATTATAGATTATTAGCTATGTTCAAAAAGGTTGGATGTATTTATCATATCACGTTAGAAACGAGAGTGAAATGATTAAAATATTATACCGGATTATCCCATCGTTGGAATCATATTTATCCCACCCCACCGTTCCTTGTATTCGACTCAATCCTGGCACGCCGAATTGTGCATTTGCACTCTGGCGTTACGCCAAAGCTCGTGCGATTATCACAAATTTTAGAGGCTTCATCTGATTGCAAATGCTAAAAGTACACACACCAACATAAACCTCCTCCCTTTTGGGGTGGGGAGCAGATGGATATTATCGACGTTTCCAATCCGGGAATTATTTGTAGCATGCGGCAAATAAACTTCACTGGGCGATGTAGAAGTAGGAAGCATTCATGTGGGGCAGCACATGAGTGCTCAATTTTAGGAGCAACAACCTTCGCTGCAGCATACTTGTCCACAACTCCCCCTGACGAAAAAGCAGCATCGACAACCTGCAAAAATCACAGCGAACATCACTCAGCATGTGCCAAAACAATGATGCACATTTTTGGGAGCTTAATGAGACTGAGACTGATGATTTTTTTTCTTTTTTACCAGCTCGTGGATGGACCGTGTTCTCAAACGCATGCTGTCGAGCCCCCGCCGTTGCATTTGCGCAAATGGTTGTGGAAAGCAGCACTAGGAGCCATACGGAAGCGGTCAGCAAAGTGGCCTTTCTCACCATTCTCTGCCCGCACTGCCCGCAAGAATGAAGTAACCGAGTATGACTTGCGAGGATGACAAGCTATGCCGACAACCTTCTTATTTATAGAGTGAAATGCTGTTAATTCGAATTAAAAAAAAACAAAAATAGAGAGAATATTCTACGTCTGAAGTGACTATTTTGCCCCCTCAGTTCGTCGCATCTCTTGCACCCCTCAAACCCTGATCCAGTATCCAATATTGTCAAACAAAGTCACACTGACCTTTTATCATTTTTCGGTGCACCAAAAAATAAATTCACTCAAACATTTATCATGACGAAAACGTCGTCGTTATACACAATAACGAAAAGAAGTTTGTCATATGCCATCGTATGTATGTGTATACGATTACACGTATAGTTATTTTAATAAATTCAGTATGTTCATTCTTTGTAACGAAATGGCAAACGGACACAACGAAAAGGTGATAGTATAAAGCTAACCAGGAAAATGTCAAAAGAAAAGGTTAAAAAGTGTTTGGGGTATGCCCAAATGTTTTAATCATATTACCTACCACGTCCACGTGCTGTGTTGACGTCGAAACTAATGCAAATTCATTTGCATTAGGAAAGGAACACAAAGTATTTGTTTTGACAGACCACTGAGAGCTGCCAGTAATTTCTTGCATTATTTATGACCAAAGTTGGTAATTAAAAGATTATTAGCAACAAACATTTGGTGATTGACAGAAAAAAATAATATATATATATATATATACATATATGATAGTAAAACTTTTTAAATGTTTAAACTTTATCAAACTGACACTTTTTTGTTTTGTTTTGTTTTTTTTTTTTTTGGGTTTTTTGTGCAACCATTGCCTAGTACTTGAAAAATTAAAAGCAAAGAGAACTCACCAACCAAGGGATAAAATTGTCCCTTAAAACCAAAAATGTCTTTTAGCGTGACAAAAATATGAGCAAGTGGGTATACTATTGCAAATTCACCATGCGAATAGCACTAGTAAATTAGTAAAATATGGGTGTCTGGGTATCCATGGTGGCCAATCTTGACTCTAAGACTCCTTTTTCTTTTTAAGCATAGACATATTCCTAGACAGAAATACGTGCGTCTGTGTTATGGACCTCAACGTGTACTCCCCGCTTTCTTGTTTTGCTAAAAGAGTTGACAATCAAGCTTCTTTGACATGACAATTGTCTACATGGGGTCAATTTCTTTTTACTCTTTTTTTTTTTTTTAAAAAAAAACATTTCCGATGGGCCATTGTTAGTGGATAAGATATCCATTTGAGGAGATTCAAACAAAACAAAAACTAGGAAGATACATTTTTCAAGGTTTGCTCCAAATCGAAAACCGACTTATTATACCATGATTTAACAAAGAAATCTTAACCAACAAGGTACCTGGTCGCTAACCATGAACAAGCACAATGAGAGAAGCATGCGCAAGTCATGCACAGTTCTGATTGTGGCAATCCTGCAACAAATATAGATTGATTTGGTCATTGCTAATGAACATATATAGGCCTCCAACACTGTGCAATAGTCACATACATGATCCCAAAATATGTCAGGTTTAGGTATCTCGGTTTAACCAAAGGATTAAAACAAGCCAACAACTCTCTCTGCTGAATGTTGGTGAGCGCCTAGAAGAACTGAGCTGCAGGAAACCCATGAGGTACCACAAGGACAAGTTTATTTCATTGGTGAGTCTAATGGAACCGGATTATTCAAGTGCTCTACTGCTTTGCTCCAGCCAAATGCACCAAATCATGATATGTATAGATCATCAACATCAGGTTTGGGCCTCTCTTTGTTCTTCAAAAGCCTTGAGATTTCATTAGCAACAATATTCCCGCTTCGCTTCGCATGGCAAACTACGGACCACGAATAAAGCATGCAAGAAAAGACTGGTTATAGATTCCTGTCCGGAAAGTCTGGGATGGACAATCTCCTTCTGCAAAAATAGTGCCATCTGCATTTTCCAACAGACATGTATAATGCACTTAGTTTACTAGAGTAACTAGACTAAGTCCAAGAATCAAAGTCATTGTAGTGAAAGGAAAAAAAAAATCAAAACCATCCTAGCTCAAAGCAACAAGATAAAAATTACATTACCAAAGTTCTCTCCCAACTCGAAATTCCTGCAAACTGCATAAGTGTAGCTTGATTGCATAAAAAATAACTTTAAGGGAATCTCCAAGCATGCTTGACTGGACTGGAAGGGAAATGAGGTTACAGACTTGCAGCAAAACAGATGAAAGATCAAGGAAACATATCATTTTCACGGAAAGCAGATGGTCACTTCATGAAAAGCAACATACAGAGAAAAACAAAAGCACAAGAAATTGTGAACACAGCAAATAGAGTAGCTATTTGTAATAAAATATAAACATTAAGGTAACTGATTGAATGCAAATGGCAAACAGCATAAATGTTCATGATTGTGTATTTGAGTTCAACTTCAAACAGAAGGTCAAAAACATTTCTAAAAATCCTTTTGCAACAGATCAATTCTCACCTTTAGAAGGGGATGCAAATCATAAGTAATTCTATTATCTACCGAATCCATAATCTAAAATTGTAAATGAATCTCTCAGAAGATTGCAGAATACCTCTGAAAGCAATTGATATTGTCGGAGTTGGTGATTTGCTGCAGCTGTAAGCTTGCTCATTATGAAAGCTCATGGATTCAAACCAGGAAAGAATAAAAAAAAATTCTTTCCAATGAACCATGCCATCAACATGACCATGTTTGCAGTGGATTCTTTTGTGGGTGTCTCTCGAACTTTTCATGCAAAAGTTGAGTTGCCATTGTAAGATCATTAGTCTGGAGATAACCTTGAATAACTGCGCTATAAGTGCGGTGATTAGGCACGCAACCATGTTCTTCCATATTCCTGAACAACATGAATGCTTCATCCCGCAAACCCTTCGTACAAAGTCCCTTTATTATTATGGTATATGTTGCAACATTTGGTTTCAAACCCCTTGAAGGGAGGCAATAAAAAAGTTCTTTTGCAGCATCAAGCTCCCCAGCTTTGCACAAACCTTCAATCATTATAGTATAAACTACAATGTCAAGTTCCATACTGCTCTCTAACATAGCTTGAAATATTTGCAGTGCCTCATGAATATGACCGTGTTTACACAAGCCATTCAACAGAACTGAGTAAGCCATGAGGTTGGGTTTTGGTCCAGACTCTTGCATCTCTTTAAGAAGCTTCAATGCATTGAGGTGTTTATCAACATGACATAAACCACCAATAATAGAGGTATAAGTGACAACATTGGGAATCAATTTTCTGTGACGCATTTCTTGAAAGATCTTCATGGCTTCATCTATCCTTTCACTTTTGCAATATCCATTTATCAAGGTGCTATAGTTAACAACATTTGGCACAAAACCTCGAGCAATCATCATACGAAATACTTTCAGAGCATCATCCGTTTGATTTTGCATACAATATCCATAAATCAAAGAATTGTAAGTAACAATGTTTGGTTGAATGCCTTTAATTAACATCTTTGAGAACCATTCCATGGCCTCCTCTACTAGCTTATTCTTGCAAAGGCCATCTATAATGGTGTTATATGCTACCAAATCTGGCTCATAACCAATTTCTTCCATTTTCTTGAGTAACTGAAGTGCCATAGAAGTATTCCTCGTTTTACATAGGCCTTTTACAAGCGTATTGTAAGTAATTAAATCAGGTTGATACCCTTTTTTCAACATTTCTTGAAAGAATTCCATGGCTTGACTTAACTTACCCTCTCCTATAAGCCCATTTACAAGAGAATTGAAGACCGTGGGGTCTGGTTCACATCCAAGTTTCAACATTTTCCCCAAAGCACAGAAACCGAAATTCACCCGATTTAAGCAGCAGAAACAATTGATCAGTACACTCAAACTAAAAATATCATGTCTAACTCCCAACGCATCGATTTGTCTATACAAGGAAATAGCAGTGGAATAATCTCTCATTCTAGCAATGGCAGCTAAGAGCTGGGTAAAATGAACAATTGAAGGCAAAGGCCGCATTTGAACCATCCGACTAAACAAGCTTAGGGCATCATTGATGTTAGTGCACTTGTCTCTCAAAAATCTCTCAAACCAACTTGCCCGCATCCGTAGAATATCAATTTCAGTGAGGTTTGAATAATGCCGAATATCACCAATTGCGTGAATATTAAATGACAAACCGAAAAAATCAATTGCTGATCCAATACGTTGAACAGAAGCAAAAGCAATCCTCGACGGCATAAAAGCACCTTTAGACATCATTTTTCCTACAACAGAAACGAACCCACCATCTAACTTAATCAAGATTTCATACCCATGTAGCAAAAACCACGTCAAATACAAGAAAATATCCTCAAAATCGAAGAGAAACATTGATTCAAACCTTAAAACAGGGAGGACCCAGAAACAGTGTAGAGATGAGAGACCGATGCCTGTTAAAAAAGCAGAGAAAAATGGAAATAATAATAATAATAATAAATGCTCTGATATTGTGAGGGAGAAACAATAGCTGGCCAAAAGCAAATCCTTAAACCTTGGAAATTTCTAAACCCTAATTTATTTTCTTTCTTCTTTTTTTTTTTCATATATATATATATATAATTTATTTATTTATGTTTTGGACTGGTTGGCGGCACTCGGCAGGGTCTTAACTACTTGGGCTTCTGTTCTGTCCCGTTGTACTTTTTGGTAATGATGCGTCTTGCCAGACAGGCCCGCTTTCCAACTTTGGGCAATGCACCAAAACAATGCGATGAACTCATTCCGTTCTCCTCACAACCTTGTTTTGGGTTTGGTGATCGGACAAAAACATAAAACGACCTTAACACCCATTTGATTGGCTTCGGAATTAGCATAAAAATTTTAATCTTAATTTTAATCCTAACCACAATTCTAATTCTATTTTTAATTTTAAATTTTTATTCTAATTCATATTTCAATATCATTATTTTTAATTCTTATAACAATAATAATCATTGACAATTAATTAATAAAAATTAAATAGTCTATTTGTAATTGGTCATATCATTTAATACAACAATTTTTTTTTTTTTCCAAACATGTGTTCTAAAGCCTATATCCAAGACAGACCAAACTTAACTTTGTATATTCCCACATAGATTCATTACGATTTACCCCAAGATTAGTAAAATGGCTCAGCATTACAGCAATCAATCTTTGAGCATTTGGTTGCCATCGAAGTGGCAAGCAACAAAAACGAATTTGAGAATCCAAGTCAACTCCCTCCCTGTCACAACAATAAGATGTATTTTTTAATTTTGTTTTCTTCCTTAAAAAAAAAACACTGCCCTGAAGCAAACGCCATTAGCTAAAAGTCAATTCAAACTTCTTTCTGCAATAACCCCCTCGCCAGATTTCATATCAGCAGAGTGTTTTTTGGTGGCATGTGGATAGATCCGAGATGAATACAACGAAAGGAAGGGTGGGACTAGGAAGCAACCTCGTTGTAGCTCATAGATCGGCTCCTGAAGATTTAACTAAAATTTAGAGCCCCATGAAATGGGAATTCTGTGCCTACAACTATGTTCATTAAGTACGTGAAACGCAAGAACATAGTATAAGATATATATTAAATGTAGTTTAGTTTTAGTTTTAGTTTTATTAATCGAGTGTTTTTGGAACGCCGAGACATGGATACAGCGAGAGAGTATTAAAAAAAATACGGTGGGATGTCGCGATCCGGCTGCTCAAAATATTTTGTGGGGCGGACCAAATGACAATAATGTCCCTGGTGGCTCATGTATCTTTTTCCTTTTTTGGTGGCTAGCGTAAAGTTTGATTATAATTAATTTTTAAAAGATATTTTTCAAATCCAGTCCACGTCTAGGAAAAGTCAAAATAGTATCAAACAGGAAAATAACATAAACAAGTTAAAATTTCAACAAAACAGCAAAGGATGAAAAAAATCTAGTTAGTCAAAATATCAAATTAGCTTCAATCAATCAGAGTACCATTACATGATTGACCGTCAATACAATCGAAAATATTGGAACTTTTAACCTTCAACCGACGGGTAAAATATTTTGTCCGACAATTCTACCTGGGTCGAAAATCTTGCCAAATTATACAATTAAGTTCCATTCATTCAGATGACAAATATTTTTTTATTTTTAAAAAAGAGAGATCAGACCGACGCAAATTTATGAATTCATAAAAGATTTCACATCACACAATTGTGAACATTAATATCATAATAACTAATGAAAAGACTATTCATGCTTTGCTTGCTCCACAGAATGAATACATTTTGATCAATCGAGTCTTATTTTGGGGTGGATTGATGTAATTGGATGTTGGTCATATTGGACCTTAAAGTTTAATCAATTTATAATCAGGTAGGACAGCCATCGTCTACTTCTATCTTTCTGCAAGGCAGCACCGAAATTTATTACCCCGTGCCGATCCCTCTCCTGCCATGGAAAACGAGGGAGTGAAGGTGGGGTGGTGGGGGGGGGGGTGTGTGTGGAAAAAGAAGAAGAGAGACAACAGAAAGGTCGATGTCTTGCTAAGTCAAACTTGACGGCTGAAGCCTGACCTGAGAGTCTTCAAAGCGTTCTAACAATGACGGAAAGGCTAACTACCAATCCCAAGCACTGGGTTCCGATTGTGCCAGGAACGATGTTTCAGTCTCTGAATATTGCCATGTAATATGTACACCACACGCCATGGGAGAAGCAATGCAAGGAACACGCCGAGAAGCTTGAATGATCCACCGTATTCATTAATTGCCATCAATATGAAAATGCCAATTGCAGGTTTTTCACACGATTGACACGAGCGGTATCTGTCACCGACCATAGATATTTGAACACAGATTCTGGCCCCACAAAAATCTGCATGCGTTGCATGGTATCTTCCTATCCACAATTCCTGAATTTCCACAAGCACTGCCAGAATGCCGAATGATGAAGGGGCGGAATTAGGAGGGATCGGGGGGCTCCTCACATGTTATTATAGATAGGTGTACTAAAATTTATTTAAATTATCATTTAATTTAATTCAACGGTGGAGAGACTCTTGCTCTCTTTGAGGTTTTAAGTTTAAAATTCTAATAAATTTTGCTTTTCCGAAAAATTGTTCTGGACCTGTCACTAAAATAATGCTTAAAATTATTAGCTAAAATGCTTCAATTATCGAGCTAATTAACGTTTTCCCGTCAATTAAGTTGTTTAACATTGTTTGATGAGACAAGCAAATACCAATACCCACATGTCTTGCATACATGAGCCATGAGGGAAGCACAAATGGTACCACTGCAACACGAGAATGCTGGAACCAGCTATCGCATGCTGTTGTGAACTTTCGCGGATCAAAATCATTTTTTAACTGTTGGAGAAAATTAAAACCAAACATGCAGAAATAAAGAGAGAAGTTACTCAGAATTGCCATGTTGTATTAATATGCTACCTTCTCTGAAGATCAATATTAATTTGAATTATATTGCTAGAACATGGAGGATGTAGATGAGGTGCACCTGAATGGACCAACGGCTGGCTATGAATGCAGCAGTACAGTTGCCAGTCATCTGATTCTGATAGATAGGTTAGAGGCCTGCCCAGGCTCCCCTAATGCCAAGTAGGAAGGTTGCCAACAGTCTTTGACAAGCTTCACAGTTGGCATTCAGGGAGCCAGGCAGAACCTGCCCACACGAAAAGAAGAACCAAATTATACTTCTTTATTGCATGCTCTTGTCAATAACCTGAAAAGAAGAAAAAAAAAAAGGGGAGGAAAAATTTGAGAATAACAAGAAATCTGAGAGTAATTTTGTGGGGGAGGGCGTGGGGTTTGGGGGGGGGGGGAGGGGCATCATCATTGACCTTCTCATCACTTCCTCTGCATCTCTACCTCTGCTTGGAAGCAAAAAGCTAAGAAGAGTGTATGTATATATGGAGCTTGCTAGAGGAGAAGCAGAGATGCAGAGATATAGAGATATATAGAGATGAAGAAAAGAGAAAATCCGTGGAAAGGTGAATGACTATATGGTGGTAGAGAAAGCGTCAACGAATTAGAAACTATTTCCAAGGAATGGTTCAACAGAAAGAGCCAAAGCTGCCAGGGCTTTACAGGCAACTCTTATGAAATTTTCTCTCCTGATCCCAACATAAGTAACCTTTTTACAACCCTTCCCATTAATTCTTTGTTTATTCGTGCACGATCGTTTACAAACTTCTTTTATTCTCTAATATTGACATTGGATGGACGTTCTTCTTACCCTACAAGTGATATGCATCGTTTTCTATAAGATCGCATTACATTGAATATATCAAGAGGTCATCTTCAGGTTGCCAAATTCATTAGCTGCTCCAGTCATCTGTAAAAACATTTAAAGATTAGCAGTAAGACAAAGTAATTGCAATACAAATAAGCAAATAATTCATTGTACGTATAATGCGACAGTAGGACAAATTAATTTCAATTCTAATGGGCATGGAATCACATTGAGGTAGATGGGTACACGGCATTGGCCAAAACCATTACAAAAGACAAATCCAGCACTGCAAAGTGTGTGTATATTTGTCTATATGAACATGGACAAATTGTCTGATAAAAGGAAAAACATATCCAACTGGCATAAAGATATTACGAAGAGGAAGGGTAAAGCTTTAGTGCACCGGTAAAATTCATTTGAAAGTGTCGGTGTAAAATGCTTTCTCCTAAGGCTGCTCGAGCTTTTTTCTCTGTTTTTTTTTTCTGCTTTTCGCCAAGACTATTCGCAACAAACAATTAAGCCTACAGGCAAGAGAAAAAAGCGAGACGTCTTCTCATGTCATTTTGTGCTTTGGAATTTCTAGAGTCAGTAGGGGTGAATCAACATAGCTGATTGGGAGGGTGGGGTCCATTGCATTTGACATGCAAGGGAAACAAAGAAGAGGAGCGCAACCTGCCATGGAAGAATCAGCTAGACCATTGAATTAAATTGTGATTGATCAGTCTGCTGATTCATGCCCAGTGGCACGCCCTGGGCCCAGTTCAACTCTTCCGCTCCAACTTTTTGGTTTTGAATATTCATCGCCGTACTATTGACGTTTACTCATCGGAAAGGACAATTGGTACCCCTAATTCTTTAAGCATCATGTCAAAGAAATTTACAAAACACGTGGCTGATTTCGTTAAAAATCCAAAAAGATCCCTGCAATCTGCTGATCTCAGACTGACACGGTCGCTGACAGAGGCCTACAACCGTGACTCTCACTTCCCTCTCTTTTTTTTTTTTTTTTTTTTAGGTGTCAGCTAAGTTGCCTGACACCCAATGCAAAAGGACGAAGGTTTTTGCATTATTGATGCAAAGTGAACGAACAAACATGGCATATAATATAAACGGGATGCTTCCTACAGAGTTCAGGGTGGTCATTACATGGCCTTAGGGCGTTGCCAGGGGAAGGTTATTGAAGAGGGGGGCATTCAAGGAAAACAACCCCCAACCCTTTTTTTCTTTTTTCATGGCTATCCATATATGACCACCAATTATTTCCGAACAAGCTTAATAACACATGGCAACATCCAAAACCGAGAATTGGGTCCACGTAGTGACCATCAGGTTGGTCGATCATCAATGCTCGCAACTTTGACTTCAGGATGGCAAGGTGGGCCGACTTATCAAAATGAGGAGTTACTACAAAGGCAGGTAAATGTTGCCGGAAAGGCGGCTCCCATCTCTTTTTATCTATCACGAGTTGGACAAGCCCCCGTCTTAAGTCAAATTCACAAGTTCCAATCAATGCGTCTTTTCTTCAATCTAAACCATTTTCTTTCCCTCCTTTTTCGCGTTTGCATTGTGGCAGTGTCATTTTGGTTGAAACTTGGAATTGACCACCAGTTATTCCATGTATTGGCCTGTAAGTCAAAAAAGATAAAACAAGATTGGGGTCATGTCTTTTCCTAGTGTCGTCCTAAAAAAATATAGAAGCTAAGAAAGACCCAAGAGGGCTTGAAGAGGTGTGTAAGAAAGCTCGTGGAAAAGCATGGAGGGATGAAGCACAAATCATTATGCAAGCGCGATAAATTCACACCAGAAAAGTTATCAGCAACAAAGGCAAGAAGCAGCGTTTTTAACTGTTGAAACATTGATTCGATAGCTCATGGTCTATATGGCATCCGCAAACATATGCAGATGATTCCACAAGTTAGACCAACAGGACACAACATCAATAGGAAGAGAAATTTAAATCTTAGAATGCACAAAACATATAAAAGCCCAAAACCATGCATGAGATCTCCGCTTACCTCGTTTACATAGACCCCAAAACAAACTATTAATCATTCTCAGAATTTCTTCGTTGATCAAATTCAATTGGATGTCCTCGATAAGACCAGTCTTAGAATTTCACGTTGCTAATCCTAAAGGCGTAAAAGAGAGAAGAGACATACGGAGAAAAAACAGGAGGAACAGCCCCACCATCACATTAGATATCAAACAGAGTGTGGTAAACAAAAGTTTTTGTGTAGCTGTCATAGAAGAAAACTAACAACAAATGCAAAGAGAAGAGCACAAAGAAAGGGCCAGTCATGCGACCTTGCAACTATGAAGATGGTATCACCAAATTGTGTCCAATTAACAATCTGGTCAGCTCCATCAGAATATATATATATATATATATCTCATGAGCCATAAAAACAAACCACAACAAAAGAGAAGCTGAAAAATACTTGTACCAATGTCTTCAGTGGCCAGTCGCTCGACATGCTTTCCTATGCTAATGCAGGTTATTCTTGAAGACCTGCAAATAATATAAAATGGACATAGAAGTTATAAACCTATAAAGGGTAGCCAGCCACCCAGCTCATTAGCTTCCAATAAAAAGAGATTTAATGTGAAAAACGTCTGTTTTCCACCTTTTGGTCTGACGGAGAAGCCAAAGCATATATTATAGCTTCCCTTCTGCAGTCAATTAAGAGAGAACATTTAAATAACCAAATGTCAGTAATACTCTCTTCAATGGAGGAAAAGTGTGCTATCAAACAACCATCTTCTAAGAGGATCAAGGCATAATATAAAAACAGATGCAGACTAGAATCCAGAGAAAAGTTTGACAGGATCTACAGTTTTATCTACTGGGAAAACCTCTGTCCATTCAACAAGGTGGATGAATATGAATAAGATCAGAAGCTGCTTTAGAAAAGGCTTTAGAAGGTCCATAAATGTATCACAAAAGTAAATGACTATATCTTATTGGGATGACATATGCTTGAGAAATGGTATGACTAAAGCCTACAATTAGTTTTTCTTCTTAAAAAAGAAAACTCAGAAATCTCCAGCTGAATAAGAAACATAAAGTCAAAGGAAGAAATTTTTACAAAGCATGGTCCTTGGCCACACGCTTATATGACAACACTGTCCAGCAAACTACTGTATCAACAACTTACCGTGTTGAGATTCATTAAATCTGTCTCATAGCATCTATAATGGCATGTATTTTTTCTCTGACACAAGCCCACAAGAATTCAGCACCTCCTCTAGCAAGAGTGCACCTGCCGAAAGGATTATAAGAGGAAGAGATATCAACTAAGCTGATGCTGCTAGAAAACAAGAAGAAAACAAAAGGCACAAGGTACAAAAACAACAAATTAGCTTCGAGGTCAAGACATTTGTATTCAAATAATAGTGTTTCTAGAGCAAAAGAAATTCCAAGAATAAACTTTTACTGATGTTCCTAGGCATGATGTGCATTCACACTTTAACCTTTCCAGCTTCCTCATAGAACTCTTAATATCTCTGGAGCTGAAATATATGCAAGAAGATTGAAATTTCAGAAATCTCTATTTCACTGATTTTTTCGTACAGAATAATCATAAAGTTTTCTGTAAATTTTGCTGCCCAAAACTGCGAAAAGATGTGTCTTCAAGACATAGGAACAACATCTCCACATGTATCATTGAACATTATCATCAACAACATAAATGAATCTAACATTTGAAGCAAGAATAGAAGCAAACTCCTTCAGCATGATCATCTTAACGAAATATTGAACAAAATGGTGAGTGATATCTGGCACAGATCCTCAACTCCATCTAGACAACTTTGCCAACAAAAGAAAGATGGCTATCAACTATTTCATCTAAACCCAATGTGAGCTGTGATGTCTCACATTTGTTGGTTTCTGTACACCATTGGCCTGTCATGCACTTGAGAAAATTTTGAAATGAAAACAATATATGGAAAATAAAAGGATGCGGAGAAATATTCTAATTCAAAAGGAATAAAACTAAAAAGCGAGCTTTCCTTGGCCATTTGCTATAGTTTGCTTCTCTAACCCGACAAGCATGTTCATTTCTTTGTCTGGTATTTTGAGATTGCTATATTTTCCTTTCATTTATTCTCAACTGTCAGTTCAGCCCCATTATCTAAATTAAATCTTAACCTTTTTTCCAATATCGTCGTCATAGTTTGGGTTTGGTGCAGAAGTTGAATTTTCTTCAAGTCTAATTAATGATGTATACTTTTTGTGGCTATGACATGCTATAACATGTTGAAAGACATACAAAACTTAAATCAATGTTCCCACAAGTATGAGCTTCCTGACTGAAAACCTATTTAAAATGCTGAAGATGAGGAAGTTCATGAAGAAAAACACATTGGAAAACAGTAACAAGGGAATAGCAAATTTTGCAATACCCCAAAAGCTGAGGTTAAAAATAGTTGGGCCAGCTACATCAGTCAGTCCTTCTCACCACAGCAGTTTGGGCCTCATATCATCCATTCAAAGACACCAGGTTTTCTCTTTTTTCGACAATCAGTATCTTTCAAACAAAAGTAAAACAGGAACCACATAATCAAACATACCCTGAGGCTTATTAATTAGTTCTCACGTTCCATTTGCTGAAGACAATGTCGGATATTCATTTAAGCCCTCCTGGGTCTCAAATAAGACTTGCCATGCAACCACTTCTGAATCAGGAGCAGCACTTATCTAACAGTAGGATACAAGACTGTGCTTTTCAAATATTCTTTCATGAAATAAGTAAATATTGAGTATCTGGGGACCCATGATACCATTTTATAGGCATCAAACAACATAGAAAACAGAATTCACACGAGTGTCTTCCCTTTGGTAAGATTCCAACCCAGCTAACCAAACCCAATCCCCTTATGACAATATTTATTACTAACGGAGATTGAGATGAAAATTTTATTGTCTGCTTGAAAGCAAACATGAAACTTCACAGTCAAGAAATATCATTCAATAATAGAAGCAAAGCATTTTATTGTCTCACTTTGTTTCATCACATTTCTGATGATATGTAAGGAAAATTTCGCATCAAAACAAAATTGGTTCACACAACCAACGGCAAAGGTTCTGCAAAGTAGCCAGCAAGGTAGATTTATCTATCAAAATCCTTAAAAAAAAGAAAAAAAGAGCCCGATGCATTCTTGAGATTAGACTGCTGAAACAAACTGTGGAGAGCGGAGGTGCAGTTACAACCCATGCCATTAAAGAAACTGTACCCCGTACTACATTAATACTAAAATAAGAAGTGAGAAGCCGGACCATAGATAGACGAAAAGAACAGAACCCAACAAAAGAAACAGAGGAGTAAGGAGGAAACATCCCCTGATCCAGGGGAAATAGAACGACCTAATTATTGAAGAAAAAGGAATGTCATCAAGCAACAAATAAACTCATTCACGAAAAGACATACCGAGAAACAAAAACCCAATCAAGAAACAGAAAAATCTAACAATTCACAAGTCGCAATTTGATTCTAAAATGACACAGCAATCAATAACAAAGAAGCAGAGAAACTAAAAGACAAGGATTCAAGGCGCTGGAGAGGAAGCGAAGGCAAAAGAAAGAAACTTTACCCGAGAAGAAGAAGAAGAAGAAGCCGTTGCGTCTTAAGGGCCCATCATCACCAGACACCCCACCACATGGGCAGGGCTTTAAAACCTTGTCGGTCACATTTACTTCGACCCTCTGAGGTTGTACATCTTTGTAAACATCAGCCTGAATTGTTCTTTCTCGGACAAGAAAAGCAAAGCGAGAACGGGTATTAAATCAAGAAACACAAACTCTAAACTAACGTCCCAAATTCAAGAAAATAGTACCAAGAACACTATCTGGGTTTGTAAAGGGAAAACACATCCCGACAGCGAAAACAAGAGTAAATTCAAAGAAAATCTATCTTGAAAAATAAAATAAAATCAAATAAGACAAGAAGTTGAAAACCAGACATCCCACATTGAAAATTCTTGAAAAAAACAAAATGTAATTTTTTTTATTTTTTTATTTTTAAAAAGGAATAAGAAGAAGCCGTTGCGTCTGCTTGCATCTTCCTACCGTCTCCTCCGGTTTGAAAAACAATGAAAAGATGGGCCGCTTAGGTCACTGGGTCTATATTTATAATGTTAGGCCCAGTTCTTAACCGATTTTTGCTTAGGAGCGGTTTCATCCAATAAACGACGTCGATTAATTGCGAAGCGGTTCTGAACTGGGCTTTCTACCAAGGTCGGGTCGGCCCAAAGAAACGACCTCGATTAAATCTGGGCTCCAGAGTCCATATTTCCATCCAGTACTATGCAATAATTAAGAATTTAAATTTTTTATATTTTAAATATATATATATATATATTATCTTAATAGAAAAACACAGATGCGCAAAACATGGCTGAGGTCATCCACCACCCAAAAAACTATGACAACAACGAATAAACGAGAATTTCTTATCGTCCAGACTGATTTTTTTTTTTTTTTTTATCAATTTCCCATATAAACAAAAATGAATAGAAAAAGTTATCTACATCCAGCTGTAGATCTGTTCCGCGGTTGGTTGGCCGTGCAAGTTCAAAGTGAGTCAAGTCACTTTCAGCCATCAAGACGTGGGACACGGAATTCATACCATAAATCGTATTCAATAAAAAAATAAATATCTATATGCATATGAAAAAAGACACAACCGCGTTATTTGCTCACAATAATTAAAAGGTCATTGCCTATTGAACTGGGAATCGTACGTGGAGAAAAGGCAGCCCCCGATTTTGACCCCGGGCGCCTAACATGGCCGACAGCAGGGGCTGAACGCTGATATTATTTTCTACGAGAGGAATCCGACTTTTATGATGATTCTTTTTCAAGGGACCACGGCGACAAATATCGAATTGAACCACTGACTAATATTTGAGGAAAGCGAAGATTACAAATGAATAAACAAGTATCGAACCTGAACTAAAGAATATTGCGCGTGTGAAGCTGCGTCTGTCAAGCAACGGTGATTATGGAAACGGACAAACGAGGAAGGTGAGGGGGATTCCATGCATAACACCATTGTGGTCCATTCCAACTTTGACCGGATCCCTCTTCCAGTTAAATTGTGAACCACCGGCACTGATAGTCTTTGCACTCTCAGGTCAGGTCAGGCCAACTGATAATAGTCCGAATAGATTGGTAATTAACAGGAATTTTGCTACTTGCATGCACAAACTTCGATGCAAAGTGGGTATTCTATTACATTTGTGGTCTAATTATTAATTTTAATCAAAATTATGTATTTAATAATCACTATAATACAATATAAGTCTGCATCTATCTCTTTTAGCTGCTTAATATATTTTTGAATCAACAAATAAATGACGCCGTGGCTACGTAGTTCAGTGGTTATATTCTTTTCTTGTTCCTGTCAGGAGAGTGCCAGTACATTTCATCCGACGGCGTTGACTCGTGAGAAACACGCGTCAATGCGCATTGATATATGTACCGGTTCTTGCCGGGAACAGAATCATAGGGAACTATGGGGCTTGCAACTCATCTCTTTCTATTACTCTTGTCTGCTTTTTCCATTTTGCAGAGTCCCACGCTGGCCGCTACAAGGGCAAGTGCATTTGTAACTTTGTCGATTAAATTTAATGCTGGGATATGCGTTTTTTAGTGTAGCAGCAGTCATGCTCGGCCATTAACATATTTATTTTTCGCGTGGTAAATCCAGTCTTATATAGTGTACCTTGGGGCGCATCCACAAGGATCTGTATCTTCTACCTTGGACGTAACGAAAAAGGCGGCCTCCTACTATGACCTCTTGGCTACTTGCATGAAAAGGTCATGCCTCATGCGCACACATTATACATATACATATATTTTTTATTTATGTCTATTCTTCTGCCTCTAACAACGAAGTAGGTCTTTTCCAACAGCAAGGAGAAGGCTAAAGAAGCAATATTCTACACATACACTAGCTCTATCAATGGTTTTGCTGCAGTTCTGGAAGAAGAAGAAGCAGAAGAAATCTCCAGTATGAGAACATGGCCGACAGAAGTGTCCTTCTCTCTGCTTCATTCCACGGTTAAGTTTGCATGGAAGTTTGATGGGGTTTGTGTAATTGATTGCTTTCAATGCAGGGCACCCACAAGTTGTATCAGTTTTTCCAAATGAAGAGTACGAATTGCACACAACGAGATCATGGGAGTTTCTGGGGCTGGAAACTGGCGGAGAGGTT
The DNA here is from genome assembly GCA_037832385.1 of Rhizophora apiculata. Lineage (NCBI taxonomy): Eukaryota > Viridiplantae > Streptophyta > Magnoliopsida > Malpighiales > Rhizophoraceae > Rhizophora > Rhizophora apiculata. Next base: position 3,204,360 of record CM075430.1, on the reverse strand, counting down.
CCAGCTGATTCTCTGTGGGTAAAAGCAAGATTTGGTGAAGATGTAATCATTGGGAACATTGACACTGGTAAGTTCACTTACAGTATCATATCCATGACTCATGGAATTCGCAACTTGTAATCTTTTTCACGCCCGAATTGATAATAAGTGGCACATGTTCCAAACTAGCATCCTGAATTGGGCTATAAATGTTAAACCAACATGTCCGGGAAACCATAATGATATGAGAGAATGATTCCTGAAAAAGTTTATTACGGGACGTCGCATTCTAGTCTTAACATGTTTCCCTTTTTTTCAAATGGGTAGGTGTTTGGCCTGAATCGCAAAGCTTTAACGATGAAGGGATGGGACCAATCCCATCAAAGTGGAAAGGATATTGTGACACAAATGATGGAGTTAAATGTAACAGGTTCCTCTGTTTTCCCTGCACTCTAACTGGATTACAAGTACCTCATAATAAGACTTGAATGTGAAGATAACTACATTATTCCAAGCATCATCTTGCTATTTTCAGTTGTTCTAATTCCCCAAGGAGTTATGACAACATACAGACAGGGTTAGCAAACGTAGAACAGACTATTCTTTGTAAATTCGAAAATTATTTAATGGAAAATGATGTTACAAATTGCAGGAAGCTGATAGGAGCAAGGTATTTTAACAAGGGCTACAAGGCTGTCATAGGCCAGCCCCTTAATGCATCTTATAACACGGCACGAGATACCGATGGTCATGGCACCCATACCCTCTCTACAGCTGGTGGTCGATTTGTTTCAGGTGCGAACTTGCTCAACTCCGCCAACGGGACTGCAAAGGGTGGATCCCCTAATTCACGAGTTGCCTCATACAAGGTTTGTTGGCCCGAGTGCGTGGATGCCGATGTTATAGCTGCTTTTGATGCTGCTATTGAGGATGGGGTTGATATTTTGTCGATTTCACTTGGAAGCATACCTCGCCCTTATTTCAGCCATGGAATTGCTATTGGATCTTTCCATGCTGTCAGGAAGGGGATTCTTGTAGTTTGCTCTGCGGGGAATTTAGGACCGTCCATTAATGGAAGCGTTTCCAATGTTGCTCCCTGGATTCTCACTGTTGCAGCTAGCACAATTGACAGGGGCTTTCCATCTGATGTCACCCTCGGGAACGCACAGAAATTCAAGGTCGCTCTCTACAAATTTTCCAATTATGAGATCTGATATGTTGCATACAGCAGTTTAGTTATGTAAAGGTGAGCTCGTTTCCTTTTTTGACGTGGGAGTGATTTGTGTTCCATCAGGGCCGAAGCTTTAAATCCAACAGCTTACCAGCCGGAAAGTACTATCCCCTGGTCAATGCAGTGGATGTTAAAACTGACAATGCTTCTGATCGAGATGCGTAAGTGAAATACTACTCAATTTAAATCAACCAAGATGATAAACTTAGTCATATTCTTATTCATTTATACATGCAGACAATATTGCATTCCAGAATCCCTGGAGCCAACAAAGGTAGAAGGAAAGATTTTGTATTGTCTTCGTGACTTTGATTCAGGTGTGCGGAAGAGCTTGGTGGTTTCAGAGGCTGGCGGCGTTGGGATGATCCTTGCTAATCGAATTGGCTCATTAACGAACAATCCTCAGCCTCATTTTATTCCTACCTCGCAAGTGTCTGCAACTGATGGCCTGTCCATTTTATCTTACATCAATAGCACAACGTAAACACCCCATACTAATTGCCAAATTTTGAGTTTGTGCCAATATACAAGTCAATCTAAAAGCAAACCATTCTTCCCTGTGTTTTGAGGATTATTTTCCTCTTCTTCAGGCCATCGAGAGCATTTATAAGTGGCAGAACGAAAGTAGGAAACATAGTTGCGCCTGTCATGGCTTACTTTTCATCAACTGGACCTAATGCCATCACTGCAGAAATCCTCAAGGTGCCTCATCATTTGTTACCATGAAAACAAAGTCATATTATGTGCCTCCGTATAACCATTATGCTATTCATTCAAAATACGATGACAGCATGTATAAGTGCACTTACTATGCAAACTTTCATTTTAATTGCAGCCTGACATCACTGCACCTGGGGTAGAAATTTTAGCCGCCTTCTCGGAAGCATCGGGGCCTTCCTCTATTTCTGGAGACAAGCGTCGTGTTCCTTTCAACATCTTATCAGGGACTTCGATGTCATGCCCCCACGTTGCTGGTATTGCTGGTCTACTTAAAACCATCCATCCTGATTGGAGTCCGGCTGCAATTAAGTCAGCGATCATGACCACTGGTGATACCTCAAATAATCTTCCACTAACTCTCAATTTGATGTCTTGAGTCTAAAATGTGACAATAGCCTCAAAAATCTTACATGCTGTTCCTTACATTGCAGCACAAACCACTAACAACGTGGGAAAAGATATCGAGGATGTCACTCGTGTTGCTGCGAACCCTTTCAATTACGGTTCAGGACATATCAGGCCAAGCCTCGCAGTCGATCCAGGACTGGTTTATGACTTAACTATCACAGACTACTTCGGCTTTCTGTGCGCCATTGGCTATAACACCACCCAGCTGTCAAGTTTCGACGAGACATACAAATGCCAACAGAACACCACCAATCTCTTAGATTTGAACTACCCATCTATATCAGTACCTAACCTGTCGGGCAAGGTCACGCTGACTCGAACACTAAAAAATGTGGGGACTCCAGGCGAGTACACAGTTACCGTTGATGCACCCGATGGAATATCAGTTACTGTGGATCCCAGCACTTTGGAATTCACCAAAATAAATGAGGAGAAGAAGTTTGTGGTTACCATAGATGCCAAGGAAGGAAGCAAGATTGGTAAGTATTTGTCTGGAGGAATCTTGTGGTCAGATGGGGTACACCAAGTCAGAAGTCCCGTTGCTGTGAAGCTGATCAGCAAATGAAATTAGTTATTTTCCACGTTATTATGGCAAAGTAATAATATGTCATTGGGAGGGGACAAACATCGTTATATTTTAACTATTGAATAATATGATCTTGCTCGTTGGTTGATGTCTCTTTCTGATTCATTAAGAAATTTATTAAGCAGTAACGTATTTTATTGAGTAATTTGTTTTTATTTTAATAAATCTATGTTCTCAATTTAAAATTAGAACCCGCAATCTGAAAAATAATAATAATAAGTTGAACCATAATATCGTACTGGACATGACATGATTTCATAACGATTTGCATACGTATATCGTACATTGTCATTGAACTTCGAATTACAAAACAAAGGGTCCTTTCCGTTTGCTCTTAATTAGATGTGGCTGAGTTTTCTTGATATTAGCTGCATTCTTGTCCTGTTTCTGTTTCTGTAACATATAATTCTTTTAAAATAAGCCCTTTGAGAAACTCGAATAAAAAAAATAAAAAGTTAAAAAAAACGTCGTGTTTGGAAATTTTTAATCATTATATTTGGATTGTTAATCGGATCAGGTTAAGACTAAACCTGATGATTAAAAAGAAAATGCTGAAACCTTTCAGCCCGGATGTTTCGAGCCCAAATTATTTGATGGGATGACCCATTGTTGGTTCATGTTTCTACTTTAATTCAAAGGAGCCTGTCGACAATTAATTTCTTGTTCTCAACTCGATACTTTTTCAATGGCTTTGAAGCTCTAATCTTAAAAGCATTTCTATTTCACTGGCCCAAGGCAATTTGTTCACTTAATATTCAAGCAATTCTATCTATAAAAATAAAAAATAAAAAATTATTAGTTCCCCAAGTCCTCCGGTAAAATCTAAACGCTTAATTTCAACTTTGTCTTCCATCCCTAATCTCTATAAATAAAAAATAACCAGAAAAAAAAAAAAAAAAGCAGTCTTATGAAAGTCCGCGTGATCATAATATTTTAGATGACCTCAGCAATTCGCGAACCAAGAATCAAGAACAGAATCCTTGATTCTTGACACCTGTTGCCAGGGAAGCAGGCTCTCTCTCTCTCTCTCTCACAAATTGGCCCCTGCTATCATTTTTCTTCCATGGTTGTTGAAAAAAATAAAAAGAATCCTCGTCGATTTTTTCTTGGATTATGGGCCAATTTCATTAATGGATCATGCTGCCGGCACAGTAACAAGGGATCCCTTCTGACTTCATTATTGGATCAAGCTGAACTTGCAAGGTTTATACCTTGTTGATAACAGCCGAAAAGACATTCTCTGGCTGCTTGTTGGGTTTCAATTGCCATTCAATATTCATGCCCTCTTGCCTCCTGCAACGTAATTCCCGTTTCCCCGCAGTCTCTGCCAAAAAAATCTGTCAAGTCGTTTCAACTTACAGATATTGTAACGAATAAAAATCGGCAGTTTTTTGTTGATTTGTTCAAATCATTTGATTCAAATGACAGCTTCCGTTGGTACTCAAACAGAATAACATGCTGTTAAATTGAAAGTCTCATTCAATTCCCACCACCCTATCTCATTAGATTCGGAAATTATAGTTGCCATAATACTGACAATTGTTATAGTGGGTCATAATCCTTGATCATGACCCTAATGCAAATATGATTATCTAAACAAGAAATAAATCACAGTTAGATAAGAAGCATATCAGTAATACAAGTTTGTAGTTGAAAATATATAAGGGCATGATAATCCTTCAAAATTAGAGTTTATAGTCTTTAATCTGTGCTGTTGAAGCAGATATTTCAGTATCTTTTTTTTTTCTTTTTTTTTTGGAAAAAAAAAGGAAAACCAAAAGCAGGTTTAATCTCTTTATTCTTTTGCTTTTGTATTTTAGAACCACATCAAAGAAAAGCAAAAATGTGTTTCCCAAAGCTTTCTCTCATGCTTATTCTATCTTTCATTCTTTACTGTTTGTTTCTAATACCCACTTTTGCAATTAAAAAGGTAATGCATTTGTCCTCAAAAGGTTTTATATATTTTTTTTTTTCATTCGAAAGAAACCAGAGTGTACTTGAATTGATTTTCATTTATATCCTGATATCTTTTTCAATTTATGTTTATGTTGTCTTGGCCTGTTAACAGTCATATATAGTGTACCTGGGGTCACATGAACATGGTTCTGAAGTTTCTGTGGCTGATCTTGAGAGGGCAACCTATTCTCACCATGAGTTTCTTGGATCATTCTTGGGCAGGTATCGTCTTCTAAGCCTGTAATGCTGTTGGCTGTTGCTGTGTGTAATTCTCTAGTAGATAATAAATGTATACCATTTCTCATGCAGTACTGATAAGGCCAGAGATGCAATCATCTACTCGTACAACAAGCATATCAATGGCTTTGCTGCACTGCTGGAAGAGGATGTGGCAGCCCAAATTGCAGGTAAGAACGTTCCTTTTTTTTTTTATTTTACTTTCTTTTTTCTGATTTAATAATGGAAAAATCCCCCCAGCACGAACTTGGGACTCTTGCGGATAACCCACATAAACCCAAGTTCGGTCCTTTTATCACCTTAGCCAACCAGTAAATGTGTAACTCGAGCTAAGTTAGAATATGCATTGAATTATTTCTTGGTGCCTACGACTCTGCGTTAAACTTGTAACTATGTCATCTGTCAATGCAGAACATCCAAGCGTTGTGTCAGTCTTCTTTAACCAGGCAAAGAACCTTCACACAACACGCTCATGGGATTTTATGTTACTGGAGAGGAATGGTGTAATCCACTCCAATTCTGCGTGGAGTAAAGCCAGATTTGGTGAAGATGCCATCATAGCAAACCTTGACACTGGTAACTTCTTTTCTCTGCTCTATCTTTTTTGTTTTTCTACTTTCCTAAAACTAAAATTTTCTTTCCTTTTTCTCCCATACCTTTGTTGTTTAAAATCTGGACTTTCGTCACCATCTGTACAGTTGAGGTACTGTACCATATAAAAAAATATATTTTTTTTTCAGTAGTAGGGAATCTGTCTGGCTTGTTGCTTTGAATTGTTGAATTGAAAGTTGAAGCAGAAAACTAGTTCATTCAAAAGCACCGACTAATATGCCGCCATTGGAATCACTAAGTGGACCCATCATACCTTTTGTCTTTTCTAGCTGGGTGCAGAAGGGTGTCTTTGTTTCTTCTTTTTGCCAAATTGGTCTCATGTGGGACATCCTGCACGTTAATCATTTGAAATTTTATCGTGGTCTTGTGATAGGTGTTTGGCCAGAATCAAAGAGCTTTAGTGATGAAGGATATGGACCCATGCCATCGAAGTGGAAAGGAATATGCCAGAATAACACTAAAGCTGGAGTTCCCTGCAACAGGTCATAACGATTTTCTTAATCTCTATTTCATAGTTGAATTATTCTTTGGCTTAGAGAAATCCACTGACGGATGCCTTGTCACTTTATGGATGTAATGGGGGGAGATTTTCAAGGTACAGGATATAGCGTCACCTTTCTGCCCACTGAATGATTGTTGTCCATTGATCTGCCTTTAATTTACATTACCATACCGTGCAATTTACTTTTTTTCATTTTACGAAGTTCATGTGGTCCGGACTAAAACTCAGTTAATAGGCCAGGCTTCTGATTAAGCAATCTGATTTGTGTGTTTTTTTGGTACTGGTGTGGTGTCAGTTTCTAAAGCTGAGTAATTGAAGAAAAAAAATGAGGGAGTGTTGACTTTAGTTTTGACTACTAAGTTATTTTGCAGGAAGCTTATTGGTGCACGTTACTTCAACCGAGCATATTTTGCTGGTATAGGTTCGAGGGATCCCTCTTTGAAAATTGACCCATCTTTGAATTCTGCTCGTGACCATGAAGGCCATGGGACTCACACTCTATCAACAGCTGGTGGTAACTCTGTTCCCGGAGCAAACGTATTAGGCTTGGGTAATGGGACAGCCCGAGGTGGCTCCCCTAAAGCTAGAGTGGCTGCTTACAAGGTGTGCTGGCCACCTGCTGAAGGTGCTAGTGAATGCTATGATGGTGACATCATGGAAGGCTTTGATTCAGCTATACATGATGCTGTTGATGTGCTTTCAGTGTCACTTGGTGGGGATCCCAACGATTATTTCAATAATAGCATTGCGATTGGTGCCTTTCATGCTGTGAGAAAGGGTATTGTTGTGGTGTGCTCGGCCGGAAATGATGGACCGGGTTATGGAACGGTTTCAAATGTTGCTCCATGGATGATAACTGTGGCAGCAAGTACGTTGGACCGGGAGTTTCAAGCTTTTGTTGAACTCCAAGACGGGAAGCGCTTCAAGGTTCTTCTCCATCCAAACATTCTTTTTCTTACCAAGCTTCTTCCCTTCCTTTTATACCGTTATATAAGTCTGTTCTGACTATCCAACTCCAGGGAACAAGCCTTTCTAAACCTTTAAGTGAACACAAATTCTATCCGCTTGTCATGGGGAAGCAGGCCGTAGCTGCTGGTGCATATATTGATGACGCGTAAGAACACGTTGCTACAAGTCTCTATTTCTAACTCGGGTTTCACGTACCAACTTAAAGTATACACAGTCATGAGTTTTATTCTGGTGATGTGTTGATTCTAAAACTGAGCGGCAATAACATTGTTTCCGTGCAATGCAGTAATCTCTGCATGAAAGAATCACTGGATCCTGAGAAGGTGAAGGGTAAAATCGTGGCCTGTCTCAGAGGAGGAAATGCAAGAGTAGAAAAGGGCCAAGATGTGGCTGCAGCTGGTGGAGTGGGTATGATTCTTTGCAATGATAAGCAAAGTGGTAATGAACTCATTGCCGATCCCCATGTCCTGCCTGCAACACAAGTTACTTACACAGATGGTCAAGCTATCATCGACTACATTATTTCTTCCAAGTATAATCACTTTCTCTCACTCTTTTCCGCTTGATCCACAAATTTGTCCTTACCAATTATTTATACATGGTATAAATTGTCAGGAATCCCGTGGGATTCATCACACCCCCAAAAGCGCATCTGCATACAAGCCTTGCTCCATCCATGGCTTCATTTTCCTCCAGGGGACCGAATAGCTTGACATCTGATATTATAAAGGTTTACATCTTATCTAATGCATTCTAAGCATTTCTAAGCCTGGTGTATTCTACTTTCTTAAGCTGTGTTTTACTCGATTGGATATGAGCTGCCCTTTACTGCTATCGATTGCAATTTTAGATTACTTCAAACATATTCCTTGTCTAGCCTGATGTTACCGCACCTGGAGTAAACATTATAGCAGCCTACACTGAAGCAACAGGCCCTACAGGCGTCCCCAGTGATAATCGCAGGTTTGCTTTCAACACTGAATCGGGTACATCCATGTCCTGTCCTCACGTCTCTGGCCTTGTTGGTCTTGTCAAAACCCTCCACCCTGACTGGAGTCCGGCAGCCATAAGATCTGCAATCATGACAACTGGTAAAGACCTCCAGAGCTTTCAATGATCCTTCTGTCAGTTGTTTAGCTTCATCTGATGCCTCTTCCCAATTTTGCTGCAGCAAGAACTAGGGATAACACTAAGCATCCAATGCGGGACGGAGACAATAAGGAGGCAACAACATTGGATTACGGTTCTGGACATATTAGACCAAACCGGGCCGTTGATCCAGGATTGGTCTACGACCTAAGTACTGATGATTATTTATACTTCCTTTGTGCCATTGGCTATGATCAAAAGAAGATCGAACGTTTAACTGGCAGTCCATACAAATGTCCCGAATCAGCCAGTCTCTTGGATTTCAATTACCCTTCGATGGCAGTCACTAAACTCTCTGGTTCACTCACTTTGACCCGGAAACTGAAGAACGTCGGATCACCAGGCAAATATGCAGCCCATGTTAGAGAGCCATATGGAGTTTCAGTTTCGGTTGAGCCAGACACCTTGACGTTTGAGAAAGCCGGTGAAGAGAAAAGCTTTAAGTTGACCTTGAAACCCAAGGGGGCTGGTGCAGCTAAGCATCATGAATTTGGAATGCTAACGTGGGCGGACGGTAAACACTATGTTAGGAGCCCAATTTCAGTGATTGATGCTGGTTCTCAAACTTAAAGGCAAATTATCAGGAAAGCCTACTATGGCTGAACAAGATTCTTTTGGGGAGATGCAAACACAACCTGGGCAGTCTTGACTAGATTACGTTAAGATCGTTCTTTTGCTTGAATAACAATAACGATAAATTCTATTTTGGTCTCCTAAATAATGGAGGAAAAATTAAGCCTTCAAATTCAACTCAATAGTTGCTGAGAAGATAACAGTGATGACACCTGAAAGTAGTAATACAAATTTCATGCCTCTTCCTAATTGCTACCTGCAAAATACACATCAAGGCAAGAGGCGAGCATGTTCGAGTACAAAGCCTAGATCTTGCTCAGCAAACTCGAAAGATGAGGAATTTACATTCAGAGATGGAGACAATCTCTTGACAATAACAATCCCACCAACAAACTCTGGTGGTTGGGACATTGATATTTTTGTTATTGAGGCTCTATAGGATCCCCATGTACATAGAGCAAGTCCCGTGTTCACGCGTATTCTTACCAGGTAAAACTATTCATCACACTTCAACAACCGCCACTTCCTTGTTGTTGTGAGTACAACTTCACTGCCAGGGCCCCATTTTCCCTTTCTATTTCAGAACATCACCTTCTTGGCAAAGATGTCAGCATCAATCTTGATGTACGCCTTTCCCGCATTCTGGATAACTCCTGAGTATCACTTGACAAGAGGGAACATCATTTCTTTTGTTACACCTACCACTTGTCTTAAAAAAGTGTAATATATACACACACACATATACATGATTCTATGTGATATCAACGCGATCCACTCAATAATCTTGTGGAACTGGAAAAATGGATCATCTTGTAGAACTAAAAGACTTTAAATAATTTTTTTCTTCCATTAATTGGTTCGCCTTGAGGTTTGAACTCGGAACTTCCAATTTGTTAAACGATTTAAGTACCAAGGAGTTAGAATTCAATGAATTTGTTCATGCAGATGTTAGTCTAAATGGCCTGATGCGTGCCCAAGATTGAAGGTAAAGACAGGTGCCAGGCCAAGCCCATAGCAAGGGCCCACTTAAAGTAGATGTGGCGGCGATGCACATGTGGGACCCCGGAACATGTTGGGAAAAGGCCCCAAGAGCTTATCATAACCCTTAAAATAAAAAAAAAAAGTAAAGTGCTGTTTATCATAATTCTTGATTATATGCATACATCTAACTATATTATAATTATTAATAAATTATTTTATTTTATTTTATTTTTTAAACACAATTATTTATTTTATTATAACAATAACAAAGTGACATGAAAATTTTCGTGGGAATCGTATCAGTCAGAAATACAAAGAGTGTAACATTTTAGAAAAAAAAAAAAAAGAAAAAACAAAATTTTAAATGAAAAATGGAAGGGACAGCGAGGATAAGAAGCAATAGACTACCGAAAAACAAAAATTTTTGCTATATACGGCATTTTGCCTGGCTGTACCGGACAATCAACAACGCAAACCCCCGACGGAGCGTCTTCCTTAAATCCGTGTCCGAGTAGGAAGTCGAGATTCGAATTCTTCTTTGTAGAGAAGAAATTCTTTCTTTTTTAAAAAAATAATTATTTTTTAAATAATAATATATATTTCCATCTTCCCTTGGAGGGCAATTCGAAAGAGATAACATAAACTTCATTTGATCTTCAATTTTACTGCGAAGGCGGATTTAAAGAGGTAAAGAAAAAGGTTCGGAAGATGTCATACGCGTATTTATTCAAGTACATCATCATCGGCGATACTGGTAAAATTTTAATTTAATTTTCTTTTTATTTATTTATTTTTATTTTTGAAATTGAGGCAATCTTGCTTTGGAACTATGGGATTATTGTTATTATTATTGGGTTTTGGTTTGTTTTTTTTTTTTTTGTTTTGTTTTGGGGTTTCTTGTTGATGTGGAAATATGAAAATTAGGAGTGGGAAAATCGTGTCTTCTTCTACAGTTCACGGACAAGCGGTTCCAGCCGGTACATGACCTGACCATCGGCGTGGAATTTGGGGCTCGCATGATTACTATTGATAATAAGCCTATCAAGCTCCAAATTTGGGACACGGTCTGCTCTTTTCCTCTTTTCTTTTTCTTCTTTTGCTGATGGCAAGAGCGTTTGGGTGCATGGGTGGGTGTTGGGTTAATTTTTTAAATTGGGCTGAAGTTCTGTTGGAAATCTCTGAACTTGGATTATATTTATGAGTTAAGGTTTTAGGTTTATCCTCTGTTCTTGTAAATTATATCTAGACCTGTTGTTATTTATGTGTGTCTATTGGATTCAATATATTTTTTTTTTTTTCTCCAAGTGTAGAATGGAGAAATTTTGATATTTGGTTCTTGGTGTTACTAAAGTTTCCAAAAAAGGAAAAAAAAAGTTGCCTTTTCTTCCTATTCTTGTTGGTTGTATTGTTCTGAGGTTCACTGCTGCAGTTGAGAAGGAAAGGTGCTGTTTTCTTAACAATGATTTTGTTTGGTGAACAGCTTGTTTTAGAAGATATTTTTGATTTTTTGGGCTGAATGAGAGAGAAGAGAGAATGTTATTGGTCTTCTTGGCCAAATGGATGTATTCTGTCCATCTCTTAGTAACATCTAAGCTGTTGTCCCTGACAAAATGAGAACCTTTTTCCTTTCTGTTTTTTATTTTTTTTTCTCCTCTTTGTGTTGGTACTGATTTTCTGTTCCAGTAAGCCTTAACTGTTGTGCGGATGAAGTTAAGCTGATGATGTTTCTGATGTAACAGGCGGGGCAAGAATCCTTCAGATCAATTACAAGGTCCTATTATAGAGGAGCTGCTGGGGCTTTGCTTGTCTATGATATTACCAGGTAGCTTCTTTATTTGAGCTGTGTCTTCAGTCTTTGGGACGAGTTGCTGAAGTTATGACTTTTGTTCTTTGTTTTTCTTACTGCATTTTTTGTTTATTTGTGAATTAAACATTTTGAGTCTCGAAGGTTTTCATGATGCTTTTGGCAATCATGGCAAATTTTTTCACTGAATCTTCATCAACCCCTACTGGTAGCCAAAAAGCCCTGACATTTGAAATGATTCAGAAGCTTTCTATTTAGTATCTTGATGCTGTATAAGGAAGTTACCTAGAAAGATTTTACATATACTTTAATTCAGCTGAGCCTATGCTGATGAGTGGGGCCTACATTGGGCTTGCACTATCAATACCCTGAAAGCACACAAGGTATTGCGAGCCTTTTTCCATCTACCTATTGCAGCTATGTGCAAGCCTTCACAGCTCCTAAGTGGTCAACTCCATTACATATGATACAAAAGAAAAAATTTAGTTTGTAATAAAGTGTATGCAAGCTTCCATTTTGAATTATAATTTGCTCTGGTCTTGTTCATTTTGCTATCCAGGAGAGAAACTTTTAATCATTTGGTTAGCTGGCTGGAGGATGCAAGGCAGCATGCAAATGCAAACATGACAATTATGCTCATTGGTAACAAGTGTGATCTTGCTCATAGAAGAGCTGTGAGCACAGAGGAAGGAGAGCAATTTGCAAAGGAGCATGGATTAATCTTCATGGAGGCCTCTGCAAAAACTGCTCAGAATGTTGAGGAGGTAAGCAAACATAATACTCAGGTGATGGAGCACTTTGTTTTAGAAAATGTCTCTAATCAGTATCATTCATCTGTGACATCTTAAAATGTTAATTTTCTTTCCACAGGCATTTATAAAAACTGCTGCAACAATATACAAGAAGATTCAGGATGGAGTTTTTGATGTATCAAACGAGGTTAGTGTGCATTCTTTCCATTGGCTAGTCTCTCATCTCCATCTAAGCTCTCGTGTGAAAATATGTTTTGCTAAGAGTCAAAGATAAAGTTGCCCAAAAACTACCTTTGTTTTAAATTTTGAGTTCTGACTGTTGTGGTTTTGACTGATCAGAAGTTTCTCTATCATGCCTTCTTACTAAATGGTTGTCCTAGAGGACTTCAATTTACTTTTTGGTTTTGTGGCTATCCATGGTTCCATGAGATTTATGTTCTCAGCTGCATTTTTATCAGTTTAAGGCACAGTCAATATGTAGGCACCCTGGTTATTGTGTTGGTTAATGAGACCTGTAGATGGGTACAGCTGATATATAGTATTATACACTTTGCAGTCTTATGGAATAAAAGTCGGATATGGTGGAATTCCGGGGCCATCAGGAGGCAGAGATGGCTCCTCTTCTCAAGCTGGAGGCTGTTGCAGTTGAATTTGACATCTCTGATGTGGGCGGGACAAAACTTGTTTCCTCACAACTCTTTCAACTTCTTCCTCGATTTCTTTTTCTGTTCCTTAGTAGTGTGTCCAAATTCTCATGCAAGTGATCTCGGGGTATATGGATACTTAATCGTGCTGCCATGTTTAATATTTGTAAATTCACGTCACTTTCTGTTTTTTTTTGTTCTCCTCTTTCATTTTTATCCTCCATTTGGCCGGAGTGTCAATTACCTCTGCCGAATCATCATTGAAAGAAACTGGGATGCGGGGTTTATCTGTTTGTCCTTGTCAATATTTACAGTTTTTAAGTAGAATGCTTGGGGCACTAATTGTTAAACAATGTACGGGGATTCCAGCTTAACTTGTTCCTTTGCTTGAATATGTACGATGAAACCCAGATGAACATTTTCATTGTTGCAATTAAACACAGCATGCACTCTACAAATACTCAATTTTGTTTCCTTGCACCAACGTATTGACTTCAATGGGGTCATCATCATATCAGAGCCAGAGCTCGGTCCTCTGTTTCCGGACACCACCGGAGAAGGATTGTGGGTCTTTGAGCAGGAAAAGTCGGATTGAAGAATGAATATATGAAGGCCACGCAGGGGGGGGGGTGGGGGCGCCATGACATTGCCGACTTTTTGTTGAATTTGTAGCGAAAGACGACGCAGGGAAAACAGACCTTTTCATGCCACATTGGCCGGGGGGGGGGGGAGGATGTATCCTCACATCTGTTCACACGAAAAGATTCCGAGCGACACGTGTACCCAATCACAGCTGTGAATGGTGGTGCACGTCTGCCTGTATGCAGCCTGATGACACACATACACCAGATGACCGTGAATGTATCCATAGGCCTCCGCACCTATAAATAGAATAGCAAATGTTGCCGGACCATCCAGTGGTAGGGTAACTCAACCGTGGTTCGAATCTTGGTATGGATACCTTAAAAACAAAGAAAGCAAATAACAATGAATATTAACAAATAAAAATGAAATTAGCTCATTTATATATAAATAAATTTGGATGATTCATTCGAAATAATGAAATTTTTTAAACTCAGGAAAATATTATTTTGCAAAATTAAATTAATCTGGTGTGTTATTTTCTCTCTCATGAATTCTCGTACAATTCCTGTTTCTTCCTTCAGTCATATGAGCGAGACGACACGAGACATAACATAGACGAGTAAGAGGGAGAGGGAGAGAGAGAGATAAAGAGAGAGAGGGAGAGAGAGAGAGAGCGTTTTGTATTGATTTTGTGGGATTCAAAGAAGAATCGAGAATCCAGAAGGTCCTCTCTTACCATCATTTGTTGTTTTTTTTTTCATTTTCATTTTTTTTTTTTTGTTTTTTCTTGGTCCGGTTAAGTTGCCGATCTGAAAGAATCGGAAGTCTACCGGATCTTGAATTCTTTCGCTGTGAGCTTTCTTTCTAAACCCTAATTTCTCTCCCAAATGGCATCAACCGGTATTACGAATCAAGGCCAACAGGGAGGAGGGGCAGGCGGCGGCGGAGGAGGAGGGGGAGGATTTGATTTGAATAAGCTGTTTAAACCATCTTCAAGCCCTATGAATATGATGCCACCGCCACAGCCCCAACAGCAACAGCAACAGCAAAACCCATCTTCTATTCCAATCCCAAATCCAACTCTAACCCTCGATAACAGTAGTGGTGGCGGCGGAGGAAATCTCACGAACTCACCTTCATTCCCTCAACCTTCCTCCTCTTCTTCTCCTTATCTGACGCCATCTTCCTCTTACCCTCCTCCCAGTGGGCCCTACCACCTCCATCAACACAACCCTTATCATCCTCACTATCTCTCTGCTTATCCACCGCCACCACCACCTACCCAACTTCAACAGAACCATCATCACTACCTTCCTAACATGCACCAGCAGCAGCAGCAGCAGCAACAGCAACAGCCGCAGAACAGAGCTCAACCCATCTCCTCTTATCCAACGCCTTCTATTCCTTCCCCACCTCCAATTCTACCTAACCAAAACCCTAATTCTGGTGGTGCTGTCCTGATGGAAATCTTGACCAATCAGGGCCAACAACAACAACAACCTCCTCTCTCCAATAACAGCCTGACATCTGTCGCATCGGTCATTAACGCCCCCGTCCCTTCTGCACCGCATGTCAGCTTAGCGTCCCCAACTCACCTTCAGCAGCAGCCCAGCCCTGCCCCTGTACGGATGCTCAGCAGTAAGATCCCAAAAGGGCGTCATTTGATTGGAAGCCATCCCGTGTACGATATTGATGTGAGAATGCAAGGGGAATTGCAGCCCCAACTTGAGGTCACTCCCATAACTAAATATGTCTCGGATCCAGGCCTTGTACTTGGTCGCCAGATAGCTGTTAATAGGAATTATATTTGCTACGGGCTCAAACCCGGTGCTATCCGCATCCTCAACATCAATACTGCTTTGCGATCCTTGCTTCGTGGCCATAACCAGGTTCTTTCCTTTGTGAATTGCTATTGCTGTATTGTAATTGCTGTATTGTAGAGTTGAACGTACTGTATGAATTGGATTCCCTTGAATATGTTTGTACTAGTTGATTCAGGTTTTTATTAGATCTTTGCTTGAGTTTGAACTTTGAAGCCCTTTGGTGTCCCAATGCATATCATAGCCTGGTAACTCACCCCAGCATGTTGTATTAATCTGAATTGTTATTTGTAGCAGTTGCATCTCCATCAATTCTTCTGCTACATTCAGTTGGAAGGTGAATGAGAATTACGAGAATGGCTTTGCCTGCATAGAACCAAACTAACGATTACTTATGAGCTCAAACTTTTGGTCATCATTTCAAGCATGGGCAACATAGGAGTGTCCAACCTTTGGATTTTGTGCCTAGCTGTATGGACTTCCAGCAAACATTTTTTTTTTTTTCTTTGTGTGTGTGTTAGTGGTGGCTTCAACTTGTCAAAATTTTCTTATCCTTCATTCTCTGATAGAAAACTTTGCTTTCTTTTTTAATATCCATATGTGTTAACTGTTGGACTACTCCATAGTCTTCCAGTAACTACACCTCTTGGAAAATTCATTAGGTCTCATTGTCTTGTATTATGCATAATTCCCAGATATCACATCATACTAAAATTCTGGTGCTCTCTTGCTTATTAATTTGTATGCACTTATCTTTTGTAGAAAGTAACTGATATGGCTTTCTTCGCTGAGGATGTTCACCTTCTAGCAAGGTAACTCTTGGCCTTGTGATTTATTTTATTTATGTTTCTAAGTGAAATCTACTAACTTTCGTTCTTGCAGTGCCTGTGTTAATAGACGAGTTTTTGTGCGAAAGATTAGTGAAGGACCAGATGAGGAAGACAAGCCTCAAATTTTTGAAAAGATTGTCCTTGCCCTTCATATAAGAGCAGAGGGAGAATCAGTCCATCCGCGAGTCTGTTGGCATCCTCACAAACAAGTAATGATGGATTTTTCATTCATCAAAAAAGATCCTGTCACATTGTTTTGTCTTCTTTTTCGTTTCTTCCATATCATTGTAAATTTGACCTTGTCATTGTGATGGCTATGTGTTCAGGAAATTTTGATGGTTGCAACAGGAAATTATATCCTGAGACTTGATACTATTAAAGCTGGAAAAGGAGAAGTGTTTTCAGCTGAGGAACCTCTCAGTTTTCCAATTGACAAGTTGATTGATGGGGTTCAGCTTGTTGGTAAACATGATGGTCAAATTACTGAGTTATCCATGTGTCAATGGATGAGCACCCGTTTAGCTTCAGCATCAACTGATGGAACGGTTTGTTTTTGACCTTTTTCCTTCCTTTTTTTGAGGTCTTCTGGCTTATTCTTTTGTTTCCTCTAGACCTCTAACTGTTGAAGATTGCTAAGCTCAAATGAGAATATCATCTATTGCTTCTCCTGCAGATGTCATTGCAGGCACAAAGCTGTAGGAGACAATGTCTATAATCTCACCTTATTAAGATTTATTTGGGATTCAAATTAATGTACAAAATATTATTACACTTGATCAGGCCACTTGATAGTATATCCTGGATAAGAAAATTAATATTCCACTCTTCTGTTGCTCTTTTTCGTAAAACAATCATTTATGTGTTGCAGGTCAAGATTTGGGAAGACCGTAAGGCGGTACCACTTGCAGTATTGAGGCCACATGATGGTAATGTTGTCAACTGCGTGGCATTCTTGGCTGCTGCTCATCGCCCTGATCATATTGTTCTTCTTACTGGTGTAGGTTCCCTTTCTTTCTACAGGAGATAGTCTTAAGAATGCAGAACTTCTCAGTGTAATAAAACAATATGATGTGCAACTTTTACCATTTTTCCTTCTGTTTTTCTAGTGATGTAACTACATTATCATTGTTGGTTAGTTTGACAATCAGATTTATGTTTATCATATTTACTGATTCTTTCCATTTTTAATGCAGCTATGATTAAAACATTCTTAATTGTCATTTTTGACAGGGCCCACTAAATCAGGAGGTGAAGATATGGGCCTCTGCCAGTGAGGAAGGCTGGTTGTTGCCCAGTGATGCTGAATCATGGCAGTGCTCTCAGAGTTTAACCTTAACTAGTTCTGCTGAATCTAGTGTTGAAGATGCATTCTTTAATCAAGTTGTAGCACTACCCCGTGCAGGATTATTTCTGCTGGCAAATGCCAAGAAGAATGCTATATATGCCGTACACATTGAATATGGGCCTTATCCAGCTGCAACTCGCATGGATTACATTGCTGGGTTTACTGTTACAATGCCTATTCTGAGTCTTACTGGAACTAGTGACACTTTACCAAATGGAGAGAATGTTGTTCAGGTATACTGTGTGCAAACGCAGGCCATTCAGCAGTATGCATTGGACTGGTTACAGTGCTTGCCACCATCAATTGAGAACTTTGAGTTAGAGAAAACAGAATCCAACTCTTCTCGTGCTTTTGATGCTTATAGCAATGATGGCTCTGCCATTGCAGAGTCATCTCATGGACTTAAACCATTTGAAACAGGTAATGTGAATCCTGCACTACCCTTGATTTCAAGCAGTTATGAAAGTGCTACGGTCGTAAGCCTTCCTGAAAAGGTAGCCTCTTCTGATGCTACCGGCCAGCCAGATGACGTTGTATCTTCCATGGAAACCAAGTCTACAGCTATGCCATCGCATGGTCATGCTGAATATATCAATAATACGTCACCTCCACTTCCTTTGAGTCCCAGGTTGTCTCGAAAGTTGTCAGGTCTTCGAAGTCCTAATAGAACTGAGCCTACTATGCAACTCAGTGATCACATTGGGGAACAGCCGGTTGTGGACTATTTGGTTGACCACAGAATGGACACTATGCAGGAAAATGTTGCTGATACCACCTCTTCCTCAGGTGACAATTCAAGGAAAGGTGAGAAAAAGTTTGTCCAAACTGACATCAAAATGGTTCCGGAACCTTCATCAATGTATAGACACCCAACCCATCTTATAACACCATCAGAGATACTGTCTAGGGCTACATCTGATAATTCTCAATTGTTCAGTGGAGTAAATGCGGGAGAATCGAAGATTCAGGACGTGATTGTCAGCAATGATACAGAAAATGTTGAGGTAGAGGTTAAAGTTGTTGGGGAGACGGGAAACAATCAAAGTAATGACTTTGACTACTCTAGGGAGCCCCAAGTTGCTGTTGTAGAGAAGAAGGAAAAATCCTTCTATTCTCAGGCCTCTGATCTTAGCATTGAGATGGCAATTCAGCAGGCTAATCAAGGTGGTGTGACTGAGGCACTTGATATAACTAGCAGTTGCGAACACAAAGATCAAGATATGGCAAAAGATGTGATGGGAAAGGTTGGTGATTCAGAAACTCTCGTGGTAACTCAACCTTCTCAATCCCCTGTTACGAAGGGAAAAAAATCAAGGGGGAAAAATCCACAGATATCTGGTCCATCTTCCCCTTCCACAAGTCCTTTCAACTCCACGGATTCATCAAATGAAGCAGGATGCAGTTCAGGTGCCCAATTTAGTGATTCTGCATTATCTCAGTTGTCATCCATGCAGAATGCTCTTGATCAGGTGACTGAGGTTTCGAATTGCTCCTATGGTCTGTTTTACATATATGAATTTTTATAAGTTTATGAAATCAATTGGCATAATTGACAGCCATGATTATGATAGCATTCTTATGTCTGACATGTTACTTTAAATTCCAGCATTTTGATGAGATTACTGAATTTTCTGTTTGTGGTGAAATTCAATTTAAAGCCTCAATGTCTCTCTTTTTTCTGTTTTTTTTTTTCTTTTTATTTTTTAAAATTCCAACCCGAGTTCTAAGTTGAAATCCCAATATTTCTCTCTGAAGAAAGAGCAAGGCAAGGTGGGGGCTAGATATTTCATTTGTAATAGTTATTGAGCTCACTAGAGTTAAGGGCTGACACTGATGAATATTTTCTGTTGACTAGAGCTAAGGGCTAATGAGCTTGTCATATTTTAACAGCTAATGAGTATGCAGAGAGAAATGCAGAAGCAGATGCATACAATGATTTCTGTTCCAGTTTCCAAAGAAGCCAAAAGACTCGAGGGATCCCTGGGCCGAAGCATTGAGAAACTCATCAAGGCTAATACTGATGCTCTATGGGCTCGCTTCCAAGAAGAAAATGCAAAGCATGAGAAGTTAGAACGAGATCGAGTACAACAAATAACAAATTTGATCATGAACTGCATCAACAAGGATTTGCCTGCAGCTTTAGAGAAAACTTTGAAGAAGGAGATAGCTTCAGTTGGACCTGCTGTGGCTCGTGCAGTTGCTCCCACTCTGGAGAAAGGCATATCATCAGCTATTACAGAGTCAGTCCAGGTTTGCTGCCATAACTTTCCATTCTTTTAATCTCCTTAGTCTTGCTAGGTGTCTTGTTGGATCAAAGCACTTCAAAGTTGTCAATATCCTTAATCTATGATTGTGGAAAACAATAATTGATCCTCTCTTTTAATTGCTATAGCAATGTTAAGATGGATAATAGCTTTGATTTGAATGCAATTGATCATTAAAACACATTAGAAGCATGAATTTCAGTGGCACACTGTAAAATGCTATATTGTTTAGACCTATTTGTCAATTTTCCAGAAAGGAGTAGGAGAAAAGGCAGTGAATCAGCTGGAGAAATCAGTCAGTTCAAAACTTGAAGCTTTGGTTTCCAGACAAATCCAGTCACAGTTTCAAACTTCTGGCAAGCAAGCTCTTCAGGTTTTTTAACTTCTGAACCAGGCAATATCTTTTGTACAAAGTTGTTTATTTGCATGAACTTTAATGTTCTTTAATTATAACATGGTTATGTTCTTCTTTTTCCTTTGTTTTTTCATTAATATTTTACATTGCCTTCTTTTCCTCTATTCTTTAAAAGTTATTCTTTTCTTGAGAGTTATTATGATGCTCAAAGGGCTAAACTTCAGTTGTCTCTCCTGTCAAATGAATATTGGTGTCCTGAATGTATATTTGGGAAAATTGTTTGGTCTCATTATGTTTTCTTTCTTCTTTGGTATCCTTTGAGAGTCAAAATGCTTATAATGTTTTATGATGCTAAATGTGCTGAGGCAAATAATGTGATGTGGGCATGCAGGATGCATTAAGGTCTTCTTTGGAAGCTTCAATCGTTCCTGCATTTGAGATGTCATGCAAAGCTATGTTTGATCAAATTGATGCTACATTTCAGAAAGGGCTTATTCAGCATATTAATGCTGCTCAGCAGCAGTTTGATTCTACACATTCTCCCCTGGCCATTGCTCTGAGGGTGTGTGCAATTCTGATATTTTAATTCTGGGCCAAATCATATTTATTTTACTGCTACTTGTTTGTTGTCATGTTTATTTTGCATGAAGGTGCTTGGATTTGAAAAACATACAGTGTCAAAAAATGCTTTACGTTTTATTAGATTTCTGAATTATCATGCATAGTTGAGTATGCTTAGGAACTGGTCCTATGAAAATTTTTGAATTGGAATACCACAGGAATGTTCTGTTAATTCTGTCTCAAATACTTAGGGACTGTTCTTTCTGTTAGTCCTCCATCAATGGTCCCTCACAACTGGTGAACTCCATGTTATTTGTGGAAATGTGAAGCATTAAATTTTGTGGTATCAGTACAGTATGGGTGAAATATCAAAATTTTTTTGTCCCTTGTGGGACAATCCAGTGATTAAGAGTTTAGACATCTATTCTAGAGGTCTTAGGTTCTAATCCTGTGTACAGGGGAATGGGATTTATGGGAATAGGGAGAGCTACTTTCATTGTGCAGCTTATGGCTTATTGGGCCTCTTAATGGTTCATTAAAAAAAAAAATCAAACTTTATTCTTGTTTAAGGAGGAAAAGAACAGATGGAAACTCATCACATATTTTAATAATCCTGTTGCTGCACTGTTCTCTCAGATCGTGCTCTTGCTTGGCTAAATCATTTTTGCCCTTTGTTTCTTTTGGTTGTGATAGTAGTTTGTTATTCTTTTTCAAAGACCATGTTTTATGATGCTTAATTGAACTGATGCCATAATTTTGCATAAACTGATAGGAGAATGACCTTTATCAATGCAAATATACCCACTGATGGTGGTGGAGCTCTGAGCATTTTCTTATTTGTTCTTTATTGTACTTGGAAGTTTGCTATTGTTCTACAATCTTATGCTATTGCATGTAATATTGGGATGCTTGGACAATCGCAGGATGCTATTAATTCAGTGTCATCAATGACTCAGACATTAACTGGGGAATTAGCTGATGGCCAGCGGAAGCTCCTAGCAATTGCAGCTGCAGGTGCAAACCCAAAAGTGGGAAATCCATCAGCGACAGTAAGCAATGGCCCACTGGCTGGTTTACATGAGCTGGTATGCTTATTTTTAAACTCTCGAGCTGGTACTTTATACTGAGAAACAAGCTTGCAAGAGAATTCTGATTAATTGGCTTCTTTATTTTTGATTCAATAAATTATTCAGTTTAAGTGTTCATATTCACAGACTGAAGCACCTTTGGATCCCACTAAAGAATTATCAAGATTGATAGCAGAACATAAATATGAGGAAGCATTCACAATAGCGCTGCACAGAAGTGATGTCTCAATAGTTTCATGGTTATGTTCCCAGGTACGTTTTTCTTCCAAAATGTGTATGCCATTGGATGCTTATCAAGTTAAGGTTTATGTTCTTATTGCTGATATGTCGAAATGCCTGGCCCTGGTAGACATTATTTAATGATTTATAACCTCACTTGAGGACGGAGATGGTTGGGCCAGATAGAATGGGGTATTGAATTTGCAAGCCACCTTTCTTCGCTGTTGGATGCATTCAATCATATACATCATTACCTTGGGTCCATGCCCTGCCGTCCTTGCATTAAGCAATTTGATCTAAGCCACTTTATCACGAGGCTTAATACAACTTCAGTTTAGCCACAGGGAGGACAACTAATCTACATCTCTGAAGCTTGACCTTTTAACTCAGTCAAATCAACTCTGCTTTAATGACATGAGGAGTTTCTAGGTGTGGTTATTTTGGGCTTTAGTTACCCTCTGCATACTTGTGGAATAATTTTTAAGATTAACAAGGTTGGTTGAGGGTATTGAAGGGATGGAATGCATCTAACAATTGAAGTTGTTTGGATTAAGCTTCAACTCAATTGAATTGTTTGAGGTTCAAATTTTATTGTTTCTCTCTGTGCACGCCTCTCTTGCTCAACCAGCTTTTCTCTCTCTCTCTCTGAAGAAAAGAAGAAAACTCGCATTCGTGCAAAATTGATCAGTTTGTCATCCACATTGCTCTTGACTTGCTAGGTTGATATACGGGGCATGTTAGCTGTGCAACCATTACCACTAAGCCAAGGAGTTCTGCTGGCTCTTCTACAGCAATTGTCTTGTGACATCAGTAATGATACTGCTAGAAAGCTTTCCTGGATGACAGAGGTGGCCAGTGCCATAAACCCTGCAGATCCAATGATTGTAATGCATGTGAGACCCATCTTTGAACAGGTCTATCAGATAGTGAACCATCAAAGGAGTTTACCCTCCATTTCTTCTGCGGAAGCCTCCAGCATACGCATTCTTCTACTTATCATAAACCCCGGGATTAGGAGTGGTAAATGATTTCCCCATCACTATATTTTTGTGCAAATGTGTAAAAGGACAGCGTTTGTTTTGTATAGGAACCTTGGAAACTGCTTAGGATTTGCACCACTTTGTTTTTCTATTTCTTTCTTTATATTTTCCCGTTTTGAACTCTGTACTTCGATCACATTTTCAGTTACAATTCAATTGCATAAGATTTGTGTCTTTTTAACCGTTTCCATTCATTTCGAAGTCATTACCGAGCTAAGTGGATGAATATGTCTGATTATTATTGTCTGTAAAAAGTTTGAGGTCTGCTGTTGATGGAAATTATGTGGTGTGCTGATGACTGTTATACCGACACAATAATGAATATTTTCGGACGGACCTGGTCTGACCGAGCCTGAATCCTTTAAATTACAGCCCTAAACCCTCTCACTATTTTTGTGCATGTACAAGATACAACCATTTATATGTATATGAATCTTGGAAATTGCATGTGATTCATACTGTTATGTATAATTCTGGCTTTTTTGGGCCAGCTTTTAACTTTGTATAAATACATAGCGAAATTTCAACTGGATTAGTGTTGGAGCGTGTGTTCTTTATAGCATCTCTTCATTTCTAACTTATCACTGACCTGAGTAGATGAAAATCTCAACTATTTTTTGTTATATTTGCACTGTCTGTAAAAAGTTTACGAGGCTCAGCATAAGAGATGTATATAGACGTACAGGGAGACATAGTTCAAGAGTTGATGATGGGGGATATATGGTGCGGAAATGACGTGTTCTACCAGCATTGATCAGTATGTAAAAGGGTCTATGAGGCTCAGCTTAAGAGATATATATAGACATACAGGGAGACATGGTTCGAGAGTTGATGATGGGGGCTATACGGTCCGGAAATGACATGTTCTACCAGCATTGATCAGTTTCCCACCTTCTGCTTGGTTGGAATCCTGGGAAGCCATCGGGAGTGGAATATCTGAGACAAGAGTGTGGATCCCCAGCTGTGGTGCCAATGGACAAATCGTAGTTAGCCCTGGCCTCTGGATCAGATAATGTCGCGTAGGCATCGCGGATTTCAATGAAACGTCGTCCATTAGGATCCAAAGAGGTGGCATCTGGGTGGTAAAGTTTCACCAAGTTTCTGTATGCAGCCTTGATCTCGGTACGTGAGGCATTGTTTTTGACGCGGAGAATTTGGTAGAGAGTACTCGGTGATGCTCTCCTCTCAATAGAATTTACATCAATGGTGGTTTCTGCGGCAACGACAATGTAAGCCGGAAGCCGGGGTTTAACCACCGATTTGGAAGAAGGGAAAGAATGAATGGGTGTTCTAAAGGGTGAAATTGCGGTTCTGAACATTTGTCGGGTCTGAACTTCTCAACGAGTCCGTCTTGGGATGTTGAACTTGAAAGAGAGCAAATCGGGTGCAAGCCGAACTTTGGTGCTACTCATACAATGCATTTTGACAGTGAAAAGTCTTGAGTGTGGAAAGGTTGAAGTTGGTTTTAAAGGGATGGAAACTGGGAAGAGAGGAGAGAGAGAGAGAGGAAGGCAATGGGCGCCTACCCCGAGATTGGTAGGGGATTTTAGCACATGGTTTCGGTGGAAAGATTGTGGGCTTATACACTGGAGCCTTTATTTGAAACCAGCAGCAAGGAACAACAGAAAGCTTGTGTCTTGAAGACGTTCTCCTTGTGTCGACACATAACGTTTAGAACTACCAAACACCGCAAGCTTTCACGTGCCTCCTATTCCTGGGGTTGCGTTTTACTTCTGTGTCATTTTAGTAATATTAAGCACCATAATAATAATAATAATACGTTAATTCTGTGTATGAACCCCACAATCTTTGAGACGATCTTGAGAACCAAGCAAGGCAATTGAGATGTCATCTACTAGGATTGGATTGCTTTGGTGGAGCAAGCTCGACAAGCTTAATCTTCGAGAAGGGGATGTACTCATTTCAAGGATCTTGGGGAGAAGGAAGAATTGCCCCAATATCCATCTCCTCGCCGGCCATGCTAGCAAGGGCGATGGAGAGCAGACTTTCCCGCTAGGGTTGGAATGCTCTTCTTAGTGGCCATGCTAGGGTTGGAACCTGCACGGCAAGAGTTTCCCCATGGCGTGCTAGCTATCGTTTTGAGTCAATTTACCATCATTTATTTACCGGTCTGAATTATCACAAAATAAAAAAAAGAAAGGCAAATTAAGTATCCCCAAACGAACAATAAACAAAATAACAAATGACAACGCCGATGAATCTGTTACAGATGTGTGTTATTATGTGGGGGATCTCAAGACATAGCAACAATGTTAGTCACCTTTTCTCGTGCCTTGACGTGGTGGGGCGGATAATGATGTGTCAAAGCTCAAAGGATAGAGGCAAGTGAGATTACAGAGGAGTGGGAGAGTGAAAACAGATGTGATGGACGGATGGATGAGACAGAAAAGAATACAATTTTACTGGTGGCTCTCTTTGGTCTTTGGCACTAAAAATAGAGTGTGAGGAGATACAAATTCAGGGGGCACAGAAAGGAAGCGCAAAATTAGGAAACCAACCCATTTTTTCTTTCATTCCAGCCGTTGCTGCATGCGGCTGGAAGGGAGAGAGAGAGAGATTGAAAATAAACGAAACAGAGGGTAAAAGGCATGAAAGAAGTGTCTTTGTGTGTGTGCGTGTGTGTGTGTGTGGGGGGGGGGGGTGTGGTTGAAACGGTTTAGCTTAAAATGGCGTAGCGTGTGAGCAAAGCTTAATCATCATTCTTCAGGAAACAAAGACCCCATTAGTCCCATTACAAACGACAGACAGCTGCTAGCCCTCAGGTCTCAAATTCATTCATAGAGGTAAGACACAGAGAGAGAGAGAAAACAAGAGATAATTATAAACCTCTTTTGTTGCATTGGTTTGCTTGGAATTTA
The DNA here is from genome assembly GCA_037832385.1 of Rhizophora apiculata. Lineage (NCBI taxonomy): Eukaryota > Viridiplantae > Streptophyta > Magnoliopsida > Malpighiales > Rhizophoraceae > Rhizophora > Rhizophora apiculata. The sequence goes on along the minus strand of CM075430.1, from coordinate 3,178,271 downwards.
GATCTTCTTTATGCTTTGCCTTTATTAAAAAATTCTTTCCTTTTTGTTTTTTTCCTTTTTCAACAAGAAATTTTCTTTCTGCACTGGTAGCTCTTTCCTGCATTGATTCACGCGTCATGGTTGCCACCATTGAGTCTTGCCTTGCGTAGTTGTGTTACAAAACTATTTTCTGCATCTGGGGTTGTACTTACGGTTGTTTTGCAGTATTCATAATTTGCTTGAAGCATGTCGATGCCATTTTCATTCCTAGGCCAATGCTTTTTTTCTTTTTTTCTTCTTCTTCTTTTTTATATTATTTCTGTACAGTTCATGTTCACTCATCAGGCTGATGATTCTCGTACTGCCATCGTTTTTCCTATGACCATGTCTTTTTATTTTTGTCTACACATCCTTATCTGGGTTTGATTATCTTAGCTCAATGTGACCATCACTTGACAGAAATTGCTTAGAAATGGAACAAGACAGCAGAAAGAGAGGAAGGGGAAATGAGGAAGACCAGGCAAAAGAGAACACAACAAAGAGGCAAGAAATAAGTCATCATGACGTGATTGAACTCAACGCTGAAAACAGCAGTGACAACCAGTGTGTGGACAACAAGGATGGCAGCTATGAATTATCAGAGGATGACTTGGAATTGGGCGTGTTCGATTTCCCCTGGTTGAAAGAAGGCAGCATGATCTCCAAATCAGAGGACTGGTCCTTGGAGGACACATTCTCGCCCTTTCTCCAGGACACCTGCACAACTGCTGCCCTGGAATTTTCTGGGCGGTGCTTTTGTGGAAGTCCTGCAGGTGCAGCTACTTGCTTGGCATCCACAGACATTGTTTCCCTGGAGAAATTTGAGGAAAATGTATGGTCGTTGGAAATGGAGGGCGTTTCAGCCCTGCTTAACCAGCCACTTCGACAGGAGGGGGCCTAATTAACTATTGCTGGCAAATTCACATGTACCCTTGGAAAAGGACACGCTTCATTTTACTAAATTCCAATTTGGGGTTTATTTTATTTCACGATGAACTCGAATGAGGCAGTCGGTTATACAATAACTAGATGCCACTAAGCCCATGTGGAACTAGATCTACGAGCCTTTTGAAACAAGCTTGAAATTCCTGCTTAAAACTAAAAGGACCGAACCAATTGACAAGAGTGATATAGGAGAAAGACGAAAATTTTTTGGACTTTATTAGTTGTTATTCCCACACAAGTATGTTTAACAAAAAAAATAAACGAAACTATGGAATAGATTCGAAATGCGAGAATTTAAAAAAAAAAAAAAAAATTGCATCTTGCATGTACTCAGGAGAATGTTATTTTTCCTTGGATGATCTCAATTTTGACATCACTAGTCCAAAAGAATGGGCCAACTTAAAGTAGACATAGATATGTCCACAATTCTAACATTTGGAACGAGGTAACAAAATTCTCTCCAGGGTCACCAAAACTCTCTTATGCCGTTGATTTTGGGGGTGGAAACGAAACGGAAATAAGAATAATGGGTGTGGGTCCCCACAATGGAGTTGGGGTGTGTCTCAATGGTAAGCGTTGCACCGACAAACTTTATGTCACAAAACCGTTGCAGCTTTGTGTTGGGCTTATAATTTGGTGTAAATATTATTTGCAATCCAAGTCTGTAGTTTGATTATTACGAAGATTGCGACACTGTATGATGTATAGGGGATTTAGAGGAATAGGGAAGTGGGGATAGTTATATTGGCCATTGGATTCCCTTCTTTTTTTTCCTTTTTTTTTTTTTTTTGTTTTAGCGGTCTATCAAAGACTAAGAAGTCAGAATTTCCAATCCGGAAACCACTCCCAGATGACATTGAACTTTATCGGCTAGTGGGTTCCACCTCGAAATGTAAATAAACCCAAATATTTTAGAGGGGGGCCTCAGACGTGGGGTGCTGACCAAAATTAGGATTCTTGTATTTTAGTTGTTGCAAGAAAATTTGAAAAAAAAAAAAAAAAAAAAAAGAGGTAAATCCACTAATTTCTCCCTAACCTTTAAAAGCCGTGAAATTTAGTTTGCTGGACTTGTGTGACTTAAAATCCAAAAAAAAAAAAAAAAAAACACATTGAGCTCAATTTAACTTAATTTAATCATTTCTTTTCTTTCAAGTAAAGGACTTTCTTTAAAAAACATAAAAACAACAAAAACAAAAATGCTTAGCTCTCGTGTGGGGGGCCTTGGGGGGGCCGGCCCGGGGGGGGGTTTGCGTGCGGCCGTGTGATATGTACACAAGAACCGATAAAAAAAAAAAAAAAAAAAGACAAACCAATATTTATTAATTATTAATCATTAAGTATTTTTTAAAAAAATCATAAAAAATATATAATTATCACATTCATAATTGAGATAAAAATTACATAATAATATTTTAAACTTAATTTTTTTATAAAAATAATTTATCACATAAATATTATTAAATTTGAATAAATTGTTCTTTTTTAAAAATATATTGTTAATTAATATCAAATTTTTGACATAAAATTTTAGTTATTAAAATATAAATAACATTAAAAACACTCAAAATCAAATAAAAAAAATTAAAATATTAATTAAACTAACAGCTCACATAGAAACCGAAATGAACTTGCACAGTGAGACATTAGTTGTTAATTAGCTGGTGAAGTTACAATCAAGTTAAGGTGATCGGACCAACCGTGATGATGATGAACGGTGATGTTGGTCCCACCAGACCGTAGGGGCGAGGAGCGTAGACGAGGAAGATGATGCAAGAAAGTAAAGAGTCCGTCAATCACGCGCGCTTGTTCCGACCTTCTATCTCCGATTCTTCTCTCATTTTTGTTATTCACCACTTGGTAAATCTTCCTTCTTTCTGTTTTTTTTTTCTTTTTCTTTTTTCTGAAAAAAAAAATCACTAGGTAAAAAGTTCTAATCGCTTTTTAAAATAGAAAATAAAAAGAAGAGTCACTTTCAATTGTTGACAACAGCCAGCACTAGCTAGATTCCCCGTTCTTTCATTGTCGTTATTATTCATGTGCTCTCCGCATCTGCCCATCTTCCCACTTGTAATAAAAAATAAATAATAAAAGAAATAAATTTAAAATTTTTAAAAATAAAAAATGGTGAGGAAGAAGAAAGAGAATTAAATAGCCGCTGATGCATCATTAGAATGTAACATCATTATCATCAATTCATCATAGCATAATCTGTGTCTCTCTTTCACCTTTTGCTTCACCTTTTGCTTCTGCTACTGCTACTCCCTTTTTCTTCCTCTTATCTCTCAACCTTTATTTTTTCACTTTTTTTTTTTTTTTCTAATGTTTTTGCTAAATCCGAAGTGGGGTTAACTTTATTTCCAGTAAAAACCGACACAAAGGTTTGTTCTTGGATCTCTATTCCTCAATGTGTCTTGTCTGGTGGGAACCAAGGGAATGCCTTGGCTTTCATCTTGCATTTTCACAAGGCAGACGCACAGCAATTGATTTGAGCAATCAAGATTTGTAGGTTTTTCCTCAACGAACCAAGAAATAGAAGAAAGTCCCCTTCTTTTTTTTTTTTTTTGTTTAATTCCTTGTTTTTTCTTAATTTTTTTCTTGTATTCTTCCGGGAGGTGGTGGCGGTGGCTGTCAGTGCCGCGCTTCCTCCGGCGGAGTTGGGTTGGTGACTTTAAATTCTTTTCTTATTTGGGAGACAAGAAAAGGGTTCTGGGGTGGCAAGATGAGGGTGAGAAATGTGGTGATTGGGATGCTATTCGTGACGGTGATTGCCCCTATTGTTCTTTACACTGATAGATTCGCCGCCTTCAAGGCTTCTTCTTGTAAGTTCTTTCTTCCTTTATGTTCTGTTTCCTTTCTTCCTTTCCCATTATTTAATTTTTCCACATAATTTTGATTACTTTTGTAATTTGATTTTGCAGCTAGAAACGAATTTCTTGAAGATGCGACCGCTTTTGTATGCATCCTTTCTCTTCAACAATTCCTCCTTTGGTTTTTTTTTTTTTTTTTTTTTTAAATTTCCTTTTATTTCTTTATATTTTTAATTAGTTCTTGAATTTTTGATATTAATCTTCTTTAATTTCTTAATTTTGTTTGTTCTTTCATTCCTCTCCAGACCCTCCCTGGTGATACCAGGCATCTGAATTTGCTACCCCAGGTAAATTCTTTTTACTTTTTCCACTGTTTTAAATTTTTCTGTTTAATTTTGCCAGAAAAAAAGGAAAAAGAAAAAAAGAAAAATGAAATCTTCATTGTTACCGATCTGTTTGGTTAGTGATAGATACAAATTTCAGAATTTACTTTTTTGGGTACAGGAATCATCCACAATTCTTAAAGAACCCATTGGAATTGTATATACCGATAACTCTACAGCCACCTCCTCTGACATTCAAACCAAAGGTGATTTTCTTTTTCATTTTTTTTTTATTTTTATTTTCTTGAGTGTTTGTTGCATTTTTCTAAGTAGAGGTAGGGAAAAGTTTCTTTCTTTTTGGGCATATTTTAGTTTATGGGTTGTGTTCTGTTTGTTTGTTTGTTTAGATTTGCAATTACCAGATACAAGGGAGCATAAATCTGCTAGGGTATTGTCTGCAGCCAACCAACAAGATCAATCTCGAGTGGATAATACCATCAGACAGGTCATTGTTGCTGCTGACCAGAAGGGTAGCCGGATGGATGGTGGAAATGATGCCAAGAAAAATGATAAAAACACCAGAGAAAATGCCTCTCAAAATGGGGTACATTCTCCATCATTTTTTTTTTTTTTTCATTCTATTTTATTATCATGTTTGTTTTACGTTCTGTCTTTATATCTACAATTATAAGTTTAAAAATAAAGAACCAACCTGTGGTGAATGCAGCTTAGTTGTTGACAGCTTCTTATTGGACTTAAAATATATGTGTTGTTACCTTTCTGCTCTTTTTATTATCTGTGGAGTATTGGGTTGGGTTTTGTGATGTTCCATTAATTTTGATTTCTGATTGTAACATCCGTGATTTTCTTTTCTCTCTCTCTCTCTTTTTTTCAATTATTTTTGGGTTCTATTTCATGACATCTCACATTAATTTCTTCTGATGTTTAGAATTTCATAGCCATCATTATAGGTATCTTGATAGGACAATACATTTTATTATTTAAAAATATGTTCTTTGACTCTTTTTTTTGGTGCAAATGTTCTTTTACTTTTTCTCCTAATCAACTGCCTGAAATTTAGATTAAACCACCGAACAATTATTTAGTTGTGCTCTTTATGATTTCAATTAAGGTGCCACATATTGGATTTCTTCTAAGCCTGAATTGTATAATTATGGAACTTTATATGCAAAAGTGAAAATTTTGAATCCACGAATGCACTAAAAATTTATTCTCCTTTCTTTTGTTTGTTTTTTTTAATAGCTTGACCAACAATCTGGTTTAGCTTCGGGCAAGGTCAATAAGAAGAATAGCCTCCCAACTAAAACTGATAAAGGAATGGATCAAATGGCTGTATCAGATTTACGAGTACAACAGCTCAAAGATCAGCTTATCAGGGCAAAGGTGTACCTCTCCCTTCCTGGGACGAAGAACAATCCACACTTTACAAGGGAGCTTCGACTGCGGATTAAGGAAGTTCAACGTGTCCTTGGAGATGCAACTAAAGATTATGAGCTGCCGCGAAAGTAAATTTAGTTTTTTCTTTTCCATAATATCTATTTAGTCTTTCATGCTAGGTTCTCTGTCTGTTGTGCTGTTATACAATTTCTTTGATAGTTTGTGTTCTAATTCAACCTTTTATTTTCACTGCTTTGATATTTAATGGTAGTGTATTATATGATTCCTTGATACAGTGCCAATGAGAAATTGAAGGCAATGGAACAATCTTTGGCAAAAGGACAGCGGATGCAAGATAATTGTGCTGCTGTGGTCAAGAAGCTTAGGGCAATGCTGCATTCAACAGAAGAGCAGCTTCGAGTGCATAGGAAGCAGACCGTGTTCTTAACACAATTAACTGCAAAAACACTCCCTAAAGGTCTACATTGTCTCCCTTTGCACCTGACAACAGAGTACTATCACTTGAATAATTCTGAACGACAATTTCCAAATCAAGAAAAACTGGAAGACATTCAGTTGCATCATTATGCATTATTCTCAGATAATGTTTTGGCTACAGCGGTTGTTGTCAATTCTACTGTTAGCCATGCTAAGGTAAGCAGGATATTCTCTTTTAAGAATCTTTTATGCTTCCTGTGTTTGCCCCTGAGTTAGAAGAAAGCAGAACAAAGTCTAGTATTTTTTAAGCAAGAATTATTATTATTATTATTATTTTATTTTTGTAGTGCAAATCTTGCCCTCTTTTTTCAATAGGTAAATTTACTTTTAAAATGTTATTTTTGCTTCAGGCATTTGCTTTTAGTTGCCATCCTCACATGTTTGTCAAATTGATGTATTTTCAGGACCCGTCAAAACATGTTTTTCACATTGTTACTGATAGACTCAATTATGCAGCAATGAGAATGTGGTTTCTGAAAAATTCACCAAGCAAAGCCACCATTCAGGTTCAGAACATTGAAGAATATACATGGTTAAATTCGAGTTACAGTCCTGTACTGAAGCAGCTGGGCTCACAATCAATGATAGATTACTACTTTAGGGCTCATCGTGGTAATTCTGATTCAAACCTGAAGTATCGGAATCCAAAGTATTTATCTATCTTAAATCATCTCCGCTTTTACTTGCCGGAAGTCTTCCCAAGGCTCAACAAAGTGCTGTTCTTAGATGATGACATAGTGGTGCAGAAGGATCTTACTGCCCTCTGGTCACTTGATTTGAAAGGTAATGTTAATGGTGCTGTAGAGACATGTGGGGAAAGTTTTCATCGGTTTGATCGATATCTCAACTTCTCAAATCCTCTTATTTCAAAAACTTTTAATCCCCGTGCTTGTGGATGGGCGTACGGAATGAATATCTTCGATTTAAAGGAGTGGAAAAGGCAAAACATCACTGAAGTGTATCACAAATGGCAGAAGCTGGTAAGTGACTTGATGGAATGATGCTCCTTTGAGTCAAGAGAATAAGATTTTTATGCAAAGCTGTGAACTGGTTACCGAAACATTGGGACGTGCATTTTTGTGCAATATTCATTCATGAAATGCACTTGCAAGCATACAATTGAATCCATTTGAATGATGTGTCACGATTGCTTTCTTGTTTAATTGTGATGCTGATTGAAGAGTGAATCTTAGTGCAACAGTAAGGTTACTCCATTGGACTAGTAACCACAGGTTTGAGTTATGAAATAGCCTTTTTGTGAAATCAAATGTAAGGTTGCATATATTTAATCTTTTCCCAAATCCCATGTTGTGTGAGTTTTGTGTTCTACGATGCTCTTTAATGTGGTGCTGATTCTGATGCAAATTTCTCTCCTCACAGAATCATGACAGACTGTTGTGGAAGTTGGGGACCCTGCCTCCTGGCCTTATTACATTTTGGAAAAGAACGTTTGCCCTAGATCGATCTTGGCATGTGCTGGGCCTTGGCTATAATCCCAATGTCAACCACAGAGAGATTGAACGTGCTGCTGTTATACATTATAATGGCAACTTGAAACCGTGGCTTGAGATAGGCATACCCAAGTACAAAAACTATTGGGCAAATTATGTAGACTATGATCATATGTATTTGCGAGAGTGCAACATTAGTCCATAGAACAGCCATCAAAACGTACTTCAATCCTGTAGAGCTCTTCCGCATGCACTATGCCAAATGTTTTTACGGGTCTGCATCAGTCTGAATCTTTGTAGGTTCTTTTGCCGTATACATATCAGCTGCTGAGTTCAATATATTTTTTTCTGTACACAAAAAGCTCCCCTCTCCTCCCTTTTTGTCATTGTAGGCTGTGAGCTAGGCAATTTCTGTACCCCCAGTTACAAATCTGCAAGTGTACTTGTAAATGATTGCGAGTACATATATCTCTTCTCACTATAATATTTTTTTTGTCTGCGGTTACGTGTACAATCTTCGGGAACCATGCAGTTTGCATCTCTCTTTGTGCGAGTAGAACACTTTTTGATACGTGAGTAATACTCTTTTGTTAGAAAAGAATAATAAGTTTATTGATTTTAATCTGGTGGCATGTTTTGGGGGGGGGGGGGGGGGCTTGGTTTGGTTCGCTGTGCTAGTGTTCCCCTCCATAAAATATTGTATGCAGTAGAAAAATACTGCGTCTTCGATAATTTATTGAAGCCAGGGTGTCTCCGCTTGATATGGCAGCCTCGCCGTAAAAGTAGGGAAACCCCGGATCTACATTTTAGTCACCTAACTAAGGCACGGGTAGATCTGAGCCTGAGTAAGTAGTTGGAATGGCGGTTGGTTGTATTGGACAGATTGGTGTACCTCTAAATTTTTTAAATAGAATTATATTGCATGCACATAGATAAATAGATTCAGATTTACGTTATTCAATCATAATTTTTTGTATATTAAATAATAATTGTGATCGCACGCATGCCTGAGAGAGAGGGAGCTGTGTTTTCATCATGCTAGCGTCGGCTGGCTTTATCCGTATGGATCCATTGATTCATTGATGACAGGCTGGCGGCTACTGTTTTGTTTCTGATGAGTTAACCAAGTTTTGACCGTAATAGTAAACGTTAATTGATGTCGGCCCCCTTTGGGGAAATAAGCTGGGCTGGATTTGGACTGGTACCAGTTGCATTGGTCTTGTATTCCCATAAAAAAAGAGCTAGTGTAGGACAGATTAACAGAGACAGCAGAGCTCCTGGAAACGACACAAAGAGATGGGTTCATCATCTTTATCTTTCTTTTTTGATCATATAATCTTTAGCTTTCTCACCTCCTGCTTACTGTTTTTCAAGATAAACCAAGGAAAATGCCTTGAAATCGTTATGTTTTCTGAATAATATTAGGTCCTTGCTGTTGTATTGCTTTGAAAGTCTGTTAAATCTCAATGTAGTACATATTGATGGACAATCAGAGCTACTAGTTGGTGTCTGAATTTGCCTTGGTAAAATGGGATTCGGTGCTTTTAATGGCAGACCAACAGAGAATGTTGAGTAGTCCATGTCAAAGCATAGATAAACATTTGATAGCCATAGCAAGAACAAAAGAAGATGAGTAAGTTCAAATAGGAGAAGTTTACAGTCTCAATAGAATCTAACAACAATATTGTATTGTAAGGACTAAAGACTGTAGACAATGCAGATGGCTCTTGGAGAAATCGCAAGATGCTGAGCAATGCATTTGAGCCACAGTGCAAATTACTTGCGCTACATTCGCAGGATAATGGATGGAACGTGTTGGATTTTGTACCAATCATCTCCACTGTTTTCCTGCATCCTGTCTTCAAATACGTCGGGCATAGCCTCCAGGATCATTTCTTTGAGACTTGTAACATATTGCAGTCCTTCAGGGAGCATTTTTAGCATTTCACAACAAAAATGATCAAACGTCCAAGGCTTGGCAATGCTCCTGACTCAATTCTCCACTCCTCTAAATTATCCAAGTCGGAAAGTTCCAAGCAATGGAGTTTTGGAAACCCACCAGATGAGCAGATCATTTTCTTTCCACAAAAGGAATTTGACAGCAATCTGAGAATCTTAAGGTTGGGTAACCTCTCCAATATAATAAATGGGTCCTCTCCAAGTTGTGACATTTCAAGAGATAGTTTGGTCAGGTTGGGCTGGACTTCTTGTGGTTCAGGAAGTTTCTCCATGGCACCATAGAGATACATCGTACAAATGCTGGGTTTATTACAAAGAAACTTCAGGGTTGGGTTTGAAATTGGATCAGGTCCACTCAACTGCAAATTCTCCTGACTGCTCAACTTGACAAGAGAGCTACACAAGGCCTCAGCTTGAGAAGCAAGGTATCCATAAATGCCCAATTTCCTAAGGCTAGTCAACTTGCCAAGAAAATTAGGGACCCAGTTGCTACCATAAATTGACACCTTTGACAATGTTCTGAGATTCATTGCAAAAATGTGAACTGGTGGCTGACCTGTTATTGCAGCCTTGTTTGAGTAGAGGTGCCTTAGATTTTGCATCTTCCAAATCTCTTTTGGAATTCTGCTGATCTTTGTGGATCTCATATCTAGAGTTTGTAAGTTGCATAAGTCATTTATGAAGAATGCGAACCTTTGCAGCCAGGTATTCCTCAATCCCAAGTGTTGAAGATGAATGAGCTCGCCAATCACTTTGGGTAATATGAATAAAATCACACCTTCCAGATCAAGCACCCTTAGCAATTTGTGGCATTCACCAAAATATGTGCATTGGTCTCTCCTGAGATACTCCTGAGACCCTGTGAACCGCAACAATGAACGAAGGTGGGGATTGGGGTGCCCTGAGCAAATGTATTGATCAAGACTGGAAAGGACTGCGATTCTATGAGGTCTGGTCATTGAACGACAGATGCTGGCATCATCAACAATTTCAAGAAACTTGCATTGTTTAGCCTCAGACAATGCTAGTTCTCTCAGAAGATCATGGATGCAGCAGCTCTTAATTTTCCCATCATGTCTCCTCTGTGCTACTTGAACCATGCTCCTGTCAATCAACTCTTCCAAGAAATCTTCTGCAACATCTTCTAGAGATTCTTCTCCCCTTTGTTGAACAAACCCCTCAGCTATCCAGAAAAGAATAAGTTTTCCACTGGGAATTTCAAAATCTTCAGGAAAAAGTCCGAAGTAAAGGAAGCAAGGCTTCAAGTAGTATGGCAAGTCACTGTAACTCAAAGCCAATATCTCTACTAGTTGCTTAGGATCATGAGTCAGCTGCCAGCTCACACTCTGCAGCACCCTCAACCAGACACTGGTAGTCTTCTCTTTCCTAGATAAAAGCCCTCCCAGAACAACAATTGCCAGTGGCAAGCCTCCGCATTTGGCAACAATCTGTCTGCCCAACCCAGGAGGACAAACAAGGGGACCAGCTTCCATTGGGAAGGCTTTCTTTATGAATAACTCCCAACTCTCAGCATCACTCAAACAATGTAGTTCATGGAGAGGACTTCCTGGATCAGCATGCACAGCCACTTCTTTAATGCGAGTGGTGAACAACAATTTGCTTCCATTCATTACATCTGGAAATATGGCAGTCAAGTCATCCCAAGCTTCAATTTTCCATATGTCATCTAGAACAATCAAGTACCTTTTCTTGCTCAAAACCCTTGAGAGTTTCTCCACTAGTTCTTCTCTATTCATTTCATCCAATCTGCTTTTCTCCATACTTAAAACCTTTTTTCCAATATCATGTAAAAGCTCCCTCGCCCTGTAGTCTTGTGAAACATAAACCCAAGCACAAAAATTAAACTGCCTCTTAATATCACTGCAATTATAAACTTTCTTGGCTAGAGTAATCTTACCTAAACCACCCATCCCAACAATGGATATCACACTCCTCCTTGGTGTCCCTTGATCAAGCAACCTCCTCACCAAGATGTTAATATCTTCTTCAAAGCCAATAACATCATGATCGTCAACATGAGGAAAGGATCGCCTACGCTCTCTCAGCTTCTCACACACATAAGTACTCATGTGATCTCCACATATGTTTTCAATCCCATATGCAATTCTACTGGCAGATATCTCTGAGACCTTCGTCCTGATCCTTTGTATGCTTTCAGAAAGTTCATGCCTGGCTGCCAAATCACTGACGCAATATATGTACTTCCTGATGGACCCCATCCATCCAGATCTTCTTCTTTGGCGAGTTAACTTGAGGATGTATGTGTCAATGATATCTTCAACATCATATGCCACATCCCTTATGTCTCTGACCCAGTTCCTCACTCTTTCATCGCTCTTCTGCTTCACGTCTGCATCTTTTAAGAAGCATTTCATTCGGGTCAACTCCCTCTCCACTGACTCAACTTGAGCATGGACTTCACAGAGGGAAGCTGCTTCTTCAATCAGCAGACCACCGAGCTTTTCTAATACAAATGAAACAACGGCCTCTGCCATATGGGCACAGAGCTTCTGCAGTGAAGCTTCCTGCTTTTGATCCGTGTGAACTTCTAGCCAACAGTGTGTCCTTGTTTTGGCCACTCTCCTTTCTAAGGTGCATTCCATCTGGTTTGACTTTCACAGCATCCATTAGAGGTGAAAAGTGGAATATAATTTGCGTTTCACATTGGAAATGGAAAAATATCGAAAAAAGAGACGAGTTTATCTTATTTAATTATAATTAAAAGTAAAAAATGTAATTAAAAAATATTATTGTATGTTTATAAATTTGTGACGTTTATTTTTTATATTTTTATAAGTAATCAGACCAAGAGAAAAATAATATCAAAATTTTACGTAATTCGGTCGATATAACCTACATTCATAGAAAAGACAGAGAAAATACTATTATTAACAGAGAGTGTGTATTACAGGATATAAAGAGTGTGGCTCTACTCTCTATCTCGTCTCAACTCACATAACTCTAACATATCTCTATATATATAGGAATCTGAAAAGAAGTTAAAAGAGTAATTTTAACTTAATTAGAATATAAGACATATTCCAACAAATTTTTACCTTGTATTGTATTTTCAAAATATATAACAAAATAGAATTATTCTATCTCTCCTCCAAATGGCCCCTTAGAATCAGTCAATCAAAACGAATACCAATCAAGTTTAAGTAATACTTGAACTTACTAGTCAAAACTGGTTTCGTCAACATGTCAGCTGGATTGTCTGCAGTAGCAACCTTTTTCACTGAGATCAAACCTTGAGATATAACATCTCGCAAGAAATGGTATCTGACATCAATGTGTTTGGTCCTCTCATGATACACTTGATTTTTGGTCAAGTGTATAACACTCTGACTGTCACAGAATACGGTGGTAGTTTCCTGTGATAAACCCAAATCAGTGACCAAACCTTTCAACCAAATAGCTTCCTTGACTGCTTCTGCTATTGCCATGTACTCAGCTTCAGTGGTGGAAAGAGCAACTGTTGATTGCAATGTTGCCTTCCAACAAATGGCACTGCCTGAAAGAGTGAAAATATAACCAGTTGTTGATCTTCTTCTGTCAAGGTCATCTGCATAGTCAGAATCCACAAAACCAGTAAACAACCTACTGCCTCTGCTGAACATTAGTCCTACATCTGTAGTGCCTCTAAGATACTGAAATATCCATTTAACTGCTTGCCAATGTGCTTTCCCAAGGTTAGCCATATATCTACTGACCACACTGACTGCCTGTGAGATATCTGGACGAATGCAAACCATAGCATACATAACACTGCCCACTGCACTAGAGTATGGAACACGTGACATATATTCCTCCTCCTCTAGGCTATTGGGTGACAAAGAGGCTGAAAGTCTAAAGTGTGATGCCAAAGGAGTACTTACCGGTTTGCAACTCATCATCCCAAAATAATCAAGAACCTTCTCGATGTACCTTTTCTGTAAAAGGCGCAACTCTCCTGCTTTTCTGTCTCTGATGATCTCCATGCCCAAAATCCTCTTCACAGCTCCCAAATCTTTCATCTTGAAATCTCTACCAAGTAGCTTCTTCAAACTGTTGATCTCAGATATGCTTGTAGAGGCAATAAGAATATCATCGACATATAGTAGCAGATAGACAAATGATCCATCACGGAGCTTCCTATGGTAGACACAACTGTCATACCCACTCCTTAAGTAACCATGGCCAACCATAAAGCTGTCAAACTTCTTATACCATTGTCTAGGAGACTGCTTTAAACCATATAGAGATTCCTTCAACCTGCAAACTTGATCCTCCTTGCCTTCAATCTGGAAACCCTCGGGTTGATCCATATAGATGACTTCCTCAAAATCGCCATGTAGAAAAGCAGTTTTGACATCAAGCTGCTGTAGTTCCATATCATACATAGCAACCATAGCTAGAAGCACACGAATGGAAGTATACTTCACAACTAGAGAAAACACCTCATTGAAGTCAATCCCTTCTTTCTGGCTATAGCCCTTTGCAACCAGACGTGCCTTGTACCTTGTATCTTCAACTCCTGGGATTCCCTCCTTTTTCTTGAAGATCCATTTGCAGCCAACAGTCTTCTTATCTTTGGGAAGTTTCACTAAGTCTCAAGTCTAATTCTTATGCAAGGACTCAATTTCCTCGGTCATAGTAATACTCCACTGGGAAGATTCAGCACAAGTGACAGCCTCTGAGTAGTTTCTAGGTTCATTGTAGTCCACCTCTTCCGCTACTGCCAAACAATAAGCAAAATCTGAGTATGAAAACCTGGCTGGTGGCTTGATAGTCCTTCTGGGTCTGTCTTTGGTGATACTGTACAGCTGTGTCTGTTGAGTATCTAGAGTATCCTCGTCTGTTTCTGAAGTGCCAACCCGAATCTGTTAACCTGACTTAGAAGGAATATTGCTTTCAAACTCCACCTGCTGTCTGGAACTCCCACTATCTTCATTGTTTGGCCTTAAGACTTCCTCTTTTGGATGCAGCATAGCGGATTCATCAAATGTCACGTCTCTGCTGATGAGGAATTTTGGAGACTTAGGGTCTGGACACCACAACCTATAACCTTTCACACCAGAAGCATAGCCAAGGAAAATGCATTTCTTAGCCCTCGGTTCAAGCTTTCCATCATTAACATGAGCATAAGCAGGACAGCCAAATATCTTCAAATCAGAATAATCTGCAGGTTTGCCTGACCACACCTCTTCAGGTGTCTTACACTCAATGGAAGTAGAAAGAGATCGATTTACCAACCAACAAGCTGTATTAACTGCTTCTGCCCAAAAGTCCTTGCCCAAACCTACATTGGATAACAGACATTTAACTTTCTCTATCAAAGTCCTGTTCATGCGTTTTGCAACTCCATTCTGTTGTGGAGTTTTTACAACTGTGCGGTGTCGAACAATGCCTTCGATTTTGCAAAACTCATTGAATTCGTTATTGCAAAATTCAAGACCATTATCTGTTCTCAGCCTCTTAATCTGCTTCCCAGTCTGCTTTTCAAGTAAAGTTTTCCACTGTCTAAAGATTCCAAACACTTGGCTTTTCTGTTTCAAGAAATAGACCCAAACTTTGCGAGAAAAGTCATCAATGAAAATGAGCATATAAGCAGCACCCTTACCTTTAGAGAGAACCTGAGAAGGACCCCAAAGATCTGAATGGATGTAGTCCAATGTTTCCTTTGTTTTATGGATGGCTGTACTGAAACTCAACCTCTTCTGCTTCCAAAAAATACAATGCTCACAAAGTTCCATTTTTCCAGTGTTCTGACCACACAAAAGACCTCTCTTACTTAAAGCAGTCATACCTCTATCACTCATGTGTCCCAGCCGCATGTGCCACAACTTTGTCACGTCTGAATCTGAAACTGAAGTAGAAACTGCAGTTGAGTCTGTGACTATCAAACCATGCAAGAAATACAATGTGCCAATTCTAGCAGCCTTCATCAATACAAGAGCACCTCTGGAAACCTTCAGAACTCCACCTTCACACCCAATCTTGCAGCCATTCTTCTCAAGAGTGCCCAATGAGATAAGATTCTTCGTCAAATCTGGAATATATTTGACCTCAGACAAGGTCCTAATGACATCGTCATGCATCTTGATCTGCACTGTACCAATCCCAGTAACATTACATACGTGATCATTATCTAACAGAACACCACCATTGATTGGCTTGTAGGTGGTAAACCATTCCCTATTAGGAGTCATATGTTGCGAGGCTCCAGTGTCCATAATCTAGGTATCCTGAAATCTGCCTTGGCCTTGAGTGACACAAAGCATATCATCACTCTCATTTGTTGCCACATGAGCTTCTCCTGGTGGATGGTTCTTCTGATTACTGTCACTTACTTTCTGCTTGCTTTTCAATTTGTAACAATCAGACTTGATGTGCCCTTTTTTCTTACAATAATTACATGTCAAATTCTTATGCCTTGATTTCGATCTTGATTTTCCTGAATTTCGACCTCTCTCCTTTGATCTGCCTCGATCAATGATCAAACCAACACTCTGATCTGATGTCTCAGAAACTGTCAGATTACTATCAATTTTCTCCTTCACCTGTAAATTAGTCTTGACATTCTCAAGGGAAATATCTTCTCTGCTATAAATCATAATATCTCGAAAGTACTTGTATGAAGGAGGCAAAGAACACAAGAGCAATAAAGCTTGATCCTTATCGTCAATATGCACGTCAATCTTACTCAAATCAGTAACAAATGAACTAAACTCTCCAATATGTGATTTCAAAGAAATACCTTCTGATATACGTAGAGTGTAAAGGCGCTGCTTTAATCGGAGCATGTTAGTCAAAGATTTTGTCATGTATAGACTTTCCAATTTTAGTCACGCACCAGCTACTGTTATTTCACCAAGGATTTCTCTTAAAATTTCATTTCTCAAACTGAGTTGAATTGAGGATAGAGTTTTATCATCTAAGTCATCCCAATTTGCATCGGACATTGACTCCGATTTTTTCTCCTTGCCAAGTAGAACCTTTTTTTGCCATCATCCTAACTTGCCACGATGTAAAATTGATGTTTTCATCAAATTTCTCAATTTCAGACTTTACTGTTGATGAAGATGAAAAAATTATTGTAACAAAACACCCAAAACAAAAATTGATAAATTCAAATTAATGACCCAAATTAATAAAATTTCCCAAGATCCGATCGGTAGGGGGATCCGAATTGGATCCGGTGGATACTGCAGAACGCCAGCCGCTGGGCTGTTCGACGGGGCTGCCGGTGTGGGCTGTGAGTCGGGTGCTGGGCTGCATCGGGCGCTGGGCTGCGCCGACGAGGTCGCCGGTGACGCAGGGCTGCGTCGGGGGGACCACACTGACCTTGGCCTGATGGTTCTGAACGGTGAGCTTGACGGTGACGCGCAATCCCTTCCAATCCTTGGCGGTCTCCTTGGCGATGTCCTCACCAATCTTCTTGGGTGAGAGATCCAACGGACCGATCTGGATTTTTTTTTTTCTCGATATCTGATACCAGTTTGTTGCAGAAACAACACGAAAGTAACCAAACGAAGAAAAAAATAATACTAAAATTTTACGTAATTTGGTCGATATAACTTATATTTACGAGAAAAATAAAAAAATTACTATTATTAACAGAGAGAATGTGTTATAAGATATAAAAAGTGTGATTTTACTCTCTACTTCTCAACTATATATATATATATATATTTTTTTAAAAAAAAAAAAAATTAAAAAAATAATTTTAATTATATTAAAATATAAAATATATTTTAATAATATTTTATTATAATTTTTATATATTTTAATTTTTTTAGTATTATAAAAAAAATTAAAATAATTATAAAATTAAAATAAATAATTATAATTTTTATATAAAATAAAATTTTAAATAAGATATATATATATATTTAACAAGTTGACCGTTGAAAAAAAGCGAGCAAGGTGAGTCGAAGGCCCAAAAGAGTGGTGGGATTCGGAAGAATGAAGATTGGGCCAAGTAATAATAGTGTCGAGATCAGGCCTATGGTGTTCGATCAATCGAACGCATTGAGAGAGTATTTCGGTTCAATATTTGAGACTGGACAGCTCTCTCGATCCAAAATTCGTAGGCCCATTTGCTATTGGATATATATGATATCCGAGACGTGATCGACCACATGATCAATGAAATCATTTATAGCTTTCCAGCTTGGCCTCTTCCATTTGAGATGGCTGAGATAGCTGAAAATTGGCCTTTCTGGGACAGGTATGCTCTTGACAGACCAACCAATTGGCCAAGATAGAGCCGCAATGCCAATACAAGCACCCCATTGGCTCCTGGAAACGACAGAAAGAGCTGGGTTCATCATCTTTATCTTTCTTTTTTGATCATATAATCTTTAGCTTTCTCACCTCCTGCTTACTGTTTTTCAAGATAAACCAAGGAAAATGCCTTGAAATCGTTATGTTTTCTGAATAATATGAGGTCCTTGCTGTTGTATTGCTTTGAAAGTCTGTTAAATCTCAATGTAGTACATATTGATGGACAATCAGAGCTACTAGTTGGTGTCTGAATTTGCCTTGGTAAAATGGGATTCGGTGCTTTTAATGGCAGACCAACAGAGAATGTTGAGTAGTCCATGTCAAAGCATAGATAAACATTTGATAGCCATAGCAAGAACAAAAGAAGATGAGTAAGTTCAAATAGGAGAAGTTTACAGTCTCAATAGAATCTAACAACAATATTGTATTGTAAGGACTAAAGACTGTAGACAATGCAGATGGCTCTTGGAGAAACCGCAAGATGCTGAGCAATGCATTTGAGCCACAGTGCAAATTATTTGCTCTACATTCGCAGGATAATGGATGGAACGTGTTGGATTTTGTACCAATCATCTCCACTGTTTTCCTGCATCCTGTCTTCAAATTCGTCGGGCATAGCCTCCAGGATCATTTCTTTGAGACTTGTAACATATTGCAGTCCTTCAGGGAGCATTTTTAGCATTTCACAACCATAAATGATCAAACGTCCAAGGCTTGGCAATACTCCTGACTCAATTCTCCACTCCTCTAAATTATCCAAGTTGCAAAGTTCCAAGCAGTGGAGTTTTGGAAACCCACCAGATGAGCAGATCATTTTCTTTCCACAAAAGGAATTTGACAGCAATCTGAGAATCTTAAGGTTGGGTAACCTCTCCAATATAATAAATGGGTCCTCTCCAAGTTGTGACATTTCAAGAGATAGTTTGGTCAGGTTGGGCTGGACTTCTTGTGGTTCAGGAAGTTTCTCCATGGCACCATAGAGATACATCGTACAAATGCTGGGTTTATTACAAAGAAACTTCAGGGTTGGGTTTGAAATTGGATCAGGTCCACTCAACTGCAAATTCTCCAGACTGCTCAACTTGACAAGAGAGCTACACAAGGCCTCAGCTTGAGAAGCAAGGTATCCATAAATGCCCAATTTCCTAAGGCTAGTCAACTTGCCAAGAAAATTAGGGACCCAGTTGCTACCATAGATTGACACCTTTGACAATGTTCTGAGATTCATTGCAAAAATGTGAACTGGTGGCTGACCTGTTATTGCAGCCTTGTTTGAGTAGAGGTGCCTTAGATTTTGCATCTTCCAAATCTCTTTTGGAATTCTGCTGATCTTTGTGGATCTCATATCTAGAGTTTGTAAGTTGCATAAGTCATTTATGAAGAATGCGAACCTTTGCAGCCAGGTATTCCTCAATCCCAAGTGTCGAAGATGAATGAGCTCGCCAATCACTTTGGGTAATATGGATAAAATCACACCTTCCAGATCAAGCACCCTTAGCAATTTGTGGCATTCACCAAAATATGTGCATTGGTCTCTCCTGAGATACTCCTGAGACCCTGTGAAACGCAACAATAAACGAAGGTGGGGATTGGGGTGCCCTGAGCAAATGTATTGATCAAGACTGGAAAGGACTGCGATTCTATGAGGTCTGGTCATTGAACGACAGATGCTGGCATCATCAACAATTTCAAGAAACTTGCATTGTTTAGCCTCAGACAATGCTAGTTCTCTCAGAAGATCATGGATGCAGCAGCTCTTAATTTTCCCATCATATCTCATCTGTGCTACTTGAACCATGCTCCTGTCAATCAACTCTTCCAAGAAATCTTCTGCAACATCTTCTAGAGATTCTTCTCCCCTTTGTTGAACAAACCCCTCAGCTATCCAGAAAAGAATAAGTTTTCCACTGGGAATTTCAAAATCTTCAGGAAAAAGTCCGAAGTAAAGGAAGCAAGGCTTCAAGTAGTATGGCAAGTCACTGTAACTCAAAGCCAATATCTCCACTAGTTGCTTAGGATCATGAGTCAGCTGCCAGCTCACACTCTGCAGCACCCTCAACCAGACACTGGTAGTCTTCTCTTTCCTAGATAAAAGCCCTCCCAGAACAACAATTGCCAGTGGCAAGCCTCCGCATTTGGCAACAATCTGTCCGCCCAATCTCTCCAACCCAGGAGGACAAACAAGGGGACCAGCTTCCATTGGGAAGGCTTTCTTTATGAATAACTCCCAACTCTCAGCATCACTCAAACAATGTAGTTCATGGAGAGGACTTCCTGGATCAGCATGCACAGCCACTTCTTTAATGCGAGTGGTGAACAACAATTTGCTTCCATTCATTACATCTGGAAATATGGCAGTCAAGTCATCCCAAGCTTCAATTTTCCATATGTCATCTAGAACAATCAAGTACCTTTTCTTGCTCAAAACCCTTGAGAGTTTCTCCACTAGTTCTTCTCTATTCATTTCATCCAATCTGCTTTTCTCCATACTTAAAACCTTTTTTCCAATATCATGTAAAAGCTCCCTCGCCCTGTAGTCTTGTGAAACATAAACCCAAGCACAAAAATTAAACTGCCTCTTAATATCACTGCAATTATAAACTTTCTTGGCTAGAGTAGTCTTGCCTAAACCACCCATCCCAACAATGGATATCACACTCCTCCTTGGTGTCCCTTGATCAAGCAACCTCCTCACCAAGATGTTAATATCTTCTTCAAAGCCAATAACATCATGATCGTCAACATGAGGAAAGGATCGCCTACGCTCTCTTAGCTTCTCACACACATAAGTACTCATGTGATCTCCACATTTGTTTTTAATCCCATATGCAATTCTACTGGCAGATATCTGTGAGACCTTCGTCCTGATCCTTTGTATCCTTTCAGAAAGTTCATGCCTGGCTGCCAAATCACTGAAGCAATATATGTACTTCCTGATGGACCCCATCAATCCAGATCTTCTTCTTTGGCGAGTTAACTTGAGGATGTATGTGTCAATGATATCTTCAACATCATATGCCACATCCCTTATGTCTCTGACCCAGTTCCTCACTCTTTCATCGCTCTTCTGCTTCACGTCTGCATCTTTTAAGAAACATTTCATTCGGGTCAACTCCCTCTCCACTGACTCAACTTGAGCATGGACTTCACAGAGGGAAGCTGCTTCTTCAATCAGCAGACCACCGAGCTTTTCTAATACAAATGAAACAACGGCCTCTGCCATATGGGCACAGAGCTTCTGCAGTGAAGCTTCCTGCTTTTGATCCGTGTGAACTTCTAGCCAACAGTGTGTCCTTGTTTTGGCCACTCTCCTTTCTAAGGTGCATTCCGTCTGGTTTGACTTTCACAGCATCCATTAGAGGTGAAAAGTGGAATATAATTTGCGTTTCACGTTGGAAATGGAAAAATATCGAACAAAGAGACGAGTTTATCTTATTTAATTATAATTAAAAGTAAAAATTGTAATTACAATAATATTATTGTATGTTTATAAATTTGTGTCATTTATTTTTTATATTTTTATAATATTTTGTTATAATTTTTATATATTTTAATTTTTTTAGTGTTATAAGAAAAGTCAAAATAATCATAAAATTAAAATAAATAATTATAATTTTCATACAATGAAATTCTAAATAAGAGAGAGACACACACATATATAAAGAAGACAAGTTGACCGCTGAAAGAAAGCAAGCAAGGTGAGTCGAAGGCCCAAAAGAGTGGTGGGATTCGGAAGAATGAAGATTGGGCCAAGTAATAACAGTGTCGAGATCAGGCCTATGGTGTTCGATCAATCGAACGCATTGAGAGAGTATTTCGGTTCAACATTTGAGACTGGACAGCTCTCTCGATCCAAAATTCGTAGGCCCATTTGCTATTGGATATATATGATATCCGAGACGTGATCGACCACATCATCAATGAAATCATTTATATCTTTCCAGCTCGGCCTCTTCCATTTGAGATGGCTGAGATAGCTGAGATAGCTGAAAATTGGCCTTTCTGGGACAGGTATGCTCTTGACAGACCAACCAATTGGCCAAGACACAGCCGCAATGCCAATACAAGCACCCCATTGGCTCCATTTCAACCTCTTTGTCCCTGCAAAATTCTCTAGAATTTCCACCATCAACACCTGAACGACAATGGTCATTCCAATGATCCCCATACACAGCTTGTCCTTAAGTACTCCCTCGAAGATATTCTTCTTCTCCAGCTTCCGCGCATTGAATTCATTAAACAGTTGACAAAGTACAAGTGTGTTGAAGATCAGAGTGTCATTGACTGCCTCAGTTACACCAAAGATGGATTCACCCTTGAAATTTAGTGTCAAGAGGATAGCCAGCTGATAGAAAGCTTGAGCCAGTAAGTTCCGCCACATAATGTTTGTGGTCAGTGGCTCAGTACAGCCCACAGGTGGCTTCTCCATGAGATCATTGGTGGGCTGTTCATTAGCTAGAGCCAAAGCACCGAGCATATCCATTATCAGGTTCACCCATATTAACTGGACAATTGAGAGAGGGAATTCACGACCTGAAACGATAGCTACGAAATTTACCCCTAGATAAACAACGTTTCCGGTAAGCTGGAACTGAATCAACTTTTGTATGTTGCTGTATGCACATCTGCTCCACTTCAATACCGTGGCCACAGAAGCAAAATTATCATCCAAGATGATGATATCCGAGCTTTCCTGAAAGAACTCTTGTATGTTGTTGTATACACATCTGCCCCACTTCAATACTGTGGCCACAAAAGCAAAATTATCATCCAAGATGATGATATCTGAACTTTCCTCGGCTACTTCAGTGCCTTGAGTCCCCATAGATAGTCTTATATCTGCTGCTTTAAATGCTGGTGCATCATTTGTGCCATCACCAGTGACTGCCACTACTTGCTCTTTCTGTTTCAGGCATTCCACCATAAGAAGCTTATCAACGGGAGAAGATCGTGCCATCACACATATTTGATCAACCTTCTCCATTCTCTGCTCTGGTGTGTAATTTCGGAACTCCTCTCCTTCTACCACAGCCTCACTCGAGATATTCTCGCCAGTCTCGAGTATACCCCACTCAACGGCTGTGGATGTTGCAGTGAAAATATTGTCTCCTGTGATCATTTTGACATTAACTCCAGCATTTTGGCAAACCTCCACAGATTTCTTCACGCCAGGTTGATATGGATCCTTTATACCCACCAGTCCTAATAGGGTCAAGCTGTCTTCTTTGAGCATTTTTTCTCCATCTTCATATTCTTTCTCAGACAGCTGTTTATGTGCGATGGCTATGCAGAGAAGGCTACCAGCTGCCATATTTTTTATAATTTGCTCGAAGTCTTGCTTTTCCATATCACCCATATCCTTCATTATTCCAGAAGCATCATAGTAACTCGAGCACATTGCTAGTATCATCTCTGTGGCTCCTTTCCAGTGCACATGGATTGTGTTGTCCAGCTTCTTCCTCATCAAAACCCCACTCCTTTTCTTCTTTGGATTGAAGGCCTCTACTTTAAGAATGGTAAAATTGTGCTTTAATTCATCCATATTCATGTTCAACTCCCGGACAGCCCAAGAATGAATTGCCTTCTCAGTTGGACTGCCTGAGAATTCGAATTCTGAATCTGGATTGGGCTGGCAGACACTTCCAGTTGTATTGAGGGAAATTCCTTCTTTGATTAATTCAAGAACACGTGGAGAAGCCGAAGAAGTGCTCTGTTCGATGGGTTCTCGGCCTAGCCTAAAATTGGTAACTTGCATCGGGTTCATGGTAAGAGTGCCTGTTTTATCAATACAAATTGTGGTGGCAGAGCCCATAGTCATATACATCGAGAACTTTCTCATTGCTTGATCAGCTATCATTTCCTTCATCGAATCTAAAAAAGCAAGTGTAGCAGCTAATAGCAATCCTCCTTTGTCTAGGACACGAGCCAAAATAATTGAGAATGTACCTGCTACAATTCCCACAACATTGACTATAGTCTTGCTTCCGTTGAACGGCCCATTAACAGCTAATGGAAATGCTGCTGGGGTAGCAACCACAGCAATTGTGACTGCATCTGCTACAATACTCACCACAGCATTGACTATATCACCTGCCTTAGTCTCGCTTCCATTGAACTCCCTATTCCCTCCCTCATCTTTTGTATTACCAGTGAAGTAGCGGATTAGTGAGACTACAACGGCAAAGAAAACAGCGCCCAAACGAGCCTTAACAACTGACGAGCTCAGCTTATCGAGCCTTTTTTGGAAAGGAATCTCTTCACTCGTGTCGCCGCTGTTATGGCGCATCGTTTCTCCCGACGTGTTGTTCATGCCAACTGAAGTAACAAGCATCCGACCACGGCCACGAGCAACCCTGGTGCCCGAGAACAAGAAGGGATTTTGGTTGCGATTAATTTTCACATGGTCGCTCTGTCCAGTCATACTGGATTCATCTATCCGCAAGGAATCCTCGTCGTCAATGAACAATCCATCAGCAGGGAGTTGGTCTCCAATCTCCAGACAAACAACGTCTCCCACAACAACATCCAATATAGGAACTTGTTCACGTAACCCATTTCTGATGACATCAATTAGGATATTGTCGCTGACTTTAGACAGCTGTCTGTTATTCATGTACTCGCTGAGAGCAGACACGGGAATGCCAAGGAAAACAATCACACATATGCTGCCCCCGTCGAACAATGCTTCCTCTAGGCCATCGTCTTCTATCGCAAAGGCAAGAGATAATGCTGCGCAGCCTAAAAGAAGTCCATAAGTAAGATCCATAAAGGCTTCCACAACGCAACGAAAAAACCCCTTCGTTGGCGGTCTCTTGTACGCGTTGGTCCCAAATGCAGCACGTCGGAGATTAATATCCCCTCCATCGCCACAGATGCCATCCTTTAAGTTGGTTTGGATAGCAGAAGCAATGCCATCGATGCTTCCGAATTTTCCAAGCTCGGTGACATCTTTCTTCTTCACAAGCTCAGTCAGAGTTGCTCGATCAATCCTGAAATATTTGTTGTCATCATTAACGTAGAGAACAGTGTCAGATGGAGGTGATTGAGGGATTACGGGGCTATCCTTCTTCTTGGCTAAACTCCTTTTCTTTAGTAGCCTAAACCCCTCGGTGGCAGACATCTCTTTCGAAGCAGAGAGAAAACACGATGGTTCAATAAAATAAACACTGAACTGGTAGGCTATGTAACCGCGTTAAGTACCACGCGGGCAAGGAAACCTTCCCCTACGCTTGGCTGCAATTCAGAGAGGACGGGATGGGTTCTGGGGTAATACGAAAAGACAGAGGACAAGTGGATAACATCTGTACGAATTTCACCTTTAAAAACATGCGAGTTCCCCACTGCATATATATATATATATATATATATATATTAAAAGCACGTGCATACAAATATATAAGATAGATAAATATGTATATAAACGACAATAATGTACAAATAATATAGTTTTATCAAAAATATGCATATAAACAACAACAACAACGTACAACCAATGTCGTAATAAGGACGTTGCACATAGACCTTGGGTGTTGACCAGCAATTTCGACCAGGCTGGATCCACAGTCCAGCCACACTCGCGCAGCCCCACCCCACATGTCACTCCCCTCATCTCCCACTCTTGGCGACGTACGAAAAAATCAATTAATTAATTAATTTTAATTTTTTTATAACTTAAATTTACTTTTTTATATTTTTATTTAAATTTTAAATTTTTTAGATTAATTTTTTAAACGAAAAATAGTTAGACGGTTAAAAATAATATATTGATGTAAAAGTAATTATTAATAGTTAAAATATTTGTTATCAAAAAAAATTGGTTAATTTAAAATAAATTTTAAAAATATAAAATTCAAATATATATATTAAAACTTTTAAGAACTAAATTACAAAAATTTAAAACTAATCTTTATCATATTTTCACTCATATTTACTAATTTTTTTTATTTTTACTAATTATTAGAGATGTCACAATTTAACTTGATTTGAATTAAGTTAAAAAAATAAGGTTAAAATCTATTTTTTTTATGTAAATTTGTATCCAATATAAATATATTATGATTCAAAAATAATTTAATTCAAAATAACTCATATTAATCTATCTCAATTTCATTTGATATTTTAATATATTATAATTATTATATTTTTAATTATACATGTGAGAAAAATATTAAATCTTATATATTAGAATTATGAAATAATAAAATAAAAATATATTATATTCATTGAACAATTTAATGTATATATATGTAAATTTAAATTATATAATTATAATCTTTGATCATATATTTATAATTTTTATTATTAATTATAATTATATATTAAAAAGTAAACATACAATAAATAAAAATAATATTCTTATTATATATATATAAATGCATATTTATCGTTTTACAATCTATTTGCATTCAACCCCTCGCCATGTTTCCATGTATATATACAGGGAGAGAGAGAGAGAGAGAGAGAGTGCGAGCGACGGTGATAGCAAACCATCTTTTCTTGTCCTATTTCAGCTTGAAATGTCATAAAATAATCTGAAGAAAATAAGCCATAAGATGAAAGCGCAAGACGGCAGACTTGCAGCTGTACCGGTTGCTTACTTCTTATGAGCAATTCTATATATAGATTATGTAGGTATTTTATGTAGACAATTTAATCAAGTGATACTAAAAATTTTTTAAAAAAGAAAAATACCGCTACATCCAACTATATGAAATATCGTGCTTTTTCTTTGGTACATGAGAAAAAAAAAAGAAATCATACTTAACAAAAATATGAATTGTCATTAGTACAAATAAAAAAAATAACTTTTTTTAATTATTAATCACAAAATTTAATAATAAATTTTTTAAAATTTTAAATTTTAAATTTTAAATTTGATTTTAGTTTCTATAAATTTTCTTTTTTTAAAAAGGAAAGCATCGTCCATTGGTTACTAAACTAGTGTGTTCCACTAAAACACATAAGGACCAGTCAAAAATTTGGATTTCCTATGAGATGAAAGACTCATTGAACAACAATCGATTCTAGTAGACTAAGTATGTAAGGAAATTTAAAAACAACTATGTCGAGATTCCTCCCAGTGGATCAACATTAATAAAGAGGTTGCAGAAAGACCTTGGGTGTTGACCAGCAATTTTGACCAGGCTGGATCGACAGTCCAACAAGCGGCGTAGACCGATGATACATTGAAGCCGGGTTAAGTACCACGCGGGCAAGGAAACCTTCTCCTATGCTTGGCCGTATTTCAGAAAGGACTCCGTAGGAATGGGGTAACATCTGTACCAATTTCATCTTTAAAAACATGCGAGTTCACCACTACGTATATATATAAAAGCACGTCGTGTATCAATATATGAGATAAATATGTATATAAACAGCAATAATGTACAAATAATATAGTTTTATCAAAAGCATGTGTTGTGCAAACATGTATGATAAATATGCTATAAACAACAATGTACAACCAATGCAGTGTTGTTGACTGTATGCACATTTTTGTTAATTGTGTACACATTTTACTTAATTATATGTATATTACATTTATATTAAAAAAAAAAAAGAGGGAAAAACAAAATGAGGCGGGACTCCCGCAAGTCCTCCCCTCCACCTCAACCCATCACTCTACTCGCTAAAATCCGTAAACATTTTTTATTAAAAAATGACCGTTATTATAATTTTTTTCACTTATTATTAGAGATATCAAATTTTAATTTACTTTAAATTCAATCAAAAATAAGATAAAATTTTTTTTTTTATTTAAATATAAATTTAATTTTAATATATTATAATTCAAAATAATATAATTTAAAATAACTCATATTTATTTATTTTAACTTATTTAATAACTTTACTCATTATAATTATTATATATATATATATATATTTGAGAGAAATATTGGGTCTAATCCATTAAACAAAATAATGAGATTATAATATATTTATATAAAAATTTTTATATATAAACACCCATGAATCCATATGATTATAATTCTTAATTACATATTTATAATTTTTATTACTAATAATAATTAAAAATTAAAAAATTAAGCATCTAATAAATAATTATAATATTATAATATATAAATTTATGATTATCTTATTATAATTTATTTATTTATATTTATATAATATTTTTATAAAATTAAATTATTATCCATTGACTTAAAAGTCTTCGGTTTTGACAACCCCGCCATGCATCGTTATTCATCACATTCAAATCGGGCCAGGAGAAAGAAAGGTTTTTTGGTACCATAGCTTGTGGCAACCAAGCAACAACCTTTCCTTGTCCTATAGAGTTGAAAGTCGGCTCGACAGCCCCACCATGTTTATACATACATATCATGTTTATTTTGTCCAGTGATACTTTTAAGAAATTTGTGGACCAAACACCTTGATTTGTCCTAGCTAAAGGAGCCGTAGACTTCCAACTGTATTAACGGTGGCTTAGTTCTTACTAACAGTTATATATATATATATATAGATTGGATAAGTATTTTATACAGAAAATCCAATCGAGTCATATTAAAAGAGTTCTTAAAAAAGAAAAACATCGATATATGAACAAAAATGTTACCTAAAGAGAAGTAATTTCCTATGTACCAAAAAATATAACCAATTATAACCATGAATATAAATAATTACAATCATAATGATGTTATTCTTACTGTACACAAAAACGTATAAATATTTATTTGTACTTGAAAAAATGTATAAAATTTTGTAAAATTTAATGATGATCAAATTAAATATTATATTAAATAATAATAATTACATTATAATATTTTTAAATTTATGAAATTTTAATCAAATTAATTAAAAATAAATGATATAAATATTGTAATTTGATACGTTATTAATAATACAGCGTGAGATATTATCTGAAAGATTTTTTTTTTTCTTAGATACATTTATATGGCGATCCAAGAGTTAGTTGCACATTGTAGGGGTTATAAAAAATTATATATATATATATATCATCAAAAGAAATATTTTTTTATTACTGGTCTGCCGCCTCTACACAGTCCACCTATTTTTCTCGTAGCCAACCTGTTTTTTTTTTTTTTTTTATCAGACACGAAAATCACTATCGCATTTATTGCGTTAATTATATTATCATTTTAGTAGACCAAGTCTACCTGTTCCTCGAAAGCCAGTGGCAACCTCCAGAGTATACTATAAACAAGGAACTTACCAGCCCATTAATAAGCCAAGATCATCATCGCCAGTTTGCCAAATGTTTCGAAACCAACTTGTAACAATGGTTTTTCACTTTCCGGGAGCTGCTTTTGTGCAGCTTCTGCTGGTTATGCTGCTTTTATTGCAACACTAGCAGCTGCAGCTCAAGCTGCCGGCACCAATGTGGAAGTCTAAGCATCTCATTTCCATTTGGCATAGGAGATGGCTGTTACTTGTCGCCAGAATTCAAAATCACCTGTAACAACTCAACCCCATTTCTAGGGACTTCAAACATCGAGATCACCAACATATCTACCGATGGTGAGCTGCACGTCTTGAGCTTTATGGCCTCTCAATGCTACAAGCAGTCAGGGATTCCTACTATCGCGTTTCTCAATCTGGCAAATTTCACAATCAAGTCCAATAATAGGTTCACCGTCATTGGCTGTGACAGTTACGGATATCTTACTGGAGTCTTTAGAGGCAGCTGGGGTCTGAAGAATTACAGAGCTGGGTGCATTTCCACATGCTACCAGCGCAACGACGTGGATGATACGGGTTGCTACGGCAGCGGTTGTTGCCAGATGGACATTCCTGATGGACTGTACGACACAAAGCTGCGAGCGTACAGATTTAAAGAGCATAACGAAACGTTGGAATTCAACCCCTGCACCTATTCCCTCGTTGTTGAACAGAGCAAATTCAAATTCTCTTCCAGATATTTACGAATGTCAACAGAAAAGAAGTTTCCGTTGGTGGTTGATTGGGCAATCGACGACGGTATGTCCAATTCAGTGTGTCAGGAAAGTTACAGACGGGACAATGCTCCGGGGTATCTTTGCAGATGCGAAGATGGTTATCAGGGTAACCCTTACCTCCCTCAGGGTTGTCAGGGTATTCAAAGCTCTTACTTTCCTTCCAAACTACATTAGCTTTCTTCTTTTTCCTTGCTATTGATTTAGAGATTGCTTGTTCTCCAATATTTGACTTGGACTCGGTCATTCTTTCCAGAATGTCAAGATCCTAGACTTAATGGCTGTCTGCAACAAAAACATTATATGAACACGGTGGGAAACTATACTTGTTCGTGTCCCAAGGGCCACCATGGCGACGGCAGAAAAAATGGCCAATGGTGCGCACGTAACAGATCGTTATGGACCATAATCGTTGTTGGTGAGTAAATGTCTTCAAATTGATGGGTGGTGTCCTTTGTGCATTGCCAATGTCTGCTTTCAGTCAATTTCAAAACTAAGTTTCGTTTTTAGTATGGGTGGTATCGACGTTAATCTCCTCGACTTTTATAAGTGCTAACAATCAACACTTTTTGAAATTTTGTTATGAACAAAGTATCCAAATTAATTACTTAAATTTAAGGTACATATGCCCAAAATTGTATTTTGTGAAGTTTTCGTAAGACTAGATAACTTTGCGTTTCAAATTGAATTTTATAGAATTCTTAAATTTCAAACTGAAACCATAAATAAATATCTATAGAAAATAATATATTATAGGAAAATTTATATATTTTACTCAAAAAGTCAGAGATTTAAGAATGCATTGATTTCAAACTAAAGAATGAAAGTGATTAGTTTGGACAAAGTGATGAGTTTCGACAGTAGGATTTATGTTTGTATTGCTTCTTTAAAATATTTTTACATAATTGACATTTTCCTTGGAGGGCGGGGCCAACTGTAGAAAAAGGGCACTAAAATTTTATCTGTTCATGGCTCCAGCTATGAACTTCACTCATAGAACTTTGGCACTCGGATATTTCAAAGAAGGGCCAAAACGTAAATTTATGGCACGTGGGAGGTTTTACGGAAGGACGAACCATCACTTCTAGTGGAATTGCCACAGGGGACTGCCCTCAATAATGATACAGCTGAATTCACGAATATAAGAAAATGTGACCTTCATTTGTACTTGTAGGCATCCTATTTCCTTTTGCAAATGGTAAGAACAATGATAACAAATAAAAAAAAAAAAAAAACAACAACACAAAGAAAATTAATAGAAGAAAATTATATATGGGCTGTGGGATCGAAGTCTTTGAAAGGCTTTGTTAATAAAGATTTGGCAGGCTGAAGACTTTCTTTCTTATACAGTTTAGCTCGGTCAAAAACATCGGTGGACCCAGTCCACTGTGTGCATCTCGGGCTAAAGTTATCGTTATAGGTATGTAATATCTATTTCGTTTGTAGTATTCGTTGGAAGTCAGTCCTATATTTATTCAAGGATTTGAACCTCTTGAAGGTTCAAAATTATGGTAAGCTAATCACTCCACAGTTGTTTATTGCAATCACTACAACTAATGTGATCATTTCTTAATATGTGTCGATGATATCTGCAATATCATATGCCACATCCCTTATGTCTCTGGCCCAGTTCCTCACTCTTTCATCGCTCTTCTGCTTCACGTCTGCATCTTTTAAGAAGCATTTCATTCGGGTCAACTCCCTCTCCACTGACTCAACTTGAGCATGGACTTCACAGAGGGAAGCTGCTTCTTCAATCAGCAGACCGCCGAGCTTTTCTAATACAAATGAAACAAAGGCCTCTGCCATACGGGCACAGAGCTTCTGCGGTGAAGCTTCCTGCTCTTGATCGGTGTGAACTTCTGGCCAACAGTGTGTCCTTGTTTTGGCCACTCTCCTTTCTAAGGTGCATTCCGTCTAGTTTGACTTTCACAGCATCCATTATTGGTGAAAAGTTGAATATAATTTGCGTTTCACATTGGAAATGGAAAAGTATCGAACAAAGAGACGAGTTTATCTTATTTAATTATAATTAAAAGTAAAAATTATAAAAAAAAAAATTATTATTGTATGTTTATAAATTTATGTCCATTGATATATTTATTTTTTATATTTTTATAATACTTTTGTTATAATTTATATATTTTTTAATTTTTTTAGTGTTATAAGAGAAGTAAAAAAAAAACATAAAAATAGAATAAATAACTATAATTTCAATACAAAATTATGAAATTCTAAATAAGATATATATATATATATATATAACAAGTTGACCGCTGAAAAAAAGCAAGCAAGGTGAGTCGAAGGCCCAAAAGAGTGGTGGGATTCGGAAGAATGAAGATTGGGCCAAGTAATAACAGTGTCGAGATCAGGCCTATGGTGTTCGATCAATCGAACGCATTGAGAGAGTATTTCGGTTCAATATTTGAGACTGGACAGCTCTCTCGATCCAAAATTCGGTAGGCCCATTTGCTATTGGATATATATGATATCCGAGACGTGATCGACCACATCATCAATGAAATCATTTATAGCTTTCCAGCTTGGCCTCTTCCATTTGAGATGGCTGAGATAGCTGAGATAGCTGAAAATTGGCCTTTCTGGGACAGGTATGCTCTTGACAGACCAACCAATTGGCCAAGACAGAGCCGCAATGCCAATACAAGCACCCCATTGGCTCCATTTCAACCTCTTTGTCCCTGCAAAATTCTCTAGAATTTCCACCATCAACACCTGAACGACAATGGTCATTCCAATGATCCCCATACACAGCTTGTCCTTAAGTACTCCCTCGAAGATATTCTTCTTCTCCAGCTTCCGCGCATTGAATTCATTAAACACTTGACAAAGTACAAGTGTGTTGAAGATCAGAGTGTCATTGACTGCCTCAGATACACCAAAGATGGATTCACCCTTGAAATTTAGTGTCAAGAGGATAGCCAGCTGATAGAAAGCTTGAGCCAGTAAGTTCCGCCACATAATGTTTGTGGTCAGTGGCTCAGTACAGCCCACAGGTGGCTTCTCCATGAGATCATTGGTGGGCTGTTCATTAGCTAGAGCCAAAGCACCGAGCATATCCATTATCAGGTTCACCCATATTAACTGGACAATTGAGAGAGGGAATTCACGACCTGAAACGATAGCTACGAAATTTACCCCTAGATAAACAACGTTTCCGGTAAGCTGGAACTGAATCAACTTTTGTATGTTGCTGTATGCACATCTGCTCCACTTCAATACCGTGGCCACAGAAGCAAAATTATCATCCAAGATGATGATATCCGAGCTTTCCTGAAAGAACTCTTGTATGTTGTTGTATACACATCTGCCCCACTTCAATACTGTGGCCACAAAAGCGAAATTATCATCCAAGATGATGATAACTGAACTTTCCTCGGCTACTTCAGTGCCTTGAGTCCCCATAGATAGTCTTATATCTGCTGCTTTAAATGCCGGTGCATCATTTGTGCCATCACCAGTGACTGCCACTACTTGCTCTTTCTGTTTCAGGCATTCCACCATAAGAAGCTTATCAAGGGGAGAAGATCGTGCCATCACACATATTTGATCAACCTTCTCCATTCTCTGCTCTGGTGTGTAATTTCGGAACTCCTCTCCTTCTACCACAGCCTCACTCGAGATATTCTCGCCAGTCTCGAGTATACCCCACTCAACGGCTTTGGATGTTGCAGTGAAAATATTGTCTCCTGTGATCATTTTGACATTAACTCCAGCATTTTGGCAAACCTCCACAGATTTCTTCACGCCAGGTTGATATGGATCCTTTATACCCACCAGTCCTAATAGGGTCAAGCTGTCTTCTTTGAGCATTTTTTCTCCATCTTCATATTCTTTCTCGGACAGCTGTTTATGTGCGATGGCTATGCAGAGAAGGCTACCAGCTGCCATATTTTTTATAATTTTCGCGAAGTCTTGCTTTTCCATATCACCCATATCCTTCATTGTTCCAAAAGCATCATAGTAACTCGAGCACATTGCTAGTATCATCTCTGTGGCTCCTTTCCAGTGCACATGGATTGTGTTGTCCAGCTTCTTCCTCATCAAAACCCCACTCCTTTTCTTCTTTGGATCGAAGGCCTCTTCTTTAAGAATGGTAAAATTGTGCTTTAATTCATCCATATTCATGTTCAACTCCCGGACAGCCCAAGAATAAATTGCCTTCTCAGTTGGACTGCCTGAGAATTCGAATTCTGAATCTGGATTGGGCTGGCAGACACTTCCAGTTGTATTGAGGGCAACTCCTTCTTTGATTAATTCAAGAACCCGTGCGAAAGCCGGAGAAGTGCTCTGTTCGATGGCTTTTTGGCCTGGCCAAAACTTGGTAACTTCCATCGGGTTCATGGTAAGAGTGCCTGTTTTATCAATACAAATTGTGGTGACAGAGCCCATAGTCATAAACATCGAGAACTTTCTCATTGCTTGATCAGCTATCATTTCCTTCATCGAATCTAAAAAAGTAAGTGTAGCAGCTAATAGCAATCCTCCTTTTTCTAGGACACGAGCCAAAATAATTGAGACTGTACCTGCTACAATTCCCACAACATTGACTATAGTCTTGCTTCCGTTGAACGGTCCATTAACAGCTAATGGAAATGCTGCTGGGGTAGCAACCACAGCAATTGTGACTGCATCTGCTACAATACTCACCACAGCATTGACTATATCACCTGCCTTAGTCTCGCTTCCATTGAACTCCCTATTCCCTCCCTCATCTATTGTATTACCAGTGAAGTAGCGGATTAGTGAGACTACAACGGCAAAGAAAACAGCGCCCAAACGAGCCTTAACAACTGACGAGCTCAGCTTATCGAGCCTTTTTTGGAAAGGAATCTCTTCACTCGTGTCGCCGTTGTTATGGCGCATCGTTTCTCCCGACGTGTTGTTCATGCCAACTGAAGTAACAAGCATCCGACCACGGCCACGAGCAACCCTGGTGCCCGAGAACAAGAAGGGATTTTGGTCGCGATTAATTTTCACATGGTCGCTCTGTCCAGTCATACTGGATTCATCTATCCGCAAGGAATCCTCGTCGTCAATGAACAATCCATCAGCAGGGAGTTGGTCTCCAATCTCCAGACAAACAACGTCTCCCACAACAACATCCAATATAGGAACTTGTTCATGCCACCCATGTCTGATGACATCAATTAGGATATTGTCGCTGACTTTAGCCAGCTGTCTGTTATTCATGTACTTGCTGAGAGCAGACACGGGAATGCCAAGGAAAACAATCACACATATGCTGCCCCCGTCGAACAATGCTTCCTCTAGGCCATTGTCTTCTCTCGCAAAGGCAAGAGATAATGCTGCGCAGCCTAAAAGAAGTGCATAAGTAAGATCCATAAAGGCCTCCACAACGCAACGAAAAAACCCCTTCGTTGGCGGTCTCTTGTACGCGTTGGTCCCAAATGCAGCACGTCGGAGATTAATATCCCCTCCATCGCCACAGATGCCATCCTTTAAGTTGGTTTGGATAGCAGAAGCAATGCCATCGATGCTTCCGAATTTTCCAAGCTCGGTGACATCTTTCTTCTTCACAAGCTCAGTCAGAGTTGCTTGGTCAATCCTGAAATCTTGGTTGCCATCATTAACGTCGAGAACAGTGTCAGATGGAGGTGATTGAGAGATTATGGGGCTATCCTTCTTCTTGGCTAAACCGCTTTTCTTTAGTAGGAGGCTAAACCACTTGATGGCAGACATCTCTTTCGAAGCAGAGAGAAAAAACGATGGTTCAATAACATAAACGCTGAACTGGTAGGTCCTCAGCCTTTGCTACTTAGTCCCCATATCCCAAGATCTTCGATATATAAAGACATAATTCAGGATACATTTTTTTTTTCTTTTCTTTTTTTTTTTTTTTAAACGTAGAGACCTTTTCCACGAAGTGTGGGAAACCGAGTGAACGATTTTCCGCCGGCATTATCCACGCGCTAAGGAGCCATGATTTTTCCCTGCAACCGTCGTACTTGTCAGCATCACAGACAAGTCTAACTTACTCCAGCAATCTTTATGATCTTTCCAACAACCTGACACGTTTGTGCTATTCACCTTCAGAGGCGATTGCAATTTGTCTTGACTGTTGACTGCTCCATCTTTGTTTTTTTTGTTTTCTCGGCCGGCTCAGCTAATTAACCGAACCCAGAGCTTGTTAGCCGGTTATTATAAGCAATAAAGCAGAAAATGCAGTTGGATGGATTGACTGGGACAGAAGGCGCGGACGAACGAGCCCTTGAAGCATCAATGCATTGGGCATCCGACCCGACGTTGTTTCGGCCCGGCTATAGTTTGCAAGGAACGAATGTAATAAATTGCTACAAAATTCATACAATTCGTGCCAAATATACTCACAAAAAATTTGGATACTATGGACAGCCTATATAAATCTCTGACATTGTAATTGAAACAAATTTTTATTGATAATTTACTATAATATTAAAATATTTAAAAAAATTAAAATTTTAAAATAATTTAATTTTTTAATTATAATATAATTTATCAAATAATAAATTAAAAATTGACATTTCTGGGACCCGTATGCTCTTGACAGACCAACCAGTTGGCCAAGAGGGAGCTGCAATGCCAATAAAAGCACCCCATTGGCTCCAATGCAGCCTCAACCTCTCTATCTCTGCAAAATTCTCTAGAATTTCCACCATCAACACCTGAACGACAATCGTCATTCCAATGATACCCATCAACAGCTTGTTCTTAAGTACTCCCTTGGAGACGTTTTTCTTCTCCAGCGTCCGCGTATTGAATTCATTCCACACTTGACAGAGGACAAATGTGTTGAATATCAGAGTGTCATTGACTGTCGCAGTTAATTAACCGAACCCAGAGCTCGCTGGCCGGTTATTATACGCAATAAAGCAGAAAATGCAGATGGATGGATTGATCGGGACAAAACGCGTGGACGAACGAGCCCTTGAAGAAACGATGCAATGGGCATCCGACCCGACGTTGTTTCGGTCCGGCTATAGTTTCTAAAAAGCCGGGCTCTGGGCCGAGGTCTATACCTAGCGTTAGCAAGGGAAAGTAGGCAACAATAGTCCTTGGGCCGTCTTCTAGAACCGGATCACAAAGTGATCATTTTATTAAGACGTTTATTAAATCCTGAATTATATATTTATATATTTTTTAAAATTTAAAATTTTAAGTGCTTAAATTTTTCTCGAGGGACTGGTCATCCCAATATTCATCAACTACAGAAAGCTCTTATGCTAGCCACTAGTTGATTTATAGTATATTGACGCATGAAAGGACGACAAGCTTCCTCTGTTGTTACCTGATCATTATCTATTACAGTTTATTATATATTATCCTATGGTGTTCGATCAATCGACCGCATCGAGGGAGTTTTCAGGTTCAATATTTGGGACTGGACAACTCCCTTGATCCGAAATTCGTAGACCCATTTGCTATTGGGTACAGCTAGAATGCATTTGGTTCGATATCCGAGACTAGACCGACCACCTTCGGTTCAACCTTTCAAATGGGCCAGGTTTTGTGGACAATTGGAGGCCCAACAATTTTAGACAAACCCTACATCTCTCGTCAAAGCGAAACTCAACTTGGGGTTGCGTCTTTGGAAGCAAACTGCTTCAAGCAAGAGACCGGCTAGCCGACATGGTGCATGTGAATCAAGCCGGAATTTCTTTGAGAAAAAGAATAGGAGGCACC
Source organism: Rhizophora apiculata (assembly GCA_037832385.1). NCBI lineage: Eukaryota > Viridiplantae > Streptophyta > Magnoliopsida > Malpighiales > Rhizophoraceae > Rhizophora > Rhizophora apiculata. Next base: position 3,140,952 of record CM075430.1, on the reverse strand, counting down.
GACAGTCAGTCGGTCCCCCCTACTTTAAAGGGGTAATCAGGAAAAAGAATTAAAATAAAGGGTGTTTTGGTGCACAAAAACTATTGACTTTCCTGATAGGGTAGGCTTAGGGAGTTGACAAAGCCGCGTGTGTTGAATTCGCTGTTGTAATAATAGTGATGTTTGTAAGCATGTGGGCCTACATATTTTGGCATTAGGGACCAATCCAACAAATCCCAGTTGGAACCTACCCAATCTCTATCCAGACATCGATGAGACTAGGACACCCCAAGAACAAGCTACTTAATAAGAAAACAAAACACAAACATCTTATTCTCTCTTGCGTTCTGGGAATACAGGATGGAATCATAAATTGATTAAGAACACTTGCACATGATAAGACATGATAAAATTATGGCCTTGATCATAAAGATCCAGTAAATAATTTAGCAACGACAGTACAAATCTCACAAAGACCCTTCAACTCGCTGTTCCTGCTTCCCAGTGGTGGAGATGGGACTCCCTTGAAAGCAGCCTGGCAATCATCAGCAGCAAGGGCAGCCTCGTTAGCCAAATCAGCCAACTCATAGAAGGTCTCGGAGTTCAGGTCATTGTAGGCCACTTCAAGAGCCGAGACAGCCTTGTTGTAGTCTCGACTACACCTCTGAAGGCGAGTCTTGTGGTAAGAGCCGTCCCTCACGAGCACAGAAATGCGTTCTCTGGTGTCGCTCGCATTGGTGTATGCCAATCCTACGGAAATGAAGGACAGAGTGTATTCGTCGGCTTCTGGGGTGCGCGAGTCTGAATAGAGGGAGTTGATACAGAAGTAATAACTTGAAGTTTGGTTGCAGACCTTGGAGACTAACTTATTATTACTATGTGTTCTGGTTGCAGAGAGGGCAACACTGGAAGAGAGAGCATCGTAGGCATTTATACTTTCGATGGTGGAAACGAGAACCCACAAGAAGAGGAGCTGAGAAATGAAAGAAGAGCATTGAGATATCCCCATTTCTTGTTAGAAATAGGAAGAGCCATCAAAATTGGTAGATAAAAGAACCAAATATGAATCAGAGAAAATGACAAAAAAAAAAAGAAAAAAAGTAGAAAATCGGGACACGTGTGTCTTGTGCTTGGACTTAAATTGAAATTAAGAAATGGTTGAAAACTGCGGTTATAGTATGTTTATTCAAAGCTGAGCATTCCAAACGAAATATTTGAAAAAATTTAAAATACAAAGCAAAGAGAAAATAAAAAATTTATATGATATAAAATCTAAACGTTTTGATGTCTATAATCTCATTATTTGAGAAATTACAAATTATATAATAAATATATGTTTTATACAGTAAAATAATACAATTCTTTCATTAGTCCGACTCACCCTTTTACCACTCGAAACAAATAAAACCCCATGCGTGTCAATAATTAATTCCAACTGTTCTAGGAGTTTCCTCTTCCTTGTTTGTGCCACAGAATCGTCGTACCGGGCAGCACTTGCCAACTTGCATACACGGGACAGACCGATTGTCTGGTGACATTGTCGTTGACCACGTCACGAGAAAAGTCTTTTTGAAAGGATTACCCATCCGAATTTCACGTGCATCGGAAGAAAAAGATGCTTGTCACGATTTAAATTTAGTATTTATTATTATTATTTCTTCTGAACTGATTAGACTGGGGGGGGGGTTGGGTTGGGTTCACAGTATAAATATAAAGAGCTCTCTATTTTTTATTTTTTATTTTTTTAAATTTATTAATCAGTGTTGTGCGAGACCTATCTTATGATGCAGCATCTTTATGATCAGACAAAGAACCTGATACGTTTGTGCTAGTCACCTTAACAGGCGATTGCAATTTGTCTTGACAGCCCTCGACACCGAATGAACCATTTTGACTACTCCTTTTTTATTTTTGGTTTTTGAGCCGGTTCGTCTTATTAACCGAATCCAGAGCTTGCTTGCTGGCCGGTTATTATGCGCAATAAAAGCAGAAAATGCAGTTGGATGGATTGATTGGGACAGAACGCGCGGACGAACGAGCCCTTGAAGCAACAATGCAATGGGTATCGACCCCGACGTTGTTCCGGCCGGCTATAGTTTGCAAGGAATTAATGTAATAAATTGTTACAAAATCCATACAATTTGTGTCAAATATAGTCACAACAAAATTTGGATCCTATGGACAGCCTATACAAATCTATAACACTGGGATTGCAAAAAATTTTTATTGATAATTTATTATCGTATTGAAATATTGAAAAATTAAAATTTTAAATTAATTTAATTCTTAACTTTACATATATATATATATAATTAAAATAATTTAATTATTTAAAAAATATTTTAATTAAAATAAAAAACATTTAATAATTAATTAAAAAATTATTTTAAAAAACAACATACCTCTTCCATTTGAGACAGCTGAAAATTGGCGTTTCTGGGACACGTATGCTCTTGACAGACCAACCAATTGGCCAAGAGAGAGCCGCAATGCCAATACACGCACCCCATTGGCTCCAATGCAGCCTCTTTGTCCCTGCAAAATTCTCTATAATTTCCACCATCAACGCCTGAACGACAATGGTCATTCCAATGATCCCCAAAAATAGCTTGTTCTTAAGTACTCCCTTGAAGATATTCTTCTTCTCCAGCTCCCGCGCATTGAATTCATTAAACAGTTGACAAAGGACAAATGTGTTGAAGATCAGAGTGTCATTAACTGCCTTAGTTACACCAAGGATGGATTTACCCTTGAATTTTAGTGTCAAGAGGATAGCCATCTGATAGAAAGCTTGAGCCAGTAAGTTCCGCCACATAATGTTTATGATCAGTGGCTCAGTACGGCCCACAGGCGGCTTCTCCATGAGATCATTGGTGGGCTGTTCATTAGCCAAAGCCAAAGCACCGAGGATCCGTTATCAGGTTCACCCATGATAACTGGATAGTTGAGAGAGAGAATTCAGCAGCTGAAACTGTGGCTACGAAATTTACCCCTAGATAAACCTGGAACTGAATGAACTTTTGCGTGTTGTTGTATACACATCTGCTCCAGTTCAATACTGTGGCCATAGAAGCAAAATTATCATCCATGATGATGACATCTGAGCTTTCCTGAAAGAACTTTTGTATGTTGTTGTATACACATTTGCCCCACTTCAATACTGCAATCACAAAGGCAAAACTGTGATCCAAGATGATGATATCTGAGTTTTCCTTGGCTACTTCAGTGCCTTGAGTCCCTTTAGATAGTCTTATATCTGCTGCTTTAAATGCTGGTGCATCATTTGTGCATCACCAGTGACTGCCACTGCTTGCTCTTTCCGTTTCAGGCATTCCACCATAAGAAGCTTATCAAAGGGAGAAGATCGTGCCATCGCACATATTTGATCAACCTTCACCATTCTCTGCTCTGGTGTGTAATTTCGGAACTCCTCGCCTTCTACCACAGCCTCACTTGAGATACTCTCGCGAGTCTCAAGTATACCCCACTCAACGGCTGTGGATGTTGCAGTGAAAATATTGTCTGCAGTGATCATTTTGACATTAACTCCAGCATTTTGGCAATCCTCCACAGCTTTCTTCATGCCAGGTTGATATGGATCCTTTATACCCACTAGTTCTAATAGGGTCAAACTGTCTTCTTTGAGCTTTTTTATCTTTTTCTCCATCTTCATAAGATGGCTGTTTATGTGCGATGGCTATGCAGAGAAAAGGTTACCAGCGATTGTTCAGTAGTAACGATTATTTGTCAATAAATACTTTTAACTTAGCTGTTAGCATTTTAACTATTTGGTTATAAATTGCAATATTAATGGCACAATTTTTTTTTATTATTTTTTATCATTTATCATGACAAATAAAATATAAAATAAATAATTAATAATTAACATATATCAATCATTTAATCTAATTAGTTTTGGGTTCAAAAATAATTAAATTAGTAGTTGTATCCTTTGCCACCGCACATAGCTTCTAGGTTCAAATTCCACGGGGCACTGCACACCCACAGCTGCCATCTTTAAGTTGGTTTGGATGGCAGAAGCAATGCCATCAATGTTCCCGAGTCCTCCAAACTTAACGTTGTGCACAATGCAAGACGGAGATGATGGAGAGATTCCGGGCCTACCCTTCTTCTTGGTTAAAACCTTTTTCTTTAACCGAACCAGAGCTTGTTAGCCGGTTATTATACGCAATAAAGCAGCAAAAGCAATTGGATGGATTGACTGGGACAAAATGGGTGGACGAACGAGCCCTTGAAGCAACAAGGCAATGGGCATCGACCCGACGTTGTTTCGGCCCGGCTATAGTTTCTAAAAAGCCGGGCTCTGGGCCGAGGTCTATCCCCGGCGTTAGGAGTGGCAACTAGGCAACAATAGCCCTTGGAATGGAATATCCTCCGGAACCGGCTCACAAAATCTAAGAAGAGATTTATTAAATTATAAGTTAGCCGTTCAAGTCTCTCTCTTTTAAAGTTAAAATTAAAAATGTAAATTTTTTAACTACTCAAATTTCTCTCGAGCAACTAACTGGTCATCCCAATATTCATTATGGCTGATTTTAATTGACAAGAATGTACCAAGAATAAGAATATTAATATTCAATGGGTAATTTATTGCTTCATTTATTCAACTAAACGATGGTTCCAAATGTTGTTGATCTGCTGGCATGCGTTCTCGGAAAGAAGACATGACAGTACAAAAGAAAGGCTGCTTCATTCAAAGAGAAAAACATGTGTCTGTGCAATCTGGGTTCTTTGTAAAATGTTGACCAGACAGCAGTACAATTATTATTATTCTATTAATCGAGTTTGATTGGACCTCAAACTCGAGATTTTCAATTTCTCAGTACCAATGAAATGAAATAGTGTTCATTAACAGTCGCACAGTAGGTTTCCGGATCAAAATTCCGGAATTTACTGCACAAAGGGCAAAGTTTATGTGCCCCCTGTACCCTATCCAGCAAGCCATTTAACAGCAAAGGCATCCGTCTGGTCATCTGCCATCTGTATAGTGCTTCCTTTGGCGCATCGAATTGAACCAAGCGCTCTGTCACTTGATTACTTAAACGCGGGAAAGGGGCTATGTCTTTTGGAAAATTGCAATCCAGAACTACGTACTTGCCCAAGTTTAGGGCACGGAACGGGCTGTTGCTTTGACTCATACTAGGATTTCAATAAGTGATGGGGAGAAAGAGCTAGTCATCTAGACTTGAGTTAGGGTATTTTATTATTAAAGTCTGTTAAGGAAGGGGTTTGAGTGAGACGAGGAAATAAAGCCAACGTTGCTAGATGACGCCAAAACAAAAGCAATAAATAACCCCATAATCTTTTGGTCAAAATGGATGCAAAATGCAGGTAATCTTGATAATGGTTGGAAAGGCAAAAATGGGGCATCCGATAAAGATTGGTTAATATTTTTCGATGAACCCAAAAAAAAAAAAAAAAGGATTGGCTGATAAGCAATCATTCAAATAAAAGATTGGCATACAACTAGGTTCTTTGGTGCAACTCATCATTCAAAATCTCAAATTGACCCCCTTTTAACCAGGAGTTTGACTCGGTCAAATAAATGGCTTTCTTTATGCAAGCAAATCAAACATTTCTGTGCTTTCCACTTTTCCTTTTTCGTTTTTTTGGTTTTCTGATGATCGAGAAAGAGAGAGAAGCATTGGAAAAAGCCCATCGGCATATGTCAGTAACTAAAGAAGAGAGATTCCCTAAACATCTCAATGCTGACAACAGTATCCTTTAGTTCATCTGTCCTTTTCCCACTAGTTGAAAAATTGGTTGCATTCTTTTGAATTTCTTGAAATGATCAAATTATAGTTTGAACAACAGGAAACAGATGATATCAATTATACAAACACAAGAGCCACCTGCCTCCCATTTCATTTGGATTCTTGTCCTCAGGCACTAGGAAGATCCCCCACTTGAGTGTGGTTGGACAACCAAAATTAGTAAACAATTACAGGAAAAGAATAGCTTCGGGAAATCCCTTAATTAAAATTTGTCTTGAGCGGACAACATTATCTTTGCTAGAGAATATATTAGCTCAAGCTTCCTTTTCTAACTTGATCGTTAAACCTTTATTGTTTTAATACAATGAATCCCCGATAATTGTATTGAGTCCAGTCAACATCAGAGGTTGTGCAGGCTTTCTTTGTTAGGGAATGCACCGGATTCATTGTTTACTCAATTTGTCCACCCCCGGGGTCATCTAGTGCAATTCGTGAGACATCAAACGCTGGTGATTTTGGACATGATGTCGTGCTTTACATAAAAAGACTTCCAAAGCTGTCTGGCTGAGCGATTGGGAATTTGACACAACGCGGGCAGGGATTCTTCTTGGCCAAACAGAAAATTTTAGTGGCAACGTAATAGGTATGCGGTGATATAGTGTAATATGATAAAAACATTTATTATTATTATTATTATTTTAAAAGAGATAACACATACATCTTTTAATTTTTTTATTTTTTTATTTTTTTTACATTGCTACGGCTATGCAGTGAAGCTCTTCCTGGACATTGTCATCCAGCTTTGACATTAATGAATAACAAAGAAACAAACATAACAACTTGGCTAATTAGTTAGTTAAGGGGTCAATTGCTTAAAATCTATGTATTACTCTATATGAATATATTCAAGGTATTCAATTGGAAGGGCCCCATGTGATGCCATGCGTTTGGTTATTGCTAAATGGAATGCAATGAGCGGAAGGAAAGTACATATTTTTTGGCACCAGCCAACGGGTATCTTTTGCAGACAAAAGCCAAAGGGCCAAGCCATCATTGATCTTGACGAGCAACCTTGAAATTCAAATGTAACGGTTCTTTTTCCCCTACTCTTATATTTTGGGCTCTTTCTCTCCATCCCTCTCTTTTGTTTTTGGTTTTTAAATTTTTTATTTTTTAATTTTATTTTTGCCCCGGTCTTTTGACTTGTTTTTGCATTGGCTACACCTGTGCTCCAATTACCGTGGCCCCCAGTTCTTAATTTCAAGAAGCAACATTTTCTTTGGACGGGACGCTTTTACCATCAAAAAGTTTTCAGATAAATTGTGGGACAAAAATAGAAAAATGAAAGAGAAAAATAAAAAATAAAAAAGGGTCCCACCATACGGTATTCTCACACGGAATCAAATTATGGCATGTAGGGTTGGATTTTTTTTGTTTTTTTGTTTTTTTTTTTGGGACTTTAGTTTATAACCAAGTGCCAGAAAAGGGGTTTTTGAGTGCCAAGAGGACAAATATCACAATAGGATGGGATAGCATTTGGTGGGGTGAAGTGATCAATTGCATTGACAATTACAAATTAATTTGTGGCAGAAAAAATTTTGTAAATGATAAACCAAGATTAGGGCATTAATTTAGAATTTTGACAAAAGCAAAACAGAGTAGGTCTAAACATTGGCCGCACATTTGGATGTGAAAGAGGCGGAAAGTGATGATACACGTTAGACTGAAAAGAATTACAGGCTGGTGGGGTGTGATAGAAAAAGTGGACCCCGTGGGCCTGAAAAGGCCCACCTCGTTCTTTTTTTTTTTTTTTGGCCCGCGTTGCCCTTCCATTTCAACAGTCTATTATTATTATTAATCACACCAATTTCGGTGACTTTGCGTAATTAACCATCTTAGTTAAAAGCCCTTTTTTCAAAAAATAAGACTAATCTCATTTACAGGAAGATCAAACACAAAGAGCAATGACATGGTATCTGTCTATTGACCTGCAGCCTCATTCCAACTTGCTTTTCTGTCACTGAAGTCAATTTAAGGCCATGATTAAAATCTGGCATCGGATTTATTCTCTTTAGAAAAAAAAAAAAAAGAAAAAAGAAAAATAAGCATCTGATTACTGGGCTTGGGCTCCAACGTGTTAGACATTAGAAACAGAATGATAACATCACTGTACATCACAGATTTAAAAAAAAAAAAAAAAAAAAAACGCTGAACTTTTTTTTTTTAATGAACAATGGAAAGACAAGACCTTTCAGTCTTCATAGACTTCTTTATTTGTGAGCAAAGATTATTGAGTTCTTTTCAGAGCCAAAACAAACAAAATGGAAAAGAATCGGAAAAAAAAAAAAAAGAATTAAGAAAAGAAAAAGATAAAGAAATGTCAGAAAAAAGGTGGAGAGAGAGAGAGAGGCAGTAAAAACCAAAGCCAAAAAAGCAGTGGGAGAGCCTTGTTAGAATGATGATATGGTAGGAGCAGTAGCACAATTACTATAATTAAAAAAGCAGGTAGAGCACAAACATTAGAATAAGAAATTTAAGGTAATTGAGGATTGGGGTTCAAAGAAAAGCTTGAAACTTGGAAGGGATATACATATACAAACAAATGCGAGCGTGTGAAGGAAAACAATGAAGAGTAAAGGCAACCTGCAGCTAATACAAGTGCTGAAGGAACCGCAGAATTTGGCAGGGCCTTTGTCTGCACTTTATCTGCTTTTATATGCCACACTGCTTCATTAATATCATTACTGATAGTATCATCTAGTGGAAGAAGAAGAAAGAAGACAAAGAAGAAATGGGGGTCGGAGGAGCATCCTCAAAGCTCAAAAGGGCAGCGAGGAAAATGGTGGCTGCATGTGGCTCCTTCTCCCCAAGAAAGCCACCTGCTCTTGCCGATCCAGTTTCCATTGATACCTCAGATAATGTAAGAGAAAATCACAACTCCAATTCCCCTTTTCTCTTTCTTTTGTTTTGTGGATGCTGCCAAAATGAAGATTGTTTGTCTTGTTTTCCAATTCCTTAATTTTTCCCTTGCTACAGTTCCAAGAATTTTATCTTCTAGTTCTTGACATACTGCTACAAGATTCCCACGGCAAGGGTGAGGACATGTCCATGGGTGCTAGGATTGAGCTTGACCTGGCCCAATGTTAGATGTTTTGTTGTTGGTTCCTAGGATTTAGCTGCCAGTGCCCCACGTTCAATGAATTCAGTTGTGTCGAAGCCTATACAAAGGCTGGTTGTTTATGAAATAAAGGCACCTATTTTCATCCAACTTAAACCCCTCATTGCATTGTGCAATAATAGTTTACTTGTTCCATTTTCACCGTAGCTCGCAGGCTTTCTTCGAGATGCAGGGTTGAGGTCCGGCCCATAGATTCCACCAAGACCCTAACACGTACTCTTTAAAGAAAATTTCTTTCCTGCATCTCTTTATAATCTCAACTACAAAGTTCTCCAGGAACACTACATCTATAGGGATTTCTGAACAATCAACAATCAATTCAATAAACCCAGAAATTTCTTTCTCCCCTGCTCTCTCTCTCTCTCTCTAAAGTCCTTATCTTTAGTCTTTCTATTTTGCTACTCTCCTTCTTTCTTTCTTTGTATGGATCCATCTATTTGAGAAAAAAAAAAAAAAAATTGGTGCTAATGTCTGAGAAAATTTACAGATCTCAGGTTATACAACAATGTCTCCCACAAAGCCAACAAATATCTCAGAGAGGGACTTCAGTGAGGAAGCAGAATCCACTAACATCATCAACAATGACAATAGCATTGCTTGTAAGGTAGGCAAAATGAAAATATGTTCTCATAATATTGTCTTCTCTTTTCAGTTAAGACCCTCTTTTTGTATTGGAAGCATTTAATTACCATCACTTGTACTTTTGGAATCCAAAGTTTCCCAATGTTTGACTGTCTCATGTTTATCTGTGCTCCTCTTGCACACCCTGGCTTTTTGCATCCACCCCCCCCCCCAAAACCTCCCCCCAAATCCCTGCCCATTCCACACAATTGTCCAAAAATTAGCAATATATCTTTTTTGTCAATTTTAAATTATTTATTCGAATTATTGAGATTGACAAACTCTACTCTTTGTCTATGACCGTGGCTGTTCATTTATTCCGTTCAAGTTTTAAAGAACAATCCTTAGTCACACACACCATAAATAAAAATTACCCATAAATTATTTTTAAGTGCCAGTAGCAGCTTTACAATTTTAAGCAAAAGAATGGAAATTCCAAACTCAGTGACACATATCCCACTTCATTTATGAAGTCCCCCCATTTACCCACCATGCATTGTGATTCCATCTACTTGACTATTTTGCCCTTCTCTTCTTTTTCTCTGCAGCTACTACCTATATTGTTTATGATGGTCACAAATGTCCCTTTCTTTTTCTTTTTTTTTTTTTAACAGGAAAATAGTCTTTTTCACCCATGTGATCACTCCTTATTGGCATCTTTTATCTTATAAATTTCACAGCATCTCTGAGAGATCAAGTATCAAAGCTATGTCACCCCCAGTTTCTTTGTTTATTTAATTTATATTCTGATGGGTACTTTTATTTTTTTCAATTTTTTTCATGTGGTGCTGCAGAGCTTGTGCGCAATATGCCTCGATGCTTTGAGCTACGGAACTGGCAGCAGCCCAGGACAGGCCATATTCACGGCCCAATGCTCTCATGCATTCCACTTCGCTTGCATCTCCTCAAATGTTCGCCATGGCAGCGTAACCTGCCCAATCTGCCGCGCCCATTGGACCCAGCTTCCTCGCAACCTGAACCCACCTTGCTCCTTTTCTTGCAATCAAACAGACCCCGTTTTCCAGATTCTTGACGACTCCATTGCCACATTCCGCGTCCACAGACGTTCTTTCTTACACTCTGCTCATTACGATGATGATGAACCCTTAGAACCTGACCACATTTCCAATCAACCCCGTCTAGATTTCTCTCTAGTACCTGCGCCACCAGCACTTTTTCATACAACGTGTGGGCAGTACCCATCCCTGGAAGTAAATGGGCGCAGGTCACACTATCACCACCAGCTCCGCCAGCATCATTGCATGACAAGCTCCTCCTCATTGTTTACACACCCAACAGCTTCTTACACGTGCACCTCCTTGAACAGAAGAGTTGCTGCTGCTGCTCATCTTTCAGTCAAATTAACACATCAACAAGCAACGGACTTGGTTCTTGTAGCATACCCCAACGGGCCACATCTGAGGCTTCTCAAGCAATCCATGGCATTGGTGGTATTCTCACTCCAACCAGTTGATCGCTTGTCAATCGTGACTTACTCCTCTGCTGCAGCACGCGTCTTCCCCTTGAGGCGAATGACATCCTATGGCAAGCGAACAGCCCTGCAAGTGATTGACCGTCTTTTCTTCATGGGGCAAGCAGACCCAATTGAGGGCTTGAAGAAAGGGATCAAGGTCCTCGAGGATCGTGCGCACAAGAACCTGCGGTCCTGTATCTTGCATTTATCTGATAGTCCAACGAGGTCATACCATTCTCTTAGCATGCAAATTTCTGTTCCAATTCATCGGTTTCACGTAGGATTCAGTTTCGGCAATTCTAATGGTTTCGTCATGCATGAGTTTGAAGAATTTCTGGCAAGACTGCTTAAAGGTGTGATAAGAGATGTTCAGTTGAGAATTGGAGAAGAAGGTAGACCCATATTACTTGGAGAGCTAAGAGGAAACGAAGAAAGGGGAATTCTGTTAGAGTTGGGCGAGTACGAACATGTTTGTGTTAGCTACAGCTACGTTGAGGGTGGAGTTGAAGAGTGCACCACAACAGGAGAAACTCTGGTGAGCTTGGGGGATAAAATAGAAGCACAAGATCCCGGAAGAGAAGAGGCTGATGCAGAGAGGGACGTTACCACAGTCGACATAAGAAATAGTAACGTCGAAAGCTGGGATTATCATGACCCATACATGGCTAGGAGATGGGCCAAACATTTGCATGGCTATAGGCTTTAATGCAACAGACCTGAAATTTACGAATGAAATACACACATCATTTATATTCACTTGGGATACAGTGACTTTCTCTAAGCTTTCGTATAGCACAACCAAGTTGCAATCCTCAGTCTCTCGGTTAAAGATTAAACTTGCCAGTGTAGCCAGAGGTGTAAACTCACAGCTCATGCTTCAATGCATACACTCTCACAATTTCTTTTTTTGGTTTTTTTTTTTTTCTTTATATTTTACATCAGCTTGCAGATTGGATTAAAAGAAATAGACGAAGGCAAAACACAAATGCTTGCGCAATTCCCATCCCCCTTGGAACTCGATCAAATCTCCAAAAATCAGAACATTCTTCTTCAGAACAGAGTCTATCATTTATCACTACAAGGACAACCATAAAAATTGGAATTTATGGCCAATCACTTAAATTAGACACATAAGCAATTAGTCGTGGACATAGTCATACACCAAAAAGTCACTGTACAGTAGAGAGCCATCTTGGGCATGGTGAAGCAGGTAGTAACAGTCATTGCAGAAATAGCAAGGGTTGCTTGGGGTCCACTTGTCATCTACTGTCATCTTGGTAGCTCTATAAATCTTGCAAACAGCACATTTCTCGGCCCGGTACTTTAGTTGGAAAACGACTATTGGGTAAGCTGCCCGATTCTGTACATCTTCTGGGTGAATCAACCTCATGTCCCTAATAACAATTCTATGGTTGCAGTCTCCCTGAAACAAGAACACAAGCTACCCCCTTAATCAGATCACATCAATGATAATTTCAAGAGACAATTTGAAGAATATATGACCATAGCAATGGTACAAAAATTAGGTCAAAAGAATAAAACATAATTACTTTAGTAAAGAATCTGACACCAGTATGAGCTTTTATAATTCAAATTCAGTATCCAAGTCTAATGCTGTGTTTGGCAGGACAAGTGAATTAGGGAAGGGAAAAGAAAATTTTGAGAGAAAGAGGATTAGAGTTTTTTTCCTTCTCTCACAATCTTCTTTTATATCCCTTCCCCCTATCACTCCAAATAAACACAACATCGAAGTATTCTAAACACAGCAGCATATACTGGCCCAAATATACCTGATGGCAGTAAAGATAACCAGCTCCAAGACGAAATCTCAAGTCACAAAACCGTGTCTTGTGCATGTCAGCACATCTGAACTGAGGCAGCTCTGAAATCTTTATATCACCTAAAACCTCTCTTTGGTTTTTTCGTAACTTACCCCTTATGCAAGTTTCCCATTTTTTAAGTGCGTCGTCTTTTGAGTTTCTAAGCCAATCAAATATAGGTTCACTATAATCTATCGCAGATGGATCCCTCAAATCATTGTAGAAAACATCCTACATAAATGAAGCATTGAGATTCAGTGATAACTGAATAAACACCTTCACTATTGGAGCAATATCCAGAATGGAAATAAGTTCTTACTTCAAGTAGGAAATACCCAGAAGGATCATGTTGTCCAGCCCTTTGCATCACCTGGTCTGTCACGCAATAAATCTTATCCCTCATTTCAGTCAAAAGTTGTCGTCCTAAGACCAAGAACTCCTGGCTCTACAACAGAGGATGTCGGTAAAGCCGTAGAAAAGCAAGATAAAAAAGTTGAGAATAAAAGAGAATAATAAAGTGAAATCAAAACATAGTAAAACCAATCCACCTATAGAAAAGATCCAAAAGCTCCATCAGTAACCACACACCCCCCTCTCCAAAACAAAAATATAGAGAAAGAGTTATTATAAAACAGTTAAATTATTTCTACAAACCTTTAAGGAGGAATGACATTCATTCTAAGGACCATGATCATAATGAAAACAATGGCATCCTAGTACATGAGACCAGGCTCTCACACTGAGAGAGTTTCATGAAGGGTCAAATGTATGTAGTAATACCCCTGTTTTTACAGAGAGGTTATTTTTGCAACTCAAATATGTGACCTTCAAGTCACAATATAGTAATCTTATTATTACACCAATACTAGTCCTTGAATTACAATTACAAGCATAATTGACAAACATAAAACATCAAGGAGGGATTGTTGTTCCACATCACCAAAAATGATTAAATGATGAGCATTGTGAGTCAAAAGAAAAAAAGATATTACTGATATTGATAAAACCTCAACATAAATAATCAAAATGAGAGAAATAAATTGACTTGAAAAAGCCAAAGGAGGAGAATGACCTTTATGTATTTCCGTATGTTGTGGTAAACTTCAACACAAAGAACAACCTCTGGAAGCTGTACAGCCACAAAATCTTGGATTTCTGAGGGTTTCACCAGCTGGGGATTTAAAAAAGCATAGTTGCAGCATAAGTATGAACCTTTCAGAATCCAAAGAATCAGCCAATGTAAACACCATGAATATAAGATGTATGAAAGACAGCAAAGCAACAAACAGAATAGTTCCAGAGAGAACCTGCGTTCTAGAATTGGTAGATCTAAGAGATTTTAACATTTCAGCTTTTTCGGAGGATGAACTGACACCTTCGTTGATCTTGCAACTAGCACATTAACAAAACAAAAGGCAAAAAGAAGCAAAAATTTTAAAGTTGCGATGACATTGTAATTTACAAACTTTATAACGTGGCACAAACCTTAGTGAGTGCAGTCCAGCTGCTGCCCTGTCCTGGTCCTGCTTTTGTTTGACTTTCAGCAATTCATTGACCTTCACCAGGTAACTGTCCTGAATAGACAAGGTTAATAATCCATCAACTATATATATAATTCATAAGCTATATATATATAAGTTAAAGCAATTCCTGTAGTAGCGGCAAACAAAATGGAAGCAACCTATATATATATATTGCAACAACTGCCAAAGATCCCAGATTGAAATACAACTGCCACCTTGTTTCAATAATGTGATCAAGTAGACCCAACTCAGTCCTAAACATAAGAACATCAAGGACTACAATAATGACATTGGACATTTCTTATGTATTGTCACAGTTTGATTTACATTCACCTCAAGTTATGTATTTTAGCAGTGCATACAGAATATTATTTACAAGAAGAAAGCAAAGAAACAAGTTAGAATTTCCAAACCACAAAGTAAAAACACTAACGCCTTGAAGTCATACCAAGTAGCATGTTATTATTCCATTTCGGAAGAAATACAGAGGCACAAAATGCAGAAAGCTTAGAGATTACATAGCAGGTAACATACATCAGCATGTTTATCCATCTTCCTTTTCTTTCCTTTTCTTGAGGTCCTCTTAATGGGAGTTCCCTTACGGTTGGTTCTTTGGGATCCTTCCCTTTCACTAACATCATATTCAGTTCTGCAGATAACAGAGAACAGGTTCAGGAAAAACAAAAAAACAATTGCAGTATGATGATATACATACATGTTAATTAAAAACATAGCAAAGGAGCACTTCTCAATAATTGCAGGTCCCCAAATCATTTTATATTTTCAAAAGACAGAATAAATGGTTGAATCACAAAAATAATTCTTTGCGATCCAAATTGGTGCAGTTTGGTTACGTGGATCCCCCCACTGCCCACATGCCATCACTCTAGTTGGAAATAACTAGCCAATCTCTTAAATAAAATTGACTGGAATAAAGCACTGAAAAGAGATGAAACCAAAGAAACATAAAGGATATTAGGCTAACAAAATACAACTTCCTAGAACACCCTGTGTCTGATTTTATAAAGGTTTACTTAGTTTACCAGCACTAAAGTCTAAAAAAAGGTTTCAATAAGTTTACCAACACTAAAAGTCTAAAGGATGGAATATAATAAATCATTAAAGATGGCTATACCCCTAAAAGGGCCAAAGGATGTAAAACAGTCTGGTGTCTTAAGAAAGATCAACTTTAACTCTAATAAACAGAGGAATCAAAACAACCAGATTCTAATCTCTTTATTCCTTCTGTCCAAGGATTGAAAGGGCAAAAATAAACATACATGGGACACAAGAGAATTCTGACCTCCCATACACCACAAAGCACCTGCAATGAAATGGGTATTTATAATAGAAACCTAAAGCAATGAATTCCAACATGAATGGGTACCCGCACAAACATCTGAAGCCCTAATTTGAAAAGGGCATTGACATTTTCTTCAACTCACCCAGCGTTTAAGTTTTCTCCACATGGGTTCGAGCAACCCCCATTGTTCTGCTCGTCCTGTATTCATGATCCGCAGACATAATTCAATTACTCAGACTAACCAAATACAGGCATAATCAACAGAGAGAGAGAGAGAGAGAGAGAGAGAGGAAGTGGTTTAAAGGCAGCACTCATACCCTAAAAGCCTCCTTTATGGCCATCTCCACCAACTCTTCATCAGTGAAAATCTTAATGTCATCAACCCTGCGCCAAAAAATTCACATCCGCAACCCTATTTCACTCAGCACAACACCCATTTTGCATTCCAGGAAAACAACATTAATAATGACAAATGATGGTCGAAAATACGGGAGATTGTGCGGAAAGCATACGAAACATCATCATCGGTGGTGGACGATGGAGAACAATCGGCCGCCAATTCAGCCTCCAAACTCTGAGTTCAAGAACGCGATTATGACAAACGAACAATACAATGACACAAAGCGGGAGAGGGAGAGGGAGAGGGAGAGGGAGAGGGAGAGGGAGAGAGAGAGAGAGAGAGAGACCTGAATCTCGCGGAGGATATCAGACTCAAAGATAGGAACCCTCGTGAGAGGAGACATCAAATTGGACGTGTAAATTGGACCGCCGCGGGGAATTGACAGATTTGTACGGCTAACGACTTCCTCCTCCCCGTCTCCGCCGCTCTCCGCTCTCGCCATCCCTTTCAATTCCTTCTCCTTTCTCTAGCGGAAATCTATGATTTTGTGTTTGCAAAAAATTTTACATTTGCTAGGGTTTAAGATTATTCGGTTAAACAAATCGTCAGGGTTTTTCTAATTACAACATGACTCACCCTACATTTTTTTTGAAAATATATTTTTCAGATTTTTTATTAAATAAAAATTTAAAATCAAGAAAAATTACCCCATAACTCAACCAAAAAAATATATATTTTTTAATTAAAAAAATCTTTTTTTTTAATTACAACAAAATAAATTTGAGATGCTTAGAAAGGACATGAGCTAGAGAGAGACTTGTTATCAATTATATACACTGAGACCAATCTCATACATTTTTTTTTTCTTCAATTTTAATTTCTGTGAAAAAATAATCGATTTTCACAATTTATAAATATATTTTGGTCTTATCTCCGCAATGTTTGTTTTTCTGTTTTACTGAAAATATTCTTTTTATTTCAAAAATAAGCATTTTGGTAAACAAAAAACAAACATTTAAATTGTTTTAAATGTTTGTTAGTTTTCCTTTTTATAATTAGTTTACTTACTTACCACAACAACGAGAAAGCCAACTAATTATCTCGGCAAGTAGTTTTCCTGTTTATAAATCAATGGTCTTGCGCGGAAAAATCTCAGTAATTATCTTTCTGGTCTGTGAGACTGTAATTTCACGGACGTCTGGGTACGGAAGTCTAAGTTGCACAACGCCAAACACCTTTCATTTTCTAGTCTGCAACCATGTTATCGGGAGCCAGCCAACTATTTGTGAGCGTCCTTGCGAACGGCAGCTGGGGGGGCTCTGACCCTGGAGTGACAGGTTAAAAAGTCAATCGTGTGTTGTTTCGTGGACGGCGGCTGCGAAGACTGAACAGAATGTTGAAAATGCGGGTTCTTGGGAATCGAGATTATTGTGCTGAACATTCGATGCATCATGCCTGTTTGGATTCTCTTTGGCAGCACGAATAAAATGTTACTTGCGTATTATGACAATCGTTGCAACTTGCAATTCGGAATGCCTGTCCACATTGGCAATTTTTTAGTTTTTATTTTTTTTTTGCGCTTAAAAAATGTCACTTTTTTTTTTTGTTTTTTGGTGCTTACAGGGACTTCCTTCAGAATATCACTCGACAAATCGAGGCGACATTGTGTTTTACCTGAAGGGCTTTATGGGCCAACTACTAATGCACAGTAAAATAAAAAAAAAAATCTTTTAAATATCCAAAAATAGAAATTTAATTCTGTTTTTACATTTAGAGGGCAATTGTGTAATAGAACATTTTGCTAAATCAATTGCTTTGAGAGCGTGAATTTTGGGGTCCACAATGGGGGCAGAGCGATGGTGGCCTTTTGCGTCGTTTCTGAAGAAGACAATTGCATTGTTGGAGAACGAATCTTAACAAAATGGCAGATACTGTTTAGACGATCTCGACGGGGCCAGTGTTTAGATAGTCTGAGGAAACTATCGACTCATGGATTGGCCCCATGGTATTGTCAAAGCATATTTCCCACAATGATGAGAATTTTACCAAGTTCACTTCTTGTTTAGGATCTATCTTTTTTTTTTTTAATATGATTCAATTCAACTCTAACGATAACACACAATTCAATTAATTTTGTAATTAAACTTTAATATCAATTTTATATCTTATTAAAATATAATACATAAATTGTATCCTAAATATTTTTAATATATATAGACCCCACCACACCCAATGAAAGGAATGGTTATAGAAAGAACAAAGAAGAGAAGCAGTGAACGTGGTGTCACCTTAACATAATCCACTTTGTAGATTCCGGAAGATGACGGAATATTACGTTGTAGATTCCGTTTGGAGGCCGGTTGTCCACACACTCAATATCCACTTTGCCAAATCACTATATTATAAAATTCCAACTTTACAACATGCTTAATGGTAATCAAAATCAATCTTAATGTTAGCACTCCACCCCACCCCGCCCCGCCCCACAAAAAACCCCCCTAATAACTTCAGCAAAATTACAATTCTCTCCCTGTCCGATTCTCTGCCCGCGGGCAGCTCCTCTTCGTTTTTTATTTAATTTTGTACTTACCACATATTTTATATTTAATATTTAATTAAAAGAAGTTGCTCGGGTTCCCATATGAGTAGTCATTAATCAGCCAATCAGCGATTGCCAGCACTATTCTTACAATTTCTGGTTCAGACACGCTTGGAAATTTACGTTGTTCTGTGTTTTAAACCAGTTATTTCTCTGCTCTTGCTTTTAGTTCAATTTTGTGTTCGGAGTTTCAGTGATTTTGTTGATTTTTTGTTTTTTTTTTTAATCTTTTGGTCATAACGAAATATTGAATAAAAAGTACACGTAGAAAAGGAAGAAGAGAGAAGAAAGTATCAGAATCGTGGCCGAGGCGCGTGCGGGTGACGCGGTGGCGCAAGTCATCGGTCGTTCGTTGACATTCTTGGGTCTCTATCCCTCGCAGTACCGAATAAGTACGCCATTTTCAGCTTTCTCCATTCTCTGTTACCTTTACAAGTTATTATTGTAACCAATAATAATCACCGAGAAATTATTTACACATTCATAATTTAAATTGAAAACGGTAGGAAAAAAAAGAAAAGGAAAAAGAAAAATGCTGGAAGGCATCCCCGGAATTGTCGGGGACAGAAGTGATGGGAAAAATTGATCTATTCTGTCTGGTATGTATGTTTGTCTTAATTGCTTTGGTATTATTTTCTTTTTCTCTTCTTTCTTTCCTGTCTTTTTCTTGATTTTTTTTTTTTTTCTGTTTTGCTTTCTAATTGTGGATGATCATTTGACTTTTTTGTGCTTTCTTTCTTTCCGTTATTATGTTGGTTTTCCCTTTTTTATTTTGAGTTGTGATATTTGTTTGTTGGTAACCCTAATTTTGCATGTGTGATTCTACTTCAGTTAATTTCTGTTGCTTGTGTTCTGTTGGTATGTGGAGGTTAGTTATTTTTTTTTTTGTTGATGTTCGTTCGTTTTAAGTTATGATTGTACCAATAGCGTGTTTGAAATTATATTGGTGATTTAGTATTGGTGTTTGTTTGCATGTTTGATGTCTTACTTCTCAGTGGGTTGGCCTGTTGGGGGGGTTGGGGGGGGGGGGGGAGGGGCTAAGTTTGTGGAAGTTATTCAAATGCCAATTACTTCATCTTTCTGCGTTTTTGATTGTGTGGGGTTCTGTTTCCTTCTCAGTTTCATTTGTTCTGTTTTTAACATATCTGCAATTGATTACTTGATCGTGGTCTAGGCTGCCACAGCTTCAAAATTACTACAAAGGCATCATTTTTACTGGAGTTGCAGAATCTTGCATGATGAGTATGACATCAACTGTTTGGTTCATTTCCAAACGTCTAAAATTCCTGTGTGTGGGATATATCTATTTTGATCTGCATTTGATGGTAGGATGGATATAACCACAAGAAACTGCCATGCATGATTTTACAGTTTAGGAAATTCTTAGATAGGAGCATGCGGTGACTGCTATACACAAATACAGTTTATGGTTTGGTGTATATTTATTCATGCACGTGCAACCATACTGGGCAATCATATGTTTGGATACCATCTGAAATAGAAAGACAATGTCTACATTACTCTTGCATGTTTGAGTTAATGCATTCAGTGTCTGCCAAACCAGAATTTGGTAGTTTGATCTGGATCTAAAATATTCATGTCATGCTTTGTATATTAACCATTCTGTTTATCCTTTTCATACTTCATCCGGATGCTTGGAAACTTATTTTCAACAATTACGTCATGACTGTGTCGGTTATATTCTCCCATAATGGCTACTCCTTGTACCCTTTTATGTGCCAGTTTAAAGAACCATTTTTAAAATGTGGTTGTGAAAGTATCCTATAAGGATGATGTGAGCAGGCTTGATGTGATATGACAGTGTGAGAAGGTTTTCAATATAAAATTAATTGCTTTTTTTTTTTTTAATTTTTTTTATGGAAGTTTTTTGTTATTTGTACAATGTAGATATTGATACTATATAGTCAGCTGTTACAGCAGTGAGAAAATAAAAAATATTGATGAAATGCCTGAAAATCTATATCATTCTCCTACTTGCTCATGTTACTATTGATTAGGTCTTGCTTGAGTTGAAACATATAAATCTCTGTTGGTAGACAAGAAGGTGAATTGGAAATTAGTTTCATTCAAGAGTATCGATCATAATTTGGTTCCATTTTTTGTTCATTTATATCTTACAATAGAAATTGAGGTGGATGGCAAGTGGAGAGAGAGAGGACAACTTAGGTTGACTTGAGAATCTGTGGTTGGAAAGGACTAAGAACAATTAGATCTCACACTAGGCTTAGTTCCTAGTAGAATTGAATGATGAAAAAAGATTCATGTAGTTACTACTACTGTTGCAGATCCAATAAACTTTTTCTCTGCTTTTCTAAGGTTGATATTCTAATGACAAAGTGCATTTGATGTTTTGAATGCATGTTCTAATTACATCTTCCTTATGCTTTGACTGATTTTCCTGATTCCTGGTTGCAGATGAGCAGCATATGTTGCAGCCATAGGGTCTTACTAGTGCAAATCTGACTCATCAAAACTCATTAGTTCATGGTCAATATTTAGATTGTTAGGCTACTAAAATGGACCGTGACAACGAGGGGAATGATCTCAGTAACAACCCAAGCCTTGCATCAAAGCAGCGACTGCGTTGGACTCATGACCTTCATGAACGCTTTGTTGATGCTGTTGCACAACTGGGTGGGCCAGATCGTGAGTTGCCTCAAACTCTTGGGTGATTTTCAACTTTCAATTGGAAACTTCTCTCTCTTTTTCTTCCATCCAATCCCCAATTGTGATAGCCAGAAGAATCTAATGCTGTTATTGTCATTCTTGATTTGTTTATGCATGTAGTTAACCTGCACCATGGAAATGTCTGACTGGTTTTGCATAGAACCACAGTAAAAATAAAAAAAACATTCTCTCTTTTTTCTTTGTTTTCTTTGTTTTTAGGAGTATAAGCATTGCATTGCACGGGAACTCAATTGACAAGTAGAATTTAATATGCTGTGTGAGGAAGCAGTAGATATTCAAAATTGCCTTTTAGCAGGGAAATTCTAGGATTTTACTTGAGAAATTCATTATGTAGTACGAATATAATTTTCCTTTGATGTTTGGTATGAATATATTTAATTTTTATGTGGTTATGTATGCATTTTATAACTTTTTTCTTTTTCTTTCTAAACCTTCCAGGGGCTACACCCAAAGGTGTTCTTAGAGTCATGGGTGTGCAAGGGTTGACAATATACCACGTGAAAAGCCATTTACAGGTGTGTAGTATTTATGTATTTTTGGAGGGATATCTTTTAAAATGTCTGTTGAGGGGCTTAAAGACCTTCATGTTCCTTGTCTATCTGTTTTGCTTTTCTGACTTTGCTTTAATGATGCATCCAGAAATATCGACTTGCAAAATACCTTCCTGAAACTTCATCTGATGGTAAGCAGATCTGTTGTTTATGGTTGTCAACTTCAAGTGTGCTTCATGCATGGACATGTGAATTGGCAATGTATGAAATGACGTGACAACAGGATCAGGCATGACACTGCTGATGAAAACAAGTTTGATTTTGAAGCAGCACAAACATGTTGAACCCAAAATTGACAGTTTGACTCCTGTTTCTAATGAAGTAATCTTTATCATTCCATTTTGATGTTCCAGAAAAAGAAGACACCAATTAAACAGAAAAAATGACTGCCACCCAATGCATGCCCTTAGGTTGTAATCTATTGGTGAACCTTTACTGCACAGACTTCTGTTTTTCTGATTCAAATTTAAATAATAATGCAAGGGAAAAAAGCTGACAAGAAAGAAACTGGTGAGATGCTCTCCAATTTGGATGGATCGTCGTAAGTGCATTTGTTTCTTCCTCTTTCTTTTCCTTGGTCATGACCATTTGTTTAAGTACTGTTGATATTACTGGGGGATATTTTGGGTCAAACAATTTATATTTTTGTCATTTTTAATGGGTAGACATGTAGAGTTTTCATCCATTGTGAAGTTCGGACACACAGGGCAAAAACACTAAATTCAGGCATAAGATGTTTGATGTTTCTGTGTTGCCATTTGCAACTTGAATGGAAGTTCTCATTTCTTTCTGCTTGCAGTGGAATGCAAATCACAGAAGCGCTCAAGTTGCAGATGGAGGTTCAAAGGCGATTGCATGAGCAATTAGAGGTATGCAATCTCACTTCTATTTAGATGCATGAGATTTACAACTTTACTTTTATTTTATTAGTACTGGTCATCATATGGTACTTTGATTTATAAAGTCCTGCATGAATGAGAGAGAAGATTGTGTAGTTAAGTTGATAGTTTGAGGACATACTAAGAGAAGAAGAAAAAACAAATCCATGAGGTGGAATTTTATGGTCCTCTTTTTCCATGGCACTTGAGTGCATTGCTTGTCCTAGCGCAAAGAGATTCTTGTTCTTCTTTACCCTCTTGTCAAGCAAGTTGCAATGTATGATTGAGATAAAGCTTTTAAGGAAAATTTTTGAGCTTTTCTGAATAAAGGGCTGTTCTTCTTTCTCAAGGCCTCACATGTTTTGGACAAAAATTAGGAAAATAAGTCAAGAAAGAACAATAAAATATATCATGGTTAATAAGATAAACTAGACCTTGATTTTCACTTAGGAACACTAAAGATATTTATCAGCATAAAATCCATGTACAACGAACACAACAGGTGCAGAGACAACTACAGTTGCGCATTGAAGCCCAGGGGAAATATTTGAAAAAGATAATTGAGGAGCAACAACGACTCAGCGGTGTCCTTGCGGAGGCACCTGGCTCAGTAGTCCAAGGCCAAGTATCAGGTGACAATCATCCAGAATTTGACAAGACTGACCCAGTGACACCTGTCCCAACTTCCGAGTCACCCTGCCAAGACAAGGCTGCAAAGGAAAGTGCAGCAGCTAAGAGCCTTTCTGTTGATGAATCATTCTCATCTCACCATGAGTCATTGACTCCAAAGGAAAGTGCAGCAGCTAAGAGCCTTTCTGTTGATGAATCATTCTCATCTCACCATGAGTCATTGACTCCAGATTCACGCTGTGATGTTGGTTCCCCACCTGAGAGCCCAACAGGTGAGACACCAATGAAGAGACAGCAGGTTAGCACGACTGCAGCATATGGTAAACTAGAAATGATCTCAACACACCAGATACTGGAGTCAAGATTAAACTTGTCCTACCCTCAGCCACACACTTTCTTGACTAGAGAGCAGTTTGATCTTCCATCTGGATTATCAATTGGGAATGATGGTCAGATTGAGAAGGTTCCAGGCAGTGATATCTAGGTTTGCATGCCGCATGGCATCCTCACCATAACAGCCGTCGTTTTGTCATCTCTGTACGAGGATGAACTTCATTAGTGTTAGCAATTCTGACAATTAGGTTCAAGAAAAATTGTTCAACTGATGCAGATTTCCTTCAAACTTTCATAGATGCTTGGTAAATGACTAGAACTTTTGTGAATGGGGATGGGTTGTTTATTTGACATGTGGGAGGATGTACACATTATTGGCGTCCTAATGATGTGCAGCTGTTGGGCCATATTGTTATTTATGAGTAACCGTAGTGGAGACAGGTGACAATTTTCTATCACAGGTGTACGTGGAACTCCAAAGGGAGCGGTTGCTAGCCCATTTTCACTAGCTGCAATTGCTAACTGTTCCTTTTTTTTTTTTGTTGGCTTCATTTTGTCAATGAGAGTATAGAACATACAATTTATAAGCTTAGTCCAATAATTTGACTTGATAGTTATACATCATCGGCCAAGTGGTTGTTAATTTGTGGCTAAAAGCTTAAGTTGCCAATCTGTAGAACCAACGAAAGAGCAATCGGCGTGGACAATTAATCTTTAGTATTTTAAATGACATGGCGAAAACAATCCATCTCAGTTCATAAGCCAGCTTCGATAACAAACGGGCCATAAACAAAGGCAGCCAGTGAGCCAAAACACAGAGGCAAACTCGCCCAGGGGGGACCAAGTCAACAGTAAATTTGCCAGCAATGCACCAAGAGAACTAATGCCTACAAGCTACAAAGTGAAGGGGG
The DNA here is from genome assembly GCA_037832385.1 of Rhizophora apiculata. Classification (NCBI taxonomy): domain Eukaryota; kingdom Viridiplantae; phylum Streptophyta; class Magnoliopsida; order Malpighiales; family Rhizophoraceae; genus Rhizophora; species Rhizophora apiculata. The sequence goes on along the minus strand of CM075430.1, from coordinate 3,116,368 downwards.
TGATAAGAAAAACAAATAATAATAAAGATGAATGAAACACATTCAGTACAGTTACAATCATGAGGAGTTATGTCTCTGATGATTAGCTCGCCTTAGAATGCGATGTTTTAGTTGTTTGCTAAAGGCCTCAAGCTTCTCAAGTTTTTCACCTTTCAACTTTTTCGCAACTGCCATGCCTTTCTTTTTCCCTTTCTTTTCCTCTTTTGGTGGCTCTGGTGGATTTTGTTGTACGCTTCTTACAGGCGTTGCAAATACCTTTAGAGCTACCTACATTGAAAGCAAACCCAACATAGCTTGCACATCTAAAAAGCAGATAAAAAATGCATAAATACATGCGCTTATGAAGCAGGTTACTATAAGTGACAACGTGCCTATAATTCCTTTTAAAATCTTCCAAATACCTTTGTAAGGCATCTGGTCAAGCAAAGATAACCTGGAACTTGATTATACTAGGAACAATTGACTATCCACAAGGTATTCATGATTGCATGACTCTCAACCCAATCATTTCTTTACTGGGGAATCCTTCCATCATTATCCCTTTTCTTTTCAGAGTTAGGAACACACTCCAATGAAGCACAGGGAGTTCAGGAAAAAATGTAGCTATTGCATACAACTCTGGTCAAGACATACACATGCATGTGTGCCCATGTGCTTTTTATTTTTTTTTTTGGGGGGGGGGGGGGGGGGAGGGGGTGGAAGGGAGAGCCAGGGGGTGGAAGAGAGAGGGAGAGAGAGACCTCATCACTAATGGGACCAGCTTTGCATTCTTCTTCATCACTGCCTCCCAAGGATGAGCATCTTCCCCAGCTCTCTCTATTGGAGCTTGTATAAGAGCAACATTCCTCACTTTGTCCATTTTGCTTATCCTGTAATCATTTCCAAATCCCAGTGAAGCAGGATCAGAAATTTCCAGTATGCATTTCAAGTAACAGCACTTGCCATTTTGTTAGTCTTGGACCATTATGGGAGAATTGTCCATTGTGGAAGTGGATGCTTGATGCTAATAGAAGCAATAAATGAAAGGAAAAACTTTGCATAGGGCATAACTGCATTGTAGTTTGATTTTTGCTAGTCTTGGACCATCATGGGAGAATTGTCCATTGTGGAAGTGGATGCTTGATGCTTATAAAAGCAATAAAAGAAAGGAAAAACTTTGCATAGAGCATAACTGCATTGTAGTTTGATTTTTAAGAACCCCAGGCAGACACTGTTTCTCATAACAATGTTCCTTATTTTGTAGACCACAAATGGCTGTCTCAGCTCATCAAGTATCAGAAAAATTGAAGTATTAAGTGCTGAAGAGTATGGAATGGCCAAAAGGATACTTTCTATCCCAGTCTACCACAGGCCTCTACTCGAATAAGTTGTATTTTCTCATAACAATGGTCATAACCATCATCTCTGAAACTAGAACAACAATATAATTTAATCTGTTGTTTTCTGGTAGTCACTAGATAAATCAAGTTCATAGTAAATCCATTATTAGGTTTGCTTTATTTATTCACATTTCAGTAGTCAACATCAAGTTAAATGATCTGATTTTTTGTTGCAAATGAAGGATTAGTTTTCCATGCCAAAGATTTGGGTATAGGCCCCTTCGCATATATCACAGTATCCTTAAACCTACTGAACTTATTAAGGAGAGCAACCAATGGCCAGATTTCAAATCTGATATGTGAAATGAGAAAAATGAGAGCACCAGCTGGTTGCCAACTTGTGTATGGGGATAGAAAGGTAATAAAGTATTACTGGACTACAGTTTAGACAAGACAATATCTCATTGAGCTTAAAAATTGGTTGTCACAAAATTTGAGGAAAGCATTGCTGGAAAGCCTGCCAAAGCCAAGCTTTTGGCTTGCTGCAGTTGGCTCATAATTGCACTGGCTTTGCATAACTAAATGCATAGTGTTCGTGTTGAAGGCCATACAAGTATTGTGCAAAGCTAAACTGGCTCATAATGTGAGAAGAGTTATACCTCAACTTATATGACTTTACAGTAGCATTCACATTAAGGCAAAACATTGAGGGCCTTAAATCCATTCAAGGTACTAATTCTGGTTCTTTCTGTTAATATTTTGATCTAAATCACAAACTTTCTAAACTTTAAATTTCAGGTCTAGTTTTGGTGAAAATCACCTGCAAATTTAAAGGCTCATTACTGCCAAACATATCCTTTTCATTAACCAGGGAATCCTGCACCATCAAATGGAAGGAAGAAAAAAACACAGATATATTTAGTTCAAAGCTAAGGAAAGGAAAAGCAAGGTGAATATAGATAAGAAGATACTTATTACCACACCAGTAACCAGTACCACTTCAGAAAGCAGCTCGCTCACAGGTTTTGTGGTTGGAATGCTGGGAGGAGTAGAAGATGAACTTGCAGCATCTGTACAGGCATTTCGAAGGCCCGTGATTATCTCATATAAGAGGCTCTGAGTAGAAAAATGGAGAAACACAAATTAGTCATTGTTTAAACATGCAAAAACCAAAAACAGATCCTAGACAACTTATCATCTGACAATTATACAATGAAATAGCAGTGTAAAAGCATTTCCAGTTCTGAATTACTTGTTAGCAATTTTAATGGACAAGTTTGCACACTATAAGCAAAAGACGTCAGTAACTGTATATTGTAAATGAAAAAAGCAAAAAGAACCAGAATGGAAAGTGCAATGGCAAGAAGCAAATTTGTTTGATTAAATGGATGCAAAAGAAATGTTGGCAAGTTATATATCCTATATGTTTTGCCATTTGTTTTCAGCTGAATTACATTTCAAGAAATCTGAAAGTTTAAGAAATTTACAAGCATACTTGTCCACCCAAATATGAATATAAACAAATGTAGGTGGATATCCACATGGTCAATAGATGTGAGTTTCGGAATCAAACACATTAATGAAGCACAAAAAAGGGCATTTCCAAGCACAAGGCTTCTACACTTTGGGGCCTATGGGGAAGAGTTAAACATATGCAGTTTTATCCTTGACTCAAACTTGTAACTTATCGTTACACCGAAGCTTCAATGAAGCACACTGACACAAAAATAAAAACCCAAGATTGAAAAGAGAGGTTCCACTGAAACAACAGAATACAAGTACATAATTCAGATGTAATAAGGGTGTATGGCAAAGACCCAGCCCATAAATATTGAGTGGCAGTAACACAATTTTGATACTGAGTAACAGTTGCCAGATAAAAAATGTTGAGCCCCATGGGAAGGGACTCTAAGAAGCACAAAGAGGATGAAAGAAACTAGACTACTAGCAGTAAGGAGACAATAAACCAACAATTTATGATCAAAGTTCATGTCTCATTCTTTCCCAAAACCTCTATGTAGAATTCAAATTACCTCATCCATGCCAGAACTGACCTTCAAATCCCCCAAATCACAGTATTTCCCCAGTCTACTTGAACCAGCAGAAATTTGAGGGGGGTGAAGGACATTGAAGAAGAAAATGGATACTGAATCATAATAAAATGGTGGTCTAGAGGAATTGTGATCACCATCAAATTTAATCATATTTTTATCCCCCTACACAAAATCAGAAAATTGGTTAGTTTTCAGACTTGTGCCAATACTTGAAGAGAAGAATAAGATTTTTGGCATGAAACATATTACTGAGTAACATTTGAAAATGAGGTCAGAGTGGTGGGATTGGATGAATTTGTCCTCACTAGCATGTCCAAATAAAGCAGGAATGAATGTTTTTGGTGCAACCTGCAAGTTTAATGGAACATTAGCAAATTACTCAAATGAAATTTGCATTAAAGTAAACAATGTTCATGTTCAGTTCATATCACATCAACCATATGCACACAGACTTATACTTATGAATCAGCCCGCTTACCATCCCTCGCCATCAAGAGAGAGAGAAAGAGAGAAAGAGCATAAACCTTCAGGCAATTAAGATCCATAATATCAAATTTTGCTTTTTTCTGAATGACCCGCCGCATATACTGTACCGCCATCTTGATCTGAATGCAAGAGAAAACAAAAAAGTTGGAATTGTACAAACAAGACAGAAACATTGAAAGATAAATACATAAAAGTATAACTTACAAAACACTATCACAAAAACCAGATCAATTTTGTGTTTTCATAGATAACTTGAAGCACAAAAGAAAATGGATAGAAAAAATGTGGGCATTAACTGATAGCACAAGCACATGCAAACTTAAAGGCCATGTTCATAAAATGGACAGAGGCAATTTTTTTTGTTTCAGTTTTTTTTTTTTTTTTTTTTTGAGGGAGGGTGGCAGGGGGAGTGGGGCAGAGACAACGATCCATACCGTAAATTTAGGAAGCCGAATTTTGTACACATCAACAAGTTCCATCATTAAATCAAATAAATTTGAAAAGGCACTATCCAACACCATTCCAGCTATGGACGGGTCTTCCGCTCCATAAAGTAGACTGCAACATATAGTAGATAGACTGCTTATCAATCAAGTGAGGAGCCAGTGAAATTTTAATACAGTAAAATAGCTCTTTATATAATGTGAGGGAAGAACCATCTGACACCCTTGACATTGGGTCAACAAGTATGTCAACACTTGGCATCATATAGCCTTGAGAATCCAAAAACTCCTTGTGGGGCATAAAATTTTAGAGAACAGTAACAGAGGATGGCACAATAGATGGCAAAAAGATAATGTACCTAGTGACTGCGCCCATGGATCGTCCCCACAGGCCTATGCATGATATCTGCTTGCTGCTTCTAAGGTATGAAATGACAACCTTGAGGTCATCTCTCTGCCACGGCAAAACAGAAAGAACTTGGAAAACTGGGGGGTTCAAGTCAAAAGTTATGAATGAAAGAGGATCATACCTCATGCCAACCAAGGCTAACATAGTCACCATCAGACAAGCCAGAACCCGAAAAATCAAGAATGAAAACAGTAATGTTTGATGGAAGAAGAATTACAGCAGCCTCATTTGCATCTGCTCTGCATCCACTGAATTTTGTGAATAAGAGAAAATGAGTAAGTTTTCATGCATTTCCTCTTCAAGGGAGTTTGTGTGCCCTTGTTAGGTTTGATAGAGAACAACGCAGGGAAAAATTTTAAGCAAGAATACAGGAGGAAAATAAATGTGATATGAATTTATAGCAATTGGTTCAACATTTATCTTCTTCTTCCTAGTCTAAAGGTCATCCGCATGGATCAGTACCCGTGGCAACTGTATACCTGTTTCCATGACAGTAAATGACACAAGGAAGAGGAGTATCTTCAGGGAAAGGTGAAGGCACATAATGGCTACATCGTAAGGTATGACCCCTTTCATTTGTAAGCTGAAAATAATCAAAGTGGACAAATCAGCAAGCTCAGAGACTTCCAAAAATCACAGCATTTGAAGCAGGAAAAAGTAAAGTTGGTTATAAACAGTCATAGTAGTGAAATCATGTCCCTACTTGCCTCCAGGTCTTGCCTTTTATATGCTCTGCCAGCAAGAGTGAAGTCCCTCTCCCACAAATACTGATCTGGGTTGTAATCTGCCCTGCATATTTAGAAGAACAATTGCCAAAAGAAAAGCATCAAGCAGTAAACCCTCAGTAGTAGTGACAACATGGCAATGGGATTATGGAACTAAAAGGTAACAAATGAAAATAAAGTGGACATGGAAATGAATACCTGGGAGGGCGAATAACAAAATTGATGAACTGATCAATCATATCCCAGATATGCTTCTAAAAAGGGCATCCACAGAAACTCCTCCTCATTAGACACCAACTAAACTAGAAGTGGAAACACCAATGAGCTCGAACACTACCGACTTATGCTAGGCCATTATTTCAGAGTACTTCTTTGTTTCTTTTGTTTTTTGTTTTTGTTTTTGTTTTTTTTTTTTCTTTTGTACTGTAATGAAAACGAAGCTCAAAGATGGAAAATGCAAAATTTACAAGGGTCTGTTCTGGGAATCTGAGGAAGAAAGAGGGTGTATTTTGCCTTTGTGTGTGGTGGACTATTGACACTACAAAAGCTCTGAGGGTTTGACTTCAATTCAACCGGTGGCGCCACCTATCCCACCTCTACTTCTTTTTTCCTTGTTTACTATAATAAATAGCACAAAAATGACTCCATTAACATCCAGCAATTGTCCTTAACTTACACAAATCAAAACAATCACACGCATAAGTTAAAAGTTACAAAAGAAAAAAAAAAAAAAAAGGAAAAAGATGAAGCCCAATTGGAGAATTACAAAAGACAAAACAAACCCATCTCAGATCTCAAATCTGCAAGAACCTAGAAGATTGCATTATGAATTCTACCATACTAAAAGGAAAGACCAAATCTTGAAATTTTGAAAGCACTGACAAATGTGTAGCCTTTAAGGTCTGCAAGAATCAAAACTCCTTCCAAAGAAAAAAAACCAAGAAAAGCAGACGACGGAAATGCAAAGAAGAAGAAAAAGCCGTTGACCCCAGCAAAGAAGAAGAAGTCAATGAAAATAAAAAATAGTCAAAACAACGAAGAAAGCAAGACCCTTTTATGTCTTTTTAACCTGCTCACTGGAATTGGTGGGAATGTGGTCGCCGGAAACTCGTAGAGTTTGGAAAGGACCAAGCGCGGCCGGAAGCGGAACTTTCAAGTAATTATTAAAAGTTTATTTATTTTTTCATTCCTTTTTTTTTTTTTTTTGGTTTTTTTCTTGTTTCTTGTTTTATTCAAGGTAAGCGCAGAACTGCGGTCAGGGAGAATCCGAACCGAATCAGAATTTAAACCTAACCGTTCACAACGTCAATTATGGTCTCTGAGTGATAAAATACAAAAGTTACCCATCCGAGCGGCTTCCTCTCGTTCTTTATTGGCCGCTCCATAAATAAATAAATAAATATATAAAATAAAATTTTTATGTTTATTTATGTTTATGAAACTATGTGTCCGTATGAATGGTCCGAGTGGTTTCCGTGATCGTTCCCTTTTTCAAATATGTACCTAAACAAATATTCGGGATTAATTTAAAACAACTGGCAATTACCTTATTTTGTAACGTTTAGAGATGAGTGTTCCGGAACTCAAAGACAAGGCCGCTCACATCTCACATCAATCGGAGATAAATAATAAAGAACCGAATAATCTAAGATAATTACAATTATTATAATTCACTGAGCCAACTGCCACCAAGTGCTCCCCTGTCCGAGTGAGAACCAGGTCAACATTCCAATGTTGTTCCCTCTGTAGATGAACATGTTCTTTAATTTATTAATAATAATAATAATAATCAGCCAAACCATCCACATCAACTGAACCAATGTTAAGAAAAAAAGCATCATTGCAGTGCAAGCGCGCCCCACCCACCCGGCCCAGAAATCACAACGTCACCATGCAAAAAGGCTCTTGACCAAGGAGACCGCCATACGTGGCAGCTGCCTATTGAATGGCCGTTGATTCCTCCCTCCGTCTCTCCACGCTCCCCTGCTTTGCTTCCCGTTTCCCAAAAGCTTCATCATTAATAATATCTATCCCATAAAATTCAGAAAAATAATGATTTTATTTATATATCATACGAAATCTGACTCTCCCGAAATTGCTTTACATGAAATTTTATTTTATTTTTAAATCAAATTTTAAAAAAAAAAAAAAAAAAACCTAAATATCAGTACTACTTCTTTAAGCAAGACAGACCCTAATTGTGCCTTCGCCTTCTGAAGAGGCCATGACCCAACAAATGGAAACCAAAAAACAATTAACAAAAAAAATTATTAGATTATAAATTATATAATAAAAATAATATTATATATATATATATTTAAAAATAATAATAAAATTTGTGAGTTTGAAGATAAATATTTAAATTTTTAATTATTAAAGATATTTAAATATTTTATTTGCTCTTGTGGTTGTTTTCGTTAAAAATCTGTTAATTATGATATGTGATTAAATACGAAAAATGAAAAGACAAAAGGCCCCCACCCCACGGTGTCGGTATAGGGAGGGAGACTTGTGAACTATAATTGTTCGGCCCAATCAATAGACCGACACGGGCCCACGTTTGTTTCGGTTCGATCGGGTGTGGTGGGGGACTGGGGACATAAAGGTAAAAACAAAGCAATTTTGTTTTCCTAACACAAAGCCTTAAAATCCATGTGCGCCGACGATTCGGGTTCTAACATGTCTCAGGACGTACTGCACACGCGCCTGTCGTTTTGCACTTTGCTCCGTTTCATACTTCCCACCTCTCTCTCTCTCCCCTTTATTCTCTCTCCTCTCTTAATGGTAATAATGATGACGGCATCACCAAGGTGGCATTTTGGGCAAAGCAGTGCCAGCCATTCCTACCCCCTTCTTGAGTGCATTGGTCTCGATCGCAACCCTCTTTCTCTCTCTCTCTCTCTCTCTCTCTTTCCGAACGTTTCGATTTTTTTTTTTTAAATGAATCGACGTTTTGATTTAAGACGAACAGATCCCTAATATTGTTCTGTAAGATCTAATTTCATCTTTTAATTATTTTATTTTATTATTTTTTTTGGGTTTTCATCCGTTGAAGATGAAAATGTTTATGGGAGAACAGAATGGGAACCAAAGAATTATTTTTTTTTTAAAGAAGAAAAAACAGAAAATAGAATCAGAAAACTCATAGCTATAGGTTATCTTTGATTTCTTTTAATTTTTTTAAATTTAATTTAATGGGAAATTTTGATTTTTCTTTTGAGGAGCGTTTTCGGAATAAGGTATGTGTCTGTAGGTTTATGGAATGCTTTTTGGTTCTCTCCCTATTTTTTTTATTTTTTTAATGTTGTTTTTGATTCCATTCCCAATGAAACCCTAAGTTGGGTAAACTCTTAATCAATTCGAATTTTCAACTGCTAGCCTTCCTGGGGCCGCGTTTTTAGTAGAATTGTCTTTGATTTTCTGGATTTACATAGGCAGAAGAAGATGAATTTAAATTTGCATTGAGTATTTTGAGGAATTGGGTATTGGACTTTGTTTGATAATTGAAAGTCCTTTTTTTTTTTTTTTGGTGTGTGTTTTTTAGTTCGCTCAGGTATATATTTGGTGCTGCAAGCATGTCCCAATACCAGGGAAATGGGGTGGAGCACGCGGGGGATGATTATGACATGGAGGAAGTGGAAGATGAAATGTATATCCGCGGTAGATACATGGGTGACTCTGAGTCGGACGAGGACAACGACGAAGATGATCATTTGGTTGGTTTTGTTTTTACATCAGCTTTATTTTATTCTTACAACTTGATCTGTCTTTGATAGTTTAGAACGTTTGTTCATTTGCCACCATTGCACTTTCTTTGGTGAAGAATATCGATTTTCCATCTTCACTAACGAAGCTTGTGTACACCGTTGTTTTTCTGTTGGGTGGGTGCTGTGGTTGGTTGGTTGGGTGTGCAGGATACTAGGATAACAGATACATCTGCTGCAGATGCTAGGAGAGGAAAGGATATACAGGGAATCCCTTGGGAGAGACTGAGCATTTCACGTGACAAATATAGACAAACTAGGTTAGAGCAGTACAAGAACTACGAAAACATTCCTCAGTCAGGAGAAGATTCAGAAAAGGTAGAACATGTTTTTTCTGTCTGTCTATAATGGTTTGCATCTGCTAGATGCATTTGAACATGCTCTCTTACTTGCATTTTGATTCTTTACAGGAATGCAAGCCTACAATGAAGGGTGGGATATACTATGAGTTTTGGCGGAACACAAGATCAGTGAAATCAACAATCCTTCATTTCCAAGTATTTCTAGCTTATCACTCTTCATCTCAATTTCAGTTATTCTTCTGTAGATACATTGATACTTGGATGGTACTCTGATTTCTTTCAGATGCCTTTTTTTTTCTTCTCCTCTCAATTTCCTTTGCTAATTGAGTGATGATTATGCCTAATGTATTTCTAAGTCTTTGGAGAACAGCTTTGGGGTAGGGCTATGTTGATAACATCCTCATGTTAGTGATTGATGGATGCTTTCTTTTGCCTTTTATTGGTGAAAAAGCTTCCCCCTTTAGAAAATTAACTTTTCTTTGTTGTGTTACTTTGGGGAGAAAAGGAGTATGGTTCAATTGGCTCATTAAATTGGCCAAGTATGGTCTTAATGCATAGATTTTGCAATCCTAGGAGGTTAATACTTTACTTTTCTGGGAGCTAATATTACAACATTAAAGCAAGTAGCTGCTAGGCACCAGATTTTGCATAAGTGTCAGAGGTTTGAGTTGATGCCATGGATACAATTTATGGGGTGGAGCTGTATGATTTATGGTAGCTTGCACGCCCTTGATTACTTGTTCTAGAATTGAAAAGGAACAATTTCAGATTTTTTTTTTTTTTTGGGTAACAGGGCTAAATTATTGATCTAACAAGTGTTGGTTTGAATTTCAGTTACGAAATTTGGTCTGGTCAACATCAAAACATGATGTCTATCTTATGTCACATTTCTCCATTGTACATTGGTCATCACTAAGTTGCAAGAAGATTGAAGTTCTTAATGTATCTGGCCATGTGGCGCCATGTGAGGTATCTTGACTCCTTGTAATGTTTTGCTGTATAATGTTTATGAGACATTTGAAGTGTTATCCTTAGACTTTTTAAAATTATGTTTGTACTAGTTTTAATCACTGAGTTTGGATTTTGATTCTATTGTGACTTCTAAATTGTGATTTTGGACTTCTTCTTGTCTGATAGAAACATCCCGGGAGCCTCTTGGAAGGTTTTACGCAAACCCAAGTCAGTACATTGGCAGTACGGGATAACTTGTTGATTGCGGGAGGGTTCCAAGGAGAACTCATCTGCAAAGTAACTCCTAGCACCCTTTCATTTTCTTTTGTGCTTGTTGGTTTAATTCTCATCATCCCACTTTTAGAGTCTTTGTCATCAATGTCATCACCAAAGAGGAATATTTTACAAAAAATAAGCATATGCTCCATATTCTCTGAATGTAGTGCCATTGTTACCCATCTCATATGTTATTCAATTTGTGACTATGATACCATAGTAAAATGAACAAAATGCCCATGTTCTTTTTACTGAAGATTAAAAGGCAGCAAGTTGTTTCAAGAGATGTAATCCATATGAGTGAGGTATTGCATCTTTTATGTTTTCTTCCCTTCTGTGATTGTGATTTGTGCCCACTAATGGCTGGTTAAAAACACAAAAAAGAAGAAAATAAAGATTGTGCCTTTGCATTGGATGTTCTTTGGTTGGTTCTATAAGAATGACATGCACAATGGACAATAAATTGTTCGTTTCTGGATGCAGTACCTAGATCGACCTGGAGTTAGCTTCTGTTCCAGGACAACTTATGATGACAATGCAATCACAAATGCTGTTGAGATTTATGATTCTCCCAGGTTTTTTGTTACTTGCAGTCCTTTTACCGATGCTGTACTCCTTTTTTGTGTGTGATCTTTTCATTAAGTAATACTACCATTAATATTTTGGTTACCCAAATATTCGACTTGTTTAATTTTAGCTGACTTTATGTAAATTCTCTTGCAGTGGTGCAGTTCATTTCATGGCCTCAAATAATGACTGTGGATTTAGAGACTTTGATATGGAGAGATTTCAGCTTTCTAAACATTTCTGTTTTCCTTGGCCGGTGAACGTGAGTATCATTTCTGTATCTGCACTCCTTCATTGGCCCCATGGTTTGTGCGCTTGCCTACAGATTAGTTAGAAATTTACTGCGTTATTAAGGATTCAGGGTAATAGAGTTGAGTTCACAGATTAAGTGTTCTACAATCAGTAGCTGCTGGGCTACTTTTCACTCCTCTCTTGGCCAAATAAAAATTGAATACCATTGACTTTTCCTGTATGCAAGCACTGCATATGACTACCAAGGATTTCCTTGTCTGCTCAGTCAAATTAAATTCGTATGGATATGGAGGGATGCTCCATCAGAATTTGCTAGCCTCAGATGGTAATGGTACACAATGAAAACAAACAGATGTTTGGATCACAATGTGCAATAAACTAAGTGCAAAATCATGAATAAGACCTGGTGATCCTTTGTGTTTTGGGCAAAATATGTATGGTGTGTTGACTGACCTTGAATGGCTTATTTGAGATTTGATTTTTTATTTTTTTTAACTCTTCTTTAAGACGAGAAGAAAAACTTTATTGACAGAAAAAATAGATGTGGCATGCTTTCCTACTATCTTTTAAGTAATAATGTGCTTTTTCCTTTTGCCTACCCCAATTCACAGCACTCTTCATTGAGCCCAGATCGTAAGCTTCTTGTAATTGTTGGTGACAACCCTGAGGGCATGCTGGTGGACTTGCAAACAGGAAGAGTAATCTTTTGCTCCATTATCATGATTCTGGGATCATTGCATTTAGTCCCTACAACTACCCTTTTTTTCTTTTGCATCCCTAGATATGGGGCCCTCTGGCTAACTGGAAATCTATTTTTTGTAGACCCTTGCGACTTTATGTGGACACCTGGATTATTCATTTGCATCTGCATGGCATCCTGATGGCCGGATCTTTGCCACTGGGAACCAAGACAAGACATGTCGAGTTTGGGATGTACGAAACTTGTCTAAATCTGTCACTGTGCTCAAGGGCAATTTAGGAGCTATTAGATCAATTCGATTTACGTCCGATGGCCAGTTCATGGCAATGGCAGAACCAGCTGACTTTGTGCATGTCTTTGATGCAAAGAATGGTTTTGAGAAAGAGCAGGAGGTCGATTTTTTTGGGGAGATCTCAGGCGTGTCTTTTAGCCCTGATACAGAAGCACTATTTATTGGAGTGTGGGATCGCACTTATGGAAGCCTCCTTCAGTACAATCGATGCAGGAATTATTCATATTTGGATTCCCTTATATGATTTCACACCCTTTTTCATTGTATTTGTCACAAGTGTGTGCTTGCGGTCTCTCTATCTACTTTGCTACAAACACGATGATGGCGGATCCAACAATGTGTAAGAACAAAGGTGACATACCTCATGTTACTATTGGGCACTTGAAATGAGGTTAAGAAAGGCATGCTGCTTCTCTCATTTGTGGGCATGGAATGAAGTGCAAATAGTGCTGGGTTGTATTTTATCAGTAGAAGAGGAATGAAGCCTAGCCGCAGGCTGGCTTAGTGTTGGGTGCGGGTTCTGAATCAAAAAGTTTGTAAAATAATGAAAGGTAGAGAAGTGTACGATTGTTGTCTGGTATCAAGCTTGCTTCAAAGGATGACTATAGTCTTTGGGACATTGTTATTTTGTTTATCTTTTTTCTTTTTAACCATGCTAACAGTGTATTCTGTTTACGCAGATTTTATGAAATTTGAGTTAATGAAATATTTTCTTGCAAGTGAACGCAGCGTCGACATTATTTATGTTTCGTTTTTCTAACCCAACTTACTAGAACCCGTTTGTCAGAATCTCTAAATTCTGTGAGGTTGTGTGTTGGTGTTCGAGTGGTGATGTTCTCGTTTCTATCTCATTTCAGTTTCTTCTGTAACTCGGTGGAAAAATTAACATCATTTATGTATAATTCAAATTAATATTCATGCATTCAACACTACCATTAGGCCCTATAAATTTATGTGAAAATGACGAATCAAATATTGAATTTATTTCTGTTGGTAATCTAACTTGGAAGCCTACACAGCTTGTGGCAATTACTGAGACATAGTAGAAGTGTTGATATGGGGATCTGCGCCCCATAACTTTTTTCCCTATCAAGCATTGACTCATCCAAAGTTCTCTGTGCGGGAAGAGATAAGCTTGAGCTCCATCCGGAGGAAAGAAAAACAGGCCACAGACATAAATTAGTATAAAATTAAAACCTTATCTAAAACGGCAAAGTCAAATAATAATAATATAAGAATATTTGTATTAAAATTACAAACTTTATGATCTACATATGTCGGAAGACAACCCTATTATCCTCTTTATTCTCCTGTCATGCCAGACTGGGGGACTTCCCTTCTTCCTCCGGAATCTAAATAGCATTCCGTTTCAGTAGCCGATAAAATAATAATAATTAGTAAGTCGGTTAGCAAGCAAAAACCATATTTGAGCTTTAAAACTATTAAAAATTAAAACCCCACAAGCAACCTATGTATCAGAAGAATCTGACTTCTTTGTCTGCAATTCAATGTCAGAATTCAGGAATCAAATTCTCCTTTTACCAAAACAATTTGAATCCGAATTTTGCATTCAAGAGTATTTTGTTTTATGGTTTTAAGGTCTTATTAGTGACACAAAGCTTTTAACTTTATTCGATTTTGGTGTCTAATTTGCAGCTTGTTTTTGCTTCATAGGGTGGAGAGCGGAGAGAAAGACCCAGCAAAAAGATAAACACACACGGAGAGAGATGGCTAGCAAAAGAATTCAGAAGGAACTTCAAGATTTGCAGAGAGACCCGCCAACTTCATGCAGTGCTGGGCCAGTTGGTGAAGATCTATTCCACTGGCAGGCCACCATCATGGGACCCCCAGATAGCCCTTATGCCGGTGGAGTCTTCTTTGTGATGATTCATTTCCCGCCCGACTACCCCTTCAAGCCTCCCAAACTCAATTTCCAAACCAAGGTTCTGTCTTTTCTTCTTCTTCTTCTTCTTTATATTGTTATTGACTTATTGTTGTTGCTGCTGTTGTCTGTTGACAAAAGCTAATAAGTTTGGTACTTTATGTGCCCTTTCATCTAAAAGAAACAAAAGGGACTAGCTATGAATTCAAAGTTCTTTTATTATTCCTCAATTTCCCATGTGAGGTCAAAAGAGAACTCTGTCCGATTTGTCGAAATGACAAGAGACATTTTTTTTTTCACTGTTTCTTCAACATTCTCACTGGATGGATTAATGGAAAAAAGAAGGCACACCAACTAAAGAAGTCTTGTTAAGTGTCAAGAGTTGGAACCGTGATATTCTGATATTGCTATGCTGATGCCTGATAAAATCACATTGTCTCTTTTAAAAGGAGTATCGGTTCTTGAACACGTAGCTAGGCTTATCCATGGTTTAATGGGAATGTCTTAGAAATTCCATTTTGAAAAGAACTAGATGAGAATGTTAATGGAAACAATGTTGGGTAAGTTCATGCCAGTTCAAAAGCTTTTTATCCAGAATTGCTATTAGTATTATAAGGTTGACATGCATTGCTTCTGGATCATCTAATGTTGTAGATGGAGTGTTTGCTGCCAAAACTTAGTTTACAAGGGTATCAAAAGAATCTTTGACCTTCTTATAAGTCTCTTTCTCTGTAAATCAGAAATTTGGATTTGAAACCTGAGGACTCTCTGGTCCGTCTTTATGTTAAAGTTGTTGGATTTTTTCGCTTAGTTTTGTGAATCATCACTGGGGGCATCTTTTTCTCAGGTTTATCACCCCAACATTAACTCTAATGGCAGTATATGCCTAGACATTCTCAAGGAGCATTGGAGCCCCGCCTTGACCATTTCAAAGGTGCTCCTTTCAATATGCTCTCTCCTTACAGACCCCAACCCAGATGATCCTCTTGTTCCTGAAATTGCCTACTTATACAAAAACCAGAGAAGCCGATATGAGGAAACAGCAAGGGCATGGACCCAAAAATACGCGATGAATTAAGGTCAGGTCTACGCTGAAGGGTTTGTTAGCATTTAGTCAGAGATATTTAGCAGGAAGCTTGTCCTCAATAAGTATGTGTTAGATTGTACTGAAAGCAATTGTGACCAATGTGTGTGTAATAATAAACTTCAATGGTTTGTATTTTCATTTAGTATTGGTTGTTGGATTGATTTTCAACTTGTACTCAAAAGGACTCAACCAAGTATGGGAAGAGAAGACTTGCAAAAACTACTTGTTTGGATTGTTTCTCTCTATTCCTTACAATGGGGAGAATTGCTTTGAACTCTTTTTATGCTGGTTTTGAATACAATCAGTGGATGCGATTACATGAATTTTAGTTTCTGAATATGTTTCATCCAGAGGGTGGAGATTTAAGATAGCTTACCAATGACACTGACGAAGATGTTCTGATAAAAAAGTTACATATTCTTCGCACTCAAGATGTACTTTTCTTATGGAAAATACCATCTCCTTCCACCAAGCTCTCTGCCATCTGTTGGAGAATAGATTCTGCTTCTGCTTCAAGTTGTCGCATACATGCTTGCAGTGCATCCACCAATTCAGGATTGAAGGTGACAGTGTCACCGCACTCATTTTCAGTCCCAGAATTTGGTAAAGCGTAGCTACCAAAATTTGGAGTGACATAAGATCCAGGAGAGTAAATTTCTCCACCGGCATGGAGCCATTCCCTAAGGCTTGCAACAGTTTGGAATTCAATGCTCTGTGGAATTTCAAGCGAGTCTAAACCCTTTGCCATGGATTTTCTTTTAAAGCCTTTCTCAAAGATATGCTTGTCAGAATAGTGCTGGCCAACATCTAATTCTTCAATTGCATTGGATCCATTTGGATTTGCAACGTATGTTCTGCTTTCGAGCTCTGAGCCTGGTGAGACGGAGGTCTCTCTAGTCTTGGAGTTTCCTTTCTCGTCATCCATCTCATCGTTGGATAAAAATGATGAAGATTGGTAAGCATTGAACTGCACTGTTGTGCTTGAGCAAGCTTCCTTGCAATCTAAGCCTGCTTGTTCTGCTATTGAAAACCCGCTTCTTTCTACCATCGCATCGTATTCCTGTACTGTATGCAAACTTCTGTCACGTGAGACGCCCTTTTGATTGAATCTTCCTTCGTCACTTCCATCAAAACTCTCTAAAGAATTATTCTCTGGAAACAAATGACAACTTTTAGATCGTTTGGCCAGATCATCTCTTGGCGACTGTGGCGTCACCAACGCCACTCGTTTTTCCTGTGCTGCTTGCTCTGGACTCGAGCTGAATTCCCATGTGTCATTTGTAAGACTGTTGTTGAACTCGACTTCTGGTTCAGGGAAACTTTTTGAGAACCTTCCAGACCCGAGTTTGCTGGCTACGTTGCTGTTGGTGCGGACAAGAGCAAGGAGCTGGGCGTTAATATTTTTGTAGGTGGCTAGGTTTTCCAGTGCCGCAAGGCTATTGGGTGACCTCTGCACGCTCTCGTTTAGCTCTCCCCGAAAACTCCTTGACCTCGTCACGAACTTAGAAGATAGGCATCCCATTGTTGGAACTCTCCGTGCTTGGCACAAGTAAAACTACGAAGGAACAACACGAGAAAGGGCTTGAATAATTAGGGAAGATTAAGGAAAAAAAGAAAAAGGGACATGCTCAATTGACACGTACTGATTTATGAAAAACTGAAGCTACATTAACAAGGGCTAAACCGAACCTTACAGGAAACTCTGCTTAAATGCTCCTAAAACATGAATCTTCGCGTGTTATTGATGACAGGTGAACAAAGAGCAAAAAGATAAAAGAGAGAGAGTCAAGATGAACAGAGAGCAGAAAAGGGAGAGAGTGAAAGATTCTGTAATCTGGTGTAACGGCACGAAGGTTACAGATTTAATTAGTTTGGAATCTGAATATCCTGAACATAGAGATCTGACCAATTTTATTGGAAATGGTTGTCTTGGGAGTGAGCTATGCTGAGAGTGAAATCATGGGAGCGTGACGCACCATCAGATAACCCATCAATCTTCGTCTAAACTTGGCAATATTACTATTTGAGGTTGTTATGAAGAGGCAGCAAAGTACGCAGAATTAGGAGGCAGTTGACACCCTTTTTGTGCTAGAGGACAGAAGGAGTTCTGCTTTCTGAATCATACAACAGAACTGCAAACCTGATTCTCCGGAAAGTGAACCTTTTCTAATCTCTGTCCTTTTCCTCTTTTCTTTAGAACCGGAGGAGCAGTTTCTTTTGCTGCTTCAAATCATGTCATCTCAAAAGTGAGGTGCTGCACGCCAGTTTGAATGATAAGGATTATAAGTGCTGGCTGACTTTCAATGTCTAGGATGGTATCATCAGAATGAGCTTGGATGGTCTGATTTAGCTGCACATACCTCATTCTCACCTCAACCTTTGCATTGGACGAAGCCACTGCCTGTAGTTGGCAGAACTTTAATTTGGCTTCCTCGGATGCGTGAAAATCAGTGAACGATTTTAAATACTGTCAGAATAAGATTTTGATGACTTGAATTCTCTCAAATCAGGTTGAGATTTGCAAGCTTGAGGCAGCAGCAGTAGGTTTAGTCAGAAGAAGGTGTGGATGTGGGTGATTTATTTACTACTAGAGTAACACTCACAGGATGACCCAAGAAGGGTTCAAAGTTTAAACTTTGAAATCGGCCACCTACATCTTAATGAATTAATTAATCTTGGGCATGTTTGTTTTCACATGCTGACCATGGAACAATGTTTTTTTTTTTTTTTCCCAACTGAGAAAAAGATATGCATCATCCACATATTTAGTCGCTATACCTATGCCTTAAGGTCAAAAATTAACCATTAACATTCTCATTCAATTTCCTCGTAGGAGGGACCACCCCCATGTGACAATCTTTCTTTATTGGAATGTGTCTGCATATGGAAAATTCTATGAAGTGTAATCTGGCTGTGTCTCGGATAAACTAGTTCAAAGGCTAACATGTGGGTCTAATGATAGGTTTTTGGCTCTCCTAAATATACTTCAGATGAAATAATGACAAGAATCAAAAACGAAAAAAGACCTATCAAGGCGGGAATTTAACTTGGGGACCATACCAACGAAGATCAAGCAAACATATACATAAACCCTATGTTGCTGTTAATAATTATCAGGCTTATCTACTGTGCTATGAGTATGAGCGCATCACAAGATATAAATCACATGCCTTTCTTGTGACTTGTGAGCCAAACACCCACTATGGACATGTTTTATCATTGTGCTTATGAAAATAACGTATTTCACATAGCCGACAGAAGCAGGAGGCAACACATAATGCAGTTACATATATTTATCTGTCCACAGTTATCAAACAGGAACAGCTACAGATCAACGGCAGTCACCAGGAGCAAAACCAATCCTTCGAGTAGAGACATCATAGGCAACATTAAATGTTTGTTGCTGATAATTTCCAATGATTGCAATCGGACTAGATCTAGAACTACTTGCAATGGCCAAGCATGTAACCCCTTCATCTACTTCTAGCAGGATGTTTTGAGGCCCAAGAGCAAGATTTGCACCTCCTTTGAAAATCAATTGGATCTCAGGCACAGCTGATATGCTCTTGGGAGTCCCTTGGAAACAAGCATCCAGTATTTCAAATGCTGGAGCTGGCTTATATTTACTGGACATAATTGTCACAAAGGCCTGTTTCAGGACAGAATATATGGATGTTGGCAATCTTGTAATAACAGTTCCAGAATCTATGATGGTCGGGACCTTGTACCGGGCAGCAGACAATCCCAGCGGACGACCTGCAACAGTAATAGCCGCCAGACTCAGCAAGTATAAACCGGGATTTTTGGGGTCGTCAATCATGGGAGTGAACTTGTATGGTGATGGAGCAATCTTTCCAATAGACAAGAAACCTCCTCCAGAAGTGGGAGAACCACTTGTAGGAAGACAGTAGGAGAAGGCATTTCCATACTTGGTAGACAATTGGGCTAACATTGAGAGCTTGCCATGGGCTAGTCCTATGATACCTGCTGCTTTTCCATACAATCCTTGATTATCCTGTCCACATCCATACGTGAAACTAGGAAAAGTCTGAGATGGTGTTAAGCTCAATAGATCTTGACTCAAGAAGCCCATGGAGAAAGATTGATCACCATAGCTGGCTGTATACACGCATGCCTTACGATCAATATCGCAAGCAGGATCGTTTAGGGTGGAGGATTTGAGCAAAGAACACTCAGAGGAGGCGCATGACAGGGCTCTGTATGTCTTGGATGCCTTGGGTTCAAATATGGGATCTACCTGGATGTGACAGTATATGATACAAGGCTGGCACTGGAGCCAGGTGAGGGAGCTTCCTGTGTCAATAAGCATGGAATAGTACTTGGGAGGGGAGCCAAGGCCTAATTTCACATAATAGTTACCAGAACCAATTGACAATCCTGAATTCAATGGGATACCAGCTGAATTTGGCTCCAACAGATTTCCTGATTTGTGGTGGAAGGCAGAAGTATCGTTAACGCTTTTCCTTGTAATTCTCCTGGCAAGAGATCTGACATGCTCTTCATCATGCAAGAGAACATCCAAGAGAGGTAAGGGGGAGCCAAGAGTAGAGCCTGGCCCTTGCACATGATGTACGTTCAGCTGTATGCCGTTCTGTTTGATTGAATAATCATCGTTTGATTCATTCCCTGTAGAATAATCATTGTCATACAAAGGTAAAGACAGATGCTTGTATAATTGCAACGATAATTATTAGCCACATTCTCACAATACTTGCAATTCTAAAGCAGAGTAGATAGAATTACATGCCTTCAAGTCTGGCAAGTGAAGCTGTTGTTGCAAAGAGCAAATAAAAAACCTTGAACCAAACCAATCCCATGTTTCTGTGACCAAGGAGGCTTATGCTTTCCCTTCAAAATAGGACAAGCTCCCACCGCATAAGTGAAATAATGGGATGGTATTAGTTTGCTTGAAGCCAGACTGGTGGCAATATATGGTGGGATGAAATTTCAAAGCAGAGATAGGGTGGCGCTGACCCTGATTAATTAGTTGGAAAGATTTAATGCCCTCAAATTCAGCCAACTAACTCAGTCCCTCATTCACTTGAGAAGGTAGGAGGTCAATCCAACCCGAGGCATACAATTATGAGGTTGACATTAGAACCTCAGGATAATCTTCACCACAAGCTTACACACAGTACAAATTGCACTGTAGAATCTATCATCATGAATTATGATTAGACGATGAATAATCTTTGGAATAGCACTTTACTGCAGATGCTGCTAATTCTTCCTCTAGTCTAAAGCGATTCGCGTTGTCTTCTTGCAGTCCACAAGCCACGGCTCATTCCCGTCCAAACAACAAGCTACCTTGATTCCCATATCATCCTTTTCAAACATAGCTGATGGCTACAGCTGCATCGCACTGGATTCCTGTCTCGGTGGACCCTTCTCATTATTGCAGCTACGTGGGGTCATTCCACATAATCTGGTCCACTACTTTTAAGAATGATTTAGATGTTCAACTGCGAGGCACAACACAGGCTGAGACTGCTTCGCTGTCACGGGATAATATGCCTATTTGCCCAACTGATTGACAAGCTCCTGATTTGAGTCACTAGGTGCCAAGACTTGCCCTCACCACAGATCACTGATTAATTTAACGTTACTACTTTGGAAAATTTACATCTTACATCCTAAATCTAGGGTATATTTACACTTCACATCATGAATTTTCATTTTTTTTTTTTTTATTTCAATTGAACTGGGGTAAAAGCATGATTTTTGGAGCTCTAGTCTGAATTGCAGAAAGGTTTTACTTGCCAATTTAGCTTGTGAGGAAAGATAATGAGAATTGATTGATTTCCCGTGGTTTGTATAGCTCACGGGTTTAGTTAAATTTTATCGTTTTGGAATTGAGTGCTAGCATGGGTTCTCATAATTAGAACTATTTATAAAAATATATAAAAAAAAAAAATTACATATAAGGGTGTTTTGGTCACTTTAAATTATTTATAATAATATTTTTGTAATTAAAAGTAACTTTAATTTACAGTATGTTTTGTTACTGCACATAAACATTGATATGTTTTTGTAATTTTTGAGTATGAAATGTAAATATATCATAAATTTACTCACCCAAGTGACGGAAGAGGGGGCAATTGTTGGTCCAGGGCAGGGCCAAAAACTCAAAACCTCTTTAGCTATTTCTCCAAAATCTCACAAGCATGTATTAAATAAGTGAATTTATTACAACCGCAGACAATGCTACTGTTATTCTACCTTTTATTCCGCGAAGCTTCCTCCTCACCTTGCTTAAATGCTGCAACTTGAACTAGAAGGTACGACTCTTTCTCACAGCAGGCAGTGTTCAATTTACTGTTTAGTCCATGATCAGACCACTGATTTGAATTTATTGGGACCACAATACAGCTAAAAAGCCAACCATTTTATCATCCATGTACATGCATTCTTAGTGCCTATTAGTCCCTTTCACACGGTTGGGCGTGCGAGAAAAAGTCATTTTAACTTGGAGACATTAACTGCCTAAGTATCTCTCCCAGAATGCTCAGAAAGATTCAATTAAGTTAAGGGTCCCAAAAGACGACTTGGCATAACACATTTCACAGCTAAAAAGAGACGTTAGTTTCAGGGGTAGGCATGAAATTCAGCGGGAGCAGCAGGAGCATCAATGGCGGATTAAAAAGAAAGGGCTTTAGCCCATTCATATTGGGCCCAAAGGGATTGGGTTGATTTCTTTTCTTGGACGCCCCAACTCGGCTATTTTATTTTCTGTCTTGTCCTGGATCTGTTTTCCAGAGCTCCTCCAATTTTCCTCTCGTCTTTTTGCGCTTCCCAATCCCAAATCCAAGCCCTGTCCATAACAAGATCGAACTCTTGACAGGCTGCTGGTGGGCCAGGTAAGAATCGAACAGATTTCAGCCCACTCACTGACTGTCTCTCTCATGTCTAAGGCCCACATTAGTAAAGTCTCGACAGAGCCGACTTCCAGGTAAGAACCGAATGGGCTTTCAGATCACTGGAATCAGAAAGGCTTAAAAGATACGAAATCAAGTTTATAATGCCTTTCTGATGGACCCTGTTAAGCTTTCTTCTTCTCTTCCTAAATATACTCAACCTCACCAAATTAAAATAATTTGGAAAGCCTAGAAAAAATGTATGAACATGCAAATAAAATTGCTTTAAAGGAATAGTGACCTGAATTATTGCTTACAGCTGTGCAAATTGCCATGTGTATGAGATGTATTTGAGAAGGGAGACAAAGATACAAGTTTTTGCTGCCCAGAGAGACGTTGCGAAAATTCTCTTGCTTTATGTATGCTTTGTTGAGCGAAAAGAATACAGATTTACAGCAATCTGATGTCCAAAAAAGAATAAAAGCTACACAAATTACCATACTCATGGCTGACAGCGACATAAGAAGTGCGGTGGGAAATTATTGCACGACTCCCCGGAGTTGTCCATAACAGATCCTGTGCAACTGAACAAGCTGAGCATGTAAGCTCCATTCTCCCACCTGAAAGCAGATCAAAGATCTTCATAAAAATTCTAATTTTTCCTGATAAAGGTTGAAGAGAAATTTTTGGTATTTGTTGTCTTTCATGGCTTGAAAGAGGTGAAAAATGGATGGTAATATAGGAAAGAGGTAATGCAAGGATGGAGGTTGGAGTAGCGGTAGACTTGGTCAAGGATCTCAGATTCTTTGGAACGCCTAATCAGTAATCTCTTCCTGTTAATCTGAGTTTGGGGGTTAACAATAACAATACAAGAGTAAAATTGTAAAAACAAACTCTCTAGCAGTGGATTGCTTTACAAGAGCAACTTTTTAGGTATGAAAAACATAATACGACAATCTATTCCTATCAGAGCAGGATTATAAAGGAGCAAACCTGCGATTTATGTGTCATTGTCAACAGAACCCCACATTCTTCGATAAGAGCTCTTTCTCCTCCAGTCACAATGGCTAATTCTGAAATAATATTTTCGGTTTCTTCAGCCTGCATCATGCAAAGTCCCCCAAGAATAGGGAGGTTAAAAGTGCTTATTAGCAACACTATTTCTATTGTTCTTATCACTACTGCAGGTAATAACAGTGCTGCTCTTTTACTACTGCCTACTGCTACTACTATGATGATAATAATAATAATACAGGGTAAGGAGGTAAATCTCAAACTTGAGGCTACAAGAACCCATCTCTCCTTAGGCAAGGGGAAGGTGCTATTTGCATATCTCAGGAAGGGGAGTTGCCACTTATACAGATGTAGAGGCACTGAATTTGTAAGAATAGAAGCTTGATTAGAGAAGAGAAAAGAGAAGGAAATGGAAAAGCTGCCCTTAGTATGACCACTTCATTATACGCTTAACTGCAATTGATGAATGAATATTGACTGCAATTCACCCCACCCTTGGCATAAGACTTTGAATGTGGACAGCTATTGAATTCATCAACTTCATCGCATAATTCAGTGTTTCCTTCACCTCTCTCACGTCAACCTGCAAAAATACATGCATCTCATGGTCAAAATACCAAGTAGTTCACAAATTGCAGTGAGCATTAGACCTGTTCTGAAGAGAAGGAGAAAGAAAAGAGGCAAAACTAAAGGAAAACGTACTCTAACATTCCCACTAATTGGCAGTTGGATCGAGGCATTTAACAAAGCTTGAATTGCTTCTGATATAGATATTGAGTAGACTGTTTCGAAATCAGACCATTCTTCCAAATACAGCATCTGATAAAATGAAGTTCATAGATATACAAGTTAGGACTGTAATGTCTGTATGCATAAACGTTTCCTTTAAATATATTTGGGTCAAAAAAATTGTTAAAGAGAATTGTTTGACTGTCAATTGACTAAGAGTAAACTCATAAAGAGTTAATACATATAAATAAGTTCCACTCTCTGTGCATTCCATTCAAAACCTAGATCAAGGTATACCCATATGTCAAGATGAAGAAGACAAAAATGGTCAATCTCAATACATTTGGAAAAGGAAAATAGCTGACTTAAGAGTGGAACATTTGAAAGAATGAAACACCAGAGAGTGAGTTATTACCAGGTAAAAGGAACTGGGAAAGCTTTAGGTGCAAAAAATTTCTTCTTAGAAGGTGAGTTTAAGCTAGTTTCCTAAATATTATGTTGTAGAACTGTTCAGGAAAATAGAAAAAAAAATAAAACAAATAAAAGATTGAACTCATTAGCTTAATTAAATTTAATTGAATGCCCGTCATTTCAAGTATCCGGCCACATCTACTAACTCTAATGTCGAGGCTTTTTAGTAACTTCTTTTCGAGATAATCCTAGACTTGAAGCCTGGCGTATTTGCATTTAAATGAGAAAAGATATATATGGCAGGTGGCTTATAAGTCTTTCATTTCTATTTGCGCCTAAGGTGTTATGGCATTTAATGCATTTAAATAAATGAACAAGGCGGCATATTGGACATTTTCATCGATGAAAAGAACGTAAATGCATTCATCAAACAAGCAGCCTTACTTGAGAGTCAACAATTGTTGACACAATCTTCATTCTCTGCAAGAGTGCAAGCTCAATGCGTTTCCTTTTCACCGAGTCATACAGTTCTGATATCTTGATGCCAAGGGAATACAGACTTCCCTGCGAAAAGTACAGGGAATGAATTAACTGGACAATCATATTAGAAGAATGGGAGGTGAACGACAAATAATGTAAGCATATGTTAGTCTCCCAAGCCAAAGAATAAATTTACTGGTTGTTGATTGTTTACGTGATATTCTGCACCTAAGTTTATCTATCTCGTCGAATTGCACACACCCTGCAGTGGATACATCTAAACCGTTCCAGTTTCCCGAACGATAAGACTTAACTTTTCTTTTTTTTTCATGAAGAAAGAAACAATCCTACTACTTGCAATCTTTTTTTGTTTTGATCACCTACATAACTCAACCTTGAAGATTGGACTAACCTCAATTTGTCTTCTCTGGTATTGGATGGAGGCCTTTGCTTTTGCATTGACATATCGCCACTGCAGAAAATGGTTACGAAGGATCCTAAGGGTACAAACGTCCTCATCTTTCCTTCCCTTTCTACTAGCATCACTCGCGGATTTCCCACAAGAGGGGATTGGAGGCAAAGGAGCCCCATCGCTCATCTTGACAGAGCTTGTATGCTGCTTGGCCGCTTTCAGATCGGCGGATTTCAATGACTGTAGCAAGGGGTGATCAGACATTGACTTTTGCAAATTAAGAGACCGCGAGCACGGCGTAGCAGAGAATTTAGACGAGAAATCCGGCACCGGAGTTCCATTATGCCTGTTGACATTTCTTTCCGTTAGGAATCTACTGGAGGCTGTGGATAGCGAGCCTGGTTCTGACATGGAAGACCGGAGATCAGGAAGAGACCGTGTGGATCCGCGAACTGAAGGATTTTCATTGTTACTATCATTATTATCCGAAGAAGAACAAGAAGAGGTAGATTCACTGAAATCGGAACCGTTATATGATTGGTCTGAGGACAAAGAAGATGCCGACGATGACATCCCGTTCGACTGCAGCAACTTCCCAGCGGCGGAGACGGTGGAGGCACACCGCTGCTGGATTGCTCGAAGTTTTGCGGATGAGGTTAATGACGAAGAAGCGGACACCGTCGGAGTGTCAGGCCTGCGAGATCGCTCGTTTCTACTTCCGGCTTTCTCTTTCAAAGTTTTCACTGCGGTTCTCTGTTGCTGCGGGCAGTGAGGAAGTTTCCGCTGAGGACTGCGGTTGTTGAAGGAGGAGGAGGTTTTGGTGGGGATGGATCTGTTCTCGCCGGCAAAACTAAGGGGCTCCAAGTGGCGGCGCTGCCTTTGGACGGAGCTGGAGCACTGTTTCTGATTAGGGAGAGGAGAGAAAGAAGAGGAAGAGGAAGAATGCGTTGCAACTGGAGTCATGAACCTGGAGCTCACCTCTCTAACCCGAGGCCGTCGTGGGGGTGGTGGTGGTGGTGGTGGTGGTGGATGAGGAGGATCGGCGGCCTGCTCCGGCATCGATTCTTCAACCTTCATGTTTTCGATTCTTCAGCTGATGGCGCGGGCAGAAGGCTTGATTTAGCAAAAATAGATTTGATTATGGGCGTGTGCGTGTGAGAGAGAGCGAGGAGCTATTTTGCGGGGAAAGGAGAACTGGGAACGCAGCACTAGCCGTTGAATGTAACGGTTAAAATTTTCGAAAGTGGGTGACTTTGGGCCCGGACCCCTGGGCCCCGATATACAGGTGATAACTTCTTTTAGATGCGAATGATTGAAATCTTGCGATTATCATACTTTAACACGTTTGTTTTAAGTAAAATTGACTCACCCTCCCAATTTTTTTATTTTGGGTTTGCTCGTCTTCGATCGTAAATGTACGAGTTGATCAACCTCTGAATTAAAAAAGAAAAGGTGTAAGTTGATTAATTACTCTTTTATGTGATATTACAAAATTGACAACACCGGATAACAAGATAATGCCGCACCCGTTTTCTTTTTCCCTTGTTCCATTCCAAGATGCCCATCATCTACCTACTTCAAGGAATTGAAAACAAGAGAGAAGTCCACAGCAGTTACTACACACTACCACATCATTTCGAGATAGGGTGGAAGAAAGCTTTTAATTCCGTGTTTCTGACCTTCGAACGTATCAATTCTCAGCGTGCTACATGCTTGGATGTTGGGTATCAAGTTCATAGAAAATGAGTGCACGAGCCATCTCTACTTTACAGGATAAATATGCGTGAGTGCACGGTAGCATCTCATTCCTCTAACATCTTAACTGGAAACGGGAGAGAGTGGAGTGGCAATAATAATATGTGCGTAGCTCCAGTTCGCCCATACAATGCAGGAGTGCGTTGTTTTCATCTCTAAATTATCTCTGTCACTAATATGATATCATTTGTGCTTTCCTCAACTAATTGTCCTCGACAGAGTATCAGTCACGATCATAAAAGCCCCCTCTTCTAGAACTCGGCCTTGGATCATCTGTTGCACGCCCAAACAGTTTACATGAAGCACAGGTGACAGTTGATCAATATGCAGACATTTCAGAACAGACAAAAATGAAGCTATTGATTAAAATAGTTCACAATAATGATCAAGAAAAGCAAAAAATTCACAAGAGGTATTGGATTGTATAATAATATCTTTTGCACTTTTACCATGCTCTTCTTCATCTCCATTCTGACTTGTGAAAAACGGGGTGAGGTAATTCTTATCTAGAGCTGTAAATGATATTGCACTGTAGGGAGGGAAAAAGCAAGAAGGAAAAGAAAACACATAAATTACTTCTAAAGAAACCAATCGAAAACCAGATAGTCACATGATATAGTAGTGAACTTAAAGACTTCACCTTCTGTGGAACTCTTTGAGTTTCTTCTTCAACCTATTCTCTGATGTTGCCTCCTCATTATAAGAGGAAGCCATGTAACCATTGCTCCCCTCAAAACTCTGAAATATCATATTAGATGGAAAGGTTAATAACTGAGCAGAACTCCATAATTATTGTAAATTATTGAAAACTATTGACTTGAGCGACAATTGAAGTTCTGCAATTTAAGGCAAGTAGCCAATATTTCAGCATGATAGCAAGTGTCATACATCTTTTCATTCATCTAGCTCCCCACACAACTAAGTGTAATTGCCACACTTGCATTAACATCAGGGAGAGTTCCAACACACAATGCCAAAGTTTAAAATTCCACAGTTTTCATGAATCACTTAAGAACAGTTTTATGTAGATTGGAAATAACTGAAGGCGTGCATAGGAAAATGGAATCAGGCTTGGATAGGATTAGACTAACTCAGCACTATTGTCATAAGCCAATACCAGGCTTGCAGCAGAAAAATATTTAAGTCAGTCCAGTGGTAAAACCCCATTCATAATTCAGATGATTGCTACCAAAATCACATGACCAAGTGGGCTCATCTACGAAGGGCAGAATGTTAAAAATTCAAGTGTACAGGGTCAGGTACCAAAAACCCACATCAGAAAATTGAGGAACAAGTGCCAGTTGACTTGACTAAGCTATTT
Organism: Rhizophora apiculata; assembly: GCA_037832385.1. Taxonomy (NCBI): domain Eukaryota; kingdom Viridiplantae; phylum Streptophyta; class Magnoliopsida; order Malpighiales; family Rhizophoraceae; genus Rhizophora; species Rhizophora apiculata. Next base: position 3,087,862 of record CM075430.1, on the reverse strand, counting down.
GCCAAGGCTTCAAGTTCTAACTTGTATATGCAAGTCTTGTCCCATATTTGAGCCAACATGTGCTGCCCACCCCAGTAGGAAGTCTTAGCACTTCTTCATTGCTAAAACTATTAATGAAAGAATAATTTTTTAATCCAGATTTGTCTTCAACAACAGATATATGTGCTCTCTCATACAAACTTATACCTATTTTTATTGGAGGAAAGCACAGAGAAAAGATACTAAACTACACCTGGCAGGACTTACCTCTTCTAAGGGGCTATCATGGTCATCACCAACAACTTGCAGTGCTTCTAGCATTGTACCTGTTGAACCTCCGATTAACAGCACCTAAAACATCATTTAGTAGATTCCACATACTGAGGGCTTTAATTCCGAGGCATCAAAAGGTCAAATCAACTCAAAGGAATGCCTTCTTTATGCATCAACCAAGATGTTGAGATCTCAAGATCATGTTGCTATTGAAGTAACAAGTTTCCACAGATTTAAACACCACATCATAAATGGACAAACATTGTACAAACCAATTTTGCTTTGGCAAAACAAAGGTTAGAATTTTCAATATGTTGTATGTGCTCGGTAGGTGCTTTCTCAAGGCTGACTCATGAGATCAAACGTGTAACATACTTTTAAAGGTCCACCATGTCTTAATAACATGTTTTGAATCAATTGGCATATGTTTTATTAAGGTTGTTATATGCGAATTTGAAACAAAAAACATCAATTGAGCAGCATTCCACTTCTCCAAACCCTAGCCTTCAATTCCTTCACACATTTCTCAACCTCTGTTGGTATTCCGAGCAAGAATTAAATGCCTTTGTAAGTTGAAGACAATATCAAAAAATCACATTAAGTTTTCAGAGAAGTTCTTAAAATACAGTGTAAAAGTGCAAACCAATAGTATCCTGAGATTCCTGGTTTTAGAATTCTAACAAAATAATGCACTACAATTGATCTGGCCATGTCCTAAAATTTCCTTAGGCATTTGCACAATGTTTGCTTTATCAAAAAGAGGTGGCTTGCCTACCGACAATACAACTATGGCAGTGGTGGCAGTGAATATGGTTTGGCCATGTCCTTCTGGAAGATCATGGACAGATTGCAGAGCAAGAGCAAAAGCCATAGCCCCTCGGAGTCCTGCTTATGCCAAATAATCCATCAGAATTCAAAACATCAAAACAAGCAAGGATTCTTACAATCATTAAGTTCAGCATCTCTTACCACTATACCAAAGTGCTTTCTGATGTCTCGAAGGTATATGTCGATGTATGGGTCGAGCCAAATTGACCAAATATGCACATGAAAAAACATTTGCTGCCCTGTAACAGTATAAGATGCAAATGTGATGAACAAGTTTAGGATAAAAACGTCTATTATAAAAAGGAAAATCAAGATACTAAAATGAATCAGATAGGCAAAATGATAATAACAAACTACATTTAAATTTACAGGTCAGCAAAACATTTCATCATCACATACAGCATGCCTACCTTGCAATTCCAATAAATATCTGACATAATCATACGGCAAGTTAAGGAGAAACATATTCTCTTTTCTTTCAAAAAAATTCTGTGGTCCAGTCAGCTGGGAAAAACAAAAGGATACAATAGAAAAAAAGATAAATCCCACATGAGACCAGCTATGGTTTTCTATCGCAATGTCAAACCCCATGTAAATAAACCTGCAATTGGACGAGCAAGTTGACATCAGATGGGGTTACTCCATAATAGTATTTCAACTTTTCAATCACTAACATAAGAAGGAAAAAAATGTGGCCTCACACAAATGTCTCTGCTAGGGATGATATGAGCTCAAAAAATGCCGAAGCAAAATGCTGAGAATTCTCTGACAAGTTTGAGTACGTATAATGCTTCATGACCTAGAAAAACAATATATTATCTGTATATCATTGCTCCAACACTACTGGATAATTTCAGTCAACATTATATATAAAACACTTACAATTCCTGTGAATAGTATCGACACAATACCAGAGAGACCAAGACCTTCCGCAAGCATGTATCTACAAAGATGATGAAAGATTCACAATAAATTAAACTGCATATCTGACAGAGATAAAAAGAATCCAGAACATCAAAGAACTAGACAACTTACGAAAAATAAGGAAAGAGAACAAAAAGGCAGCATTCCAAGTTCTGAAGACTGAGGAGAAAGCAACAAAGATATGTTCTAATCAGAACTTTCCAATATATGTAAACCATAAGAAAGCCATGGAATGGCAAAGTTTCAGATACTCACTTGTCGATATCCAATCCAGCATACTTGAAAAGGTTCCAGGAATTAAGGTTTTACACATACACATTAACATGTAACAATCCAGAAGATAAAACATTCCATGTAAAGAAGAAAAGATAGAAAAGGATATCAATGCAGAAGTAAATCCAACACCCACACCTGCAAATGAACACGCAATGAATTTTCAGAAATCTTGAGGTGGACATAAAACTATGTAATACACAGTAACCGTAAATTCAAGAGAACCAATTTCAGTTCACATCAGAAGCATAGAAAAGTGAAATATCATCCCACTGAAATGAAAGGCAAATCATTGTTGCTAAACTGGAGAACGGTTTACAATCTTGCTGCCTCCACCATATAAAATAAACATGTAAATAATACATAATTGGTTTGTCTTGCATCTCTTACAGCATGCATGCATTCTTCATCCTGATAACATTGATTGCCTTAGAGTCATCGCATTTGCTCAAATATTCTCTTTAAGAAAAAAAAAAAAAAGAAAACTCAAAATATTTACTAGCTCCTTAGCCTTGTCAACTTTTCTTTAACTCTCTCTTCCACTGGTTTTATTTTCTTTCTGCAAGCTTCTACTTCTTCCTTCATTCCTCAATCATCTTTCATCATGGAGCACTGATAACCTATTTTCAACTACAGATTCCAATGCCAATAAAATTCACCAAAAACACAAAGCATAATTGAACTGACACAATAAGTTTTTTCTGGCTACAAATGCAAAACATGGAAGCATGGTGACCATAACTTTTATAGGCATAGCAGAATAGGCAAACGTATGTATGTATGTATGTATGCATTTATACACACATCATTTATCCAATAAGTACCATAAGAAGTCAAGCCAACCTGCAGACATTGAGCCAATGAAGGTCTCAAGAAACCTGACAATCACCATAATGAAATTATGTCCTGAGGATGCATGACCTTTTAGCAGGGACATTGTCCTGCACAACAAAATACCACTTAATATCAACTAAATTTTATGGACAGGGGATGCAATGAAAACAAGTGTAGGAACTTGATGTACCTGTACAACGATATAGCCATCTAACAAAAGTGCAACAAAAAAAAAAAATTTCCCGTCATTCAATGAATATAATTTAGCTTCAAAGGAAAGGTATATAAGATAAAACACTCAAAACAACAACATCATAGCAAAAAGAAACTTACTGCATCATTCAAGACAGATTCCCCAAACACCAAAGCATAGAGGTTCACATCTGTGCCAAGTTCCTATAGTTAAGATCATCAAACATAAATTACATATAAGTGAATCAAGAAATAGGCAAAGACATGTAAAATGCGAATATATGGTGGTTAACAAATGAATAACAAGCTATGGCTCCAGAGTAATGCTTCCATACCAACTTCTGAAAACATGCTTGTTACCTATCAGGGATAGGAAGGCACAATTCATTTCCTGTGTAAGCTCAACTTACAGCATTACAAACTATCAAACAACTATATGAGAAGGAAGATAATGTCGAATGATAACAAGACATTACAGTTGAATTTATGCAGAACACAAAAATATACCTGTCATTGTATTTGTGCATTATATTTCCTGATATCATTAATAATTGTTATATTTTGTCATTTCTGTAATAGCCTTTATTGACCTGCAAGAATTGTGGGTTTTTTTTTTTTTTATACCTTAAATATGCAGTAAATACCTGGAATATTGACAGAACAGTAACAGGATCTGTTGCTGATATAAGGGCACCAAACATTAGACATTCAACAAATGGAAGTCGGTACATGAGGAAAATCAATCCACCGAGGTAACTGGAACAAGAAGCAGATGAAAAGTGTAAGAGGATGAAAATCTCCCAATGCAATGGTGCTATGGTCAATTGTAAATGCCAAAAAATGAGTATGTATGTACTTACACCAGTACACCAGTAAACATTGACGCTACAAATGTTCCTAGGATAGCAAACGTGACTATGGCTCCAAAGTTATCAAAAAAGGGCTTCTGTAAAAATGCACAACAATGAGGTAGGTCATAAAGAAAACATTCAGCTTCATGCAAATCTGTGAGTATAAACGTAACAAATGCGAATGGCTTGTACTTACAGGTGATAGACTGAACCCTGACTGAGTATAAAACGCAAATGTCAAGGAAAATAATATGTAAACAAACACTTCAAACACTGAAGCAGATAAACAAATACAGCAGTAAACGAAATGTAGGTTTGGATATAATATAATGGGAGGAAGAAGAAACAGGAAGAAGAACTCCTCGTGGAAATTAAACCATGCCCTAAAAACACCGAAAAAAAAAGAATGAGGAGTTAGTTGATTCTTGATCATCAGAAAGAAAAGAACACGTACAAAGAAGAGGAAAAAAATGGAAAAAAAAAATGAAAAAGAACGAGAAATGGTTGAATCTTGATTATCAGATAGAGAAGAACATGTGAAAAGAAGTAAAAAAAAATGTAAAAAAAAAAAAATGCAATGTAGAGAAACCTAATAACCTAATGCTTGTTTCTGTATCTGAGATGTTGGCAAGACCACCAACAGTTAAACCTGGAAACATATAACAAGCAAAGAATCAATGAGGAAAAAAAAAAACGTAATTTCTTGAATTCACTTTAGTCAAGAAACGAAAGAAAGAAAAGAAAAGAAGAATACGAAGAAGAAGATTACCAATAAGAAGGGAAGCGCTGGCTTCAGGGAGATAATAGAATTTGTGACGGCGGAGGACATGGCCGAGGACGAAGGAGAGGACGAGCATCATGATCTGGAGGAGGATGCCGACTCCGGCGGCTTGCTGCTCTTTTCCGGGATGCTGGTGAATCGGCGGTATCGGGGCTTCCTCCAACCCCACACCCATCTTTGCCCGCTGATTCTCGGAGCCAACAGTCAAACAGGCCCTCAACTTTGAAGTTTTCGTTAATTGTCAATTATTCTAGTGACTGGCCCGTTCAAAGTCCTTTCATATATAGGGAAAAACTTCGTGACAAAAAGTAATACGGTCGCCGGGCATTGACGTGACAGTAAAATGAAATTGCATTTTTACCGCAATTAAATTTATTTTTAATAAATATAATAGATAATAACATTTTTTTTCTCATATTTTTCTATTTTTTTATTATTTAAGTAAAATTATAATAATAAAAAATATAAATTAATTATATTATATTTAATTTTATAAATAAATGTAAAAAATTATTTTTTTTTTATATATTGTTACGTAATAATAATAAGGCCTCTTTTTAAAAAAAAATTGTTAATACGTATTTTAAATCATATTTTCTCACGATATTTCCACGTGTGTGAGGTGTCGTGCCCTCGTGCTAGTAATTAAAAGAAAAGGACTCCCATAAAATCGCGGCGGGTCCCCTCTGACATGAGGTTAGTTAGAAAGAAGGGTAGATGCCTCCGGGTTAAGTTGGGCTCACCTATTGGGCCTCTTTATTATACTGCTGACGAATCAATTATTGATATACTATATAAAATGTAAAAATGTAATATACAAATTTTTTAATATTTATTTATATTTATTAAATTTATATTTATTTAATAATTTTATAATATTTAATAATTTAATTATTAATTGTAGTATAAGATTATTAAAAATATTAAGATATTATAGGCGGGTTATGGGCCAAAACCACAATGCATACATCGTCATTGGTTATTGGGCCAATCTCGATAATACGCCCAAAACCTCAACGAGTGCTTTTGACATCCGTGATCGCTATTCGCGGAAGATACCTTCCGTTGACGATGGTGACGGCGGCTCCGTCGCTGTGGAAATCGAGTCATCTCCTTCGTCTAGGACTTGGAAGCAGAATTAAGGATGGCGGCAGCGGCGGCGTGTCATCTTGTTATTTAATCTCTTCTTGCAACTACCAGTTTCATGCTTCTAAAATTTCCAGATATTTTTTCCATTCATCGACAACATTTCTCCATATTCCAAAAAGAACGGCAACGACAACTGCGAGAAGGACGTTAGAGCCGCAAGCGCATTTGTGCTGCTGCTTCTTCAGCTGCGGTTACGATTACAGTACCAGCACCATCGACGGGAAAGGCTACCTGGAATTGACGGACGAGGAACTCACGAGACAGTGCGAGATGGACACGTTCAAGGCGTCGGGCCCTGGCGGTCAACACCGCAACAAACGGGAGTCCGCCGTCCGTCTCAAGCATCTCCCCACCGGTATTATTGCTCAGGTTGTAAACCACTTCGTCTGTTTCCATTTCTATTTCAAAAACTGCACGCCATACGTCTGTTGTTTTATCATTTGTAATATTTTATGTTTATTTTTATTTTTTATTTTTTATTTCTCTTTATTCAAAGTAGGCCGTAGAGGACCGATCGCAGCATATGAATCGCGCCTCGGCCTTGCGACGCCTCCGCACTCTTTTAGCACTGAAAGGTACAATGTTCTCAAAAGATACTGTAAATGGATGTGCCTTTTGTGTGTGTTTTTTTTTTATTCGTTTAATTCAGATGACAAATATGTGGTTTGTTTGTAATCTATTTCATTGGGAGATAGTCAGGAACCCTGTGAACCTTGATGCGTATTCAGCTCCACCAGAGCTTCTTCAAATCCTTCCTCCTAAATCGACCATCAGGGGTTCAGACTGCGGTCCACAAATCGGACCTAAGAATCCTAAATTTGTGTTGGTATGGAACGGTTCTGTTTCAATCAGGGAAGATGGAAAATCCATATCTTTCTTTCTCATTCAACTGATGACTGATTGTATTATTTTGATGATGATGATGATGATGCAGGGAATGCAAGCACTGTTGGATATAATCTTTGCCGTTGAAGGTTCAGTATCAGAAGCAGCAAAATTATTGGGGTACACTCCTCTTTCAGCCTGTAATTTACTGCTAATTAGTGTCCTATAATTTTGAACCAATATGCCAACATGTAATTTACCAATTTATGCCCGGCATCCTCTATATTGATTTGATACTACTAGGCTTAACTTAAGTAAACTTAGCTATTGGCTGAGGTTGATGGCTCACTTGATACCACCCCTTCAAACTAAAATCTCTACCTCCCATTGTCTTCTTGTTGGCAGTGGAAAATAACCCAAGAAGACCCCCTGTTTTATGGTTTTAACTAGATATCAAGTTTGAATCTGTCATCTTTTAGACCATGCATAGATGCCTTGAAGCCTAAGACTTTGTTTTGAAATGAATGAGTTATCTTTTTTTTATGTAATTGTAAAATTGTATACCATTGCTTGTTGTGTAAATCTGTTACTCCCCTTCTTACCAACCTTTGTCATTTATGCTCTGTAATTCATTTAGATTTCTTTTCTGTGATATGCTACCTGCCAAGCCTACAAGGCTAAATTGAAGTCATGAAATACAAGTTCCTGGTTGGCCTGGTTTATGATGTTGAGTTGTCAACAATCTTCACCAGCTCATATCTTGAGCTATTTGGTTGGAATGAGGTCTCATAACATCACATAAGAGTATGGCTCACCTTCCTTTACTGCCATAGCTCTTTTTATAGCTTAATTTCAGTTCAGCCATTCGCTAATTGGGCCTAGCACAATGGTATGGCCCCTCTCATGTTCAAACGAACTCAGTTTAGGTGAGCATGAACATGGCTTTTTATGTTGGTTTAAATACATTGTCTGTTTCAAATTTGGCTTGTTATGTTGTGTGCAAATTGGGTCTGCATATATCAAGAGAGTGTGTTTAAAGTATCGTGTCCCATGTTGATTAAACATAAGATCCTGGCTAGTCTGAGTTTATAAAGTTTGTAAGATTCACTTGCCGATGGCAGAAGTTTCTTAGGTGTATATATTTGATGACTATCTCAACATCATTGCTATGGTCTCTATTTACAATTGCAGGTTAAGTACAGGGGCATTATCACGGTTGATACTCTCCAATGATTCTCTTCATATGACAGTGAATGATTTGAGGACTAGTAAGGTAGAACTAGTAATGGTTTTCAGAATTCTATGGACAAAAAGAATAAAAAGAGAACCGGAATAGACATGTTTCAGTTCTTTTTGCTTGAAGACTTTATATCTATATGATCACCTGTCTGTGATGTCTGCCATTGTAGGACAAAAAAAACCTTCACATCATTAAAGTTTTATGGTCTTATTGTCTTAATTTCCCTTTCAATGCAGGGTTTGAAGCCTCTAAAGTAGGGATTTCTATCGGGCCAAAGAAAGAGTAGGGCTTCTAGATGCTAACTCCGTTTAGGTATGACACCTTTTTGACTTTTGAATTATGATCTATCAAGGGTCCTTTTGCAAATGTTGTACACTAACATTACAACGTTTATATCTATGCAATAATCAATGGACATTATTGTCCTAAAAAACATGCAAAGAGCGTTTTCAGCACAAGTGTGCGGTAAAAAGGGTCTCTTTTTAACTTTGGAGGCTGTGGATGTTGATAACTAAGCTACAACTTAACAGAGTCAGCGTGCTACAGTCTTAATGGGAGTTGAACGGAATATACGGAGCAGACAAGAAGCATGTTTCCCTCAAGAAACCCAAACACGTCCCTTCAGGTGTTGTCCTCTCCAAGGCTGCAAGGCACCGTAGCCTCAAAGTTGATCAACGGAATATAGAATGTCAGCCCCGCTTAGTCTCGCGTTAGGCCCTGTTTACCTTCGAAGTTAACCTCATTAATATGAAAAATGATTGGTTTGGATTTAACAAAGTGTGTCTTACATGCAGACGCATGAGTCTTAAATCTCTTAAATTTCATTCGAGTGCTTATAAATATTCTTATGATTTATTTTAAAAATTTTTCCTCCAATCTCTGATGATGTATCAAGGTGCCTCGAGAATCAAAGATTATTGAGTACAACTCAGGCAAAGAGAGAGGTAGAAGGGATGGACCCACCTCCAGTCTATTATGAACCCAGTCTATCGGAAGTATTTTTAGCTTAAAAAAATTGCTTGGGCCCAATCAAAGTCGAGAAAAGTTGAACACTAATTAAGACACGACGATTTTAGGGACATACCTACCCGCCCTGAGGCGTGATGTTTTAAATCTTGTTACGTGTGCGTGCCACCCTGTAGGGGGGATGAAGAAAATGATGCGGTTCATTATTATCACGAAGAACCAAAAATAAATAAATAAGTAGTGGGAAAAAGAAGATGTCCAAAAGTCAAAAATGCTAATATATTACGAATAGAGCGAAAGTTCGATGCAGGAGAGAATCCTATTCTTAAAGAACGTGGTTCTTTCTCCAACTATAGCGCACTTGAGGCTCGTTGACTTTCTTAATTCAGCTGGAGTTTATTCATCGACATCCACAGCCTCAAAAGTTGAAAGAGACCCTTCAAAGCACTACTTGTGTTTAACATACATACTCTTTTATATGTGTTTTTCAAATTCGCGGCAATCAATTGCCACTAAAAAGAGGAAATGTTAATAATCTCCATTGATTGATTGAGTATCAAGAAGAGAATCCAAGGCCTTTAGTCGTGTAGCCCATGAAGACACATTCATTGTTCTATTGGGCGTCACTATCTCTTTTATCGTCCTGATGGGGCCTCCCTCCACATATATTCCCCATGTTTGACTTTATGAGAAACCAAGATTGGTTTAAAAATGCCACTTTTACATGTTTCCCTTGCTGGGGTACAAACAATGCACATGTTCATCAAACTCATTGTTCAACTGCGTAGGGCCCTGTCAAGAAAACATTTAAGACCCAAAGAACGAGCTAAGAAGATTAATCCCTTCCACTTGAAGGCTTAATCATGACTTGGCTTGTGGGGACATTGGCTTAATATACCTACAGTTTTTCATTGAAGTCTTTGAAAGTTGACTCGGATCTGAACTTTCCCTAGACGCGTACAGCATTATGTTTTAACAAAAGGTGGAGACTATGGAATATTACTGGACATCTCGTTCCTTTCTGCAAAGCTTAAGACACTTGTGATTTTTACGTAGCAAAACCTAGATTTGATTCTCCACCAGCTCCCTCTCCCACTTCCTTCTTATATACGCCAAATTCCACTGGAGCATATATACAAGAATAACATCGTCCCACGGCATCGTTGCATCAAAATCAAGAGACGACAGAAAATGGGGGTTGACATACAGGCCAAGATCCGGCTGGCCATAGGCACGGTAAAGGATCATGCATCCATAGGCAGGGCGATGATATTAGATCATGAAGGGAAAGGCTTTTCCAACATAGAGATTGCAGTCGTGCGTGCAACTGGCCACGATCACAGCCCAATCGATGACAAACACATCCATGAAATTCTTTTTCTGGTCTCAAATTCTCCAGAATTCGTTCCTTTTCTTGCTGAACAGTTATCTCGCCGTCTTGGCAAAACGAAAGAGCGCCTCGTAGCCCTTAAGACTCTCTTCCTGATTCATCGACTCCTGCGTGGAGGAAATCGATACTTTGAGCGGCAGCTACGTGAGGCACATGTTTCCGGCCATCTCCAAATGAGCATGCGCCGGTTTCTGATGAATTCAGATTCTTCAGTCTTCTACCTGCATGGTTATGCAGCTTATCTTGAAGAAAGGATAGGTTGGGTCATTAATCAAGCTGGAAATCTTGAACCCGTTATGTCCCACGGTCTAGAATTTCCATGCTATGATGAGAAGTCCATAGATATGATATTTCGCAAGCTACCGAAATGTCAAGTGTTTATAGATAGGGTCTTGGCTTGTTCCTCAGCCCATATTTTGCCTTCAGATAATCTGGCTCAAGCAGCCATGAGCAACATCCTGAAAGAGAGCTTTCTGGTTTACGTGACATATTGTGAAGGGGTTACAGCTCTTGTTAACATGTTTTTTGACTTAACAACGCCAGCCAGAGCTTTGGCCTGCCAGATACTCAAAAGGGCTTCTCGGCAAAGCCAAGAGCTTCATGATTTCTATGAGAATTGTATGCGGAATATCAGAAACAAGAGCTTGGAGTATCCGTTAGTACAAGTCATCACCATGGATCATGTTTTGGCATTGGAGCAATGTTGCGGCTACACTGCGAGTCCAAAGAGCTGCTCTAGATCGAACAAGGATGGGCCTAACCCTCCTCCAATATTGGATTCGCTTACGAAATCAGTCAACTTACAAGCTGGCACTAGCACGGCAGGCAGAAAGGGTGAGGAATGTGAAAGCAATTTCAACTTGACATCATCAACTCTTTTCTCATGCACGCTTGAGACCAAAATAAGCAATGTATGGGTGCTGTTTGAAGATGAAGTTCATGAGGATTCACCTGTCTCTGTAATGGGGGGTCTGCAATAGTACACTTCTTGCTGATCGTTTAGCAAAGGCCAGAATTGGGTATAGCTTGAATAACAGCCAGAATCGAAATTATAGGTTTTTCTTAAATCCTATCCTCGAACCTATTGGTGGAATGATAAAAAAATTAATATTTTTGTTTATCAATTTCCTTGCACCATATCGGTTACCGCTTCAGAAATCATTTTATCTGGGAATATCATGCATACAAAAATAAATGGCAAATAGAAATTGGAAGAAGGCATAAGGACGAGAAATATCCATTTCCTTGCTCTCTGTAAACGTTTGGTTTCGCTACTACGTACTCCAATCGATTGTTTTTATTTTTTTTTTTGGGACATCCATTCGATCGCTTTTGGAAGGAAAACAGAAATGATGTTTTGTTGCGCGTTGTTGTACCATGTGACCCAAAATCTCATTCGATCCTATTGCCAAACACGACCCATCCATGCTTGCACAGCTCAAAATAAAAAGGGGTCATGTGGGGCACAGCCCATATTGGACGAACCATTGGCCCTACTTCTTAGACGGGGGAAGCTGGAGGCCACTCCACCAGGAGCTGCAGCCAATGTGGGCCCGTCCATGGCTGTAGCAAAGAAACACCCTAGCCGCGTTGGTGGAAGAAGTGCGCCTCATGTCTTCCCCCTCCCCCGCCCCAAAAAGCCTCCCTTTCTTTTTCATGGTTTGTCATCCCCTCTATAGAATAAAAAATAAAAAAAGAAAGGGAAGTATCGGTCGGTAAAACCCTTGAAAAAATAAAAGAGACATCGATAAAAAAGTTTCATGCTTTCTTGAATCAAACGTTCCTTTGTCAGGCCACTGGAACACATGTTCAAGGAACAAAGGTCTGAAACGCAATTTCAAGATTTTAACTCAATTTCAAATTCGCCTTCCGATAATTCAATAATGGAAGCCGTTTTGTTTCAATTTTTATCTCTGCTCTTTCCAATCTACCCACCACGCTATATGCCAAATGAGCAGATCGATGATAAATGCAGTCCCGGAAAGCAATTAGTTAGACTTGGGCCTTTAGCAATAAAGCTTGACACATATAATTGATCTAACATAACAAGCACACCAGAACATACGCTGTTAAAGAAACAATCCTGCAAAGATTGAACTTTTACCATTCGAAGCAGGACTTCATGTCTATGGAGTGGGGACTCTTACTAATGTTAAACCTAGATGATTCAACTGCCGAAAACCCATAAAGGTTGAAACCGCCATCATACGTCTCATCCAACGGCCAATGATCATCGACAGGGAAGCAAGGTTCGCCAGGCAAGGTGGCAGTGGTTTCTGTTGATGCAACGGCCTCCAAGTCCCTTGTCGTTGTTGCCATGGTTTCCTTGTCTGCTAGAAAATTAATTGAAGAAGCCATTGGCAGTGGCAATCTGGAGGGTTGACTTCTGCTGCAGCCAATGTCAGTATAATTTTCCGTCGACGACTGGAAGTCGACCTTGATATCTGAAATTAGAAAACGTTGATGGGATAAGACATAGGTGCTTCCCGCATGATTTGATACGTCACAGTTCCTGCATAGCATTGCCCTCTCCTCCAAGCAGAAAACAAATCCCTTTCTTTCCTGCGCACGTGGATTTGGATCATATAAATAGTTTCAAATGTTCCGGAATGTATGCTTGAATGATGATACAAATGAATTCTAGGCAAAGAATATTGGAGGAGTGGTCATATATACCTTGCATTTGTCACAGAAAAGAAGCTGAGACGAGCTACAAGAAGATGATGAAGAGGAGCAGCAGGACGGTGGATGATCGAGGAGAAAGACGCGCTCATGTTTCCGGGAGAGTTTGTTAGCTGTATGCACCATTGCATCACATGCTTTGCACAATACAGCCTCATCTGCACAACACAGAACCTCTGCCTTTGCTCTCCCACATACATCACATTGTATTTTCATTCTCATTTTGATTTCCTGCTTGTCCCTTCTCGGGGAATTACACCTGGTTATAAGCTTGTCTCTGATGTTTTTACCGGGATGGGAAAACTTCGAGCACTATTCGAGAAACTTCAGTTCATTGAGCTATTTACTTCGATTCATCTCATGAATGCATGAGCGCAGGCAGTGGACGAGCAAATGTATGTCCTGTATTTATACATGCATATGGAAATAGTGTTAAATTAATTAACATGAGTGGCACTTATTATTTAAAGTATGACTCAAAATAAAAGACGATGGTCGGTTAGGTATAATGGCAATTTGGGTGTTTAAAATCCCTCCACTCTCCTTGTTCAAAGATAACTATTACGGGAAGGATAATGATTATCCTTATTTAAAGATAACTGTTACGGAAGGATAACCGTTATCCCTATTCAGAGATAATTATTACCGTAAGAATGATTGTTATCAGAAAAGAGGGATAATTCCCTGATCAGAGATAACTCAAAGGGGATAACAGTCGTACAGTTTTTCGGTCGGTCTCTCAACCATCAGAGAGAAAACGAAAGGCAGTGAAAGAGAAGAGTAGGAGAAAAGAAGGAGAAAAGAGAAAAGCGTTCAGGAACAAAAACGTAAGGAGGATTCTCATCTTCACTACGGGACATCAGCATAATGGACAACGGTATGTTGATTTTAATACAGTTTTATTGCTAGCATTCACATCAAGAAAAAATCCTGCATTACAGAAATAAAAATTTCATAATGAGAAATTCTAAAAAAGTCTAACAATTGGTATCAGAGCGGGTATGTGGATACTGCAATTTTTGTGTTTTTCCTTTTTTTCCCTTTTCCCTTTTCGGTGCCGAAAGGCTCAGGCAAAAAAAAAAAAAAAAAAAAGAAAAAATGGCCGGCGTCAGAAAGGTGGAGAAGAACGCCGGCCGTGGGAGTCCGCGTCTGGCCGGGACCCGAATCGGTCCGGGCATGGTAGAGCGGCCTCCCGGAGGGAACCGAGGTTCCAGATGTCGCCGAGGACCCGGATCGCCGGCGAAGGGACTGCCAGCAGGCGCGTCATGCTTCCGGGGTGTACTGGGGCCCGAGCGTTGGACGGCGACCGCATCTGGCCGGGACCCAGACCCGGGCCGTGCTTCGGGCGTGCCGGGACCCGAGCAGTGGACGGCGACCGCGTCTGGCCAGGACCCAGACCCGGGCTGTGCTTCGGGCGTGCCGGGACCCGAGCGGTGGACGGCGACAGAGTTTGGCCGGGACCCAGATCGGCCTGCCGGGCATGGCTGAAAGCCTCCCTGGGCCGCTAGCCAGGGCCTGCCGGCGTGGAATGAGCGCCGGCAGTGAGCCTGGGACTCTGCGGTGCCGACGGGGGCTTGCCGGCGTGAAGTGAGCGCCGGCTGTGAGACTCTGCGGCGCCGGCGGGGGCTTACTGACGTGGAGTGAACGCCTGCCGTCGGACCCTGCACTGCCGGAGCTGGTCGGTGCGTAACAGTGCGCCAGCCACTGGACCCTGTGCTGTGAGTGGTTGTCAGTTGCGCCGTGGGTGGTTGCCGGTGCAAGGTATAAGCCGGCTACTGGAATAGTGCGCCGCCGGCGTATTGGCCAGCGTCGACTCCCACAGAATGGAAAGTCAAATTTTGAAAGCTTGTTAGTCACCAAAGTGGCCTAGCTTGAAAGAATTTGAATTATTGATTGTGAATTTCAATTGTTCATTTTTGATGCTAATGAAGTATTGTGTATGAACAATTGTAGTTATTAATTATGAGGCTAGGAGATCATCCAAAGATGGATCATTGCCTATAATTAATGACACTAAAGGGGATTGATTGACATACTGGGTAAATATAATTGTATATCCAAAGATAACATTAATGTTAACTCTGGTATGATTAATTGATCTATTAAAATATATTTAAATTAGCATCATTATTGATTGCAGTTATGTATTTGAGGATCACCCAAAGGTGAACTTGAATACGTAGTCAAAGTTTGTAATTCATGTATCTGAATCCATTAGAGTTCACTCAAAGCATTAATGTGTAAATTTGGATCATGTTTGCAGGTTCCAATAATGTTTTCGCCTTGGGTAATGCAATGATCAAATTCAATGGACTGAACTATGCAGAATGGTCTGAGCATATTCAGTTTCATTTGGGCGTTTTGGGCTTGGACTTAGCAGTCATTTCGGATGAAAAGCTTGCCGCCATTACCAGGACCAGTACAGAATCTGATAAGTCTTTTCATGAGGCTTAGGTACGGTCCAATAGGCTGAGTTTGAATTTGATGCGAATGACGATGGCTGAAAATGTCAAGCCATCGATGCCCAAGACGAAAAATGCAAGGGAATTTCTGATGAGAATTAAGGAATACTCTCAATTAGACATAGCTGATAAATCCATTGTAGGAACCCTAATGAGTGAGCTGACGACCAAGAAATTTGACTGGTCACGGCCTATTCATGATCATGTGACCAGTATGGCTAATCTAGCAGCAAAGTTGAGAACGATGGGTATGGATGTGAGTGAATCCTTTTTGGTTCAATTCATCATCAACTCACTGCCTCCTGAATTTGGCCAGTTCCAAGTGAATTATAACACTATTAAAGGGAAATGGAACTTTCAGGAAATTAAGGCCATGTTAGTTTAGGAGGAAGGGAGATTAAAGAAGATGAAGGATCACTCCATTCATCTCACTGTTCGTAATGATGCTAGTGGCAGCAGGTCTAAACCACATCAGAAGAGTAAGAAGAATGACAAAGCCTCTGTGAAAGTTGCTGGAGGTCAGATCCAAAAGGATCAGAAATGCTTCTTCTGTAAAAGGATAGGTCACTTCAAAAGGGATTGCCCCAAAAGAAAGGCTTGGTTCGAAAAGAAAGGTATGTACTGTATATCAGTATGTTTTGAATCAAACGTAATTGAAGTGCCCAATAATACTTGGTGGTTAGACTCTGGAGCTACTATTCATGTGTCACATATTATGCAGGGATTCCTTTCAATCCAGCCCACAACAGGAACTGAAAAGTTCCTCTACATGGGGAACAGAATGAAGGCACGAATAGAAGGAATTGGGACGTACAGATTGATCTTGGACACTAAGTGCCACCTGGATCTAGAAAAGTGTCTCTATGTTCCTGAATGTGCTAGAAATTTAGTTTCTGTTGCAAAGTTGGATGAAGTGGGATTTAATTTTAAGATTAGAAACGGTGCATTTTCATTGTATAGACATTCGTACTATTATGGATCTGGTACTTTGGTTGATGATTTGTACCGCTTTAATCTTGATGCTATGTATGCTGATTCTCTATTTCTTGTTGAGCATGGTATAGGTAACAAACGTAATGTGCATGATGATTGTTCTGCTTTCTTATGGCATCAAAGATTGGGTCATATATCCAAAGAAAGGATATTGAGGTTGGTGAAAGGTAATATCCTGCCTCAATTGGATTTTACTGATTGGGATGTGTGTGTTGATTGTATAAAAGGGAAACAAACAAGACACACATCGACGAACCCAGCCATGAGAAGTAATGAGCCTTTAGAATTGATACACACCGATATTTGTGGCCCCTTTGATATTCCCACATGGGGTGGTGAAAAGTATTTCATCATATTCATAGATGACTACTCACGGTATTGTTACTTATATCTACTGCATGAAAAGTCCCAGTCAGTAAATACCCTGGAGGTGTTTATTGATGAAGTGGAAAGGCAGTTAGATAGAAAGGTGAAAGTAATTAAGTCAGACAGGCGTGGTGAATATTATGGAAAATTCAATGAAAGTGGACAATGTCCTGGTCCATTTGCAAAACTTCTTGAAAGTCGAGGCATATGTGCACAGTATACAATGCCTGGTACACCACAACAGAATGGTGTAGCGGAAAGGCGGAATCGCACACTTATGGATATGGTTAGGAGCATGTTAAGTTGCAGTACTGTACCTTTATCCTTGTGGATGCATGCATTAAGAACTGCTGCATATCTGCTGAACAGGGTTCCTAGTAAAGCTGTCCCTAAGACTCCTTACGAGTTATGGACAGGAAGGAAACTCAGTTTAAGACACCTTCATGTTTGGGGTTGTCCAGCAGAAGTACGGATATATAATCCATATGAAGGAAAACTTGATGCGAGGACCATTAGCGATCACTTCATTGGCTATCCTGAAAAGTCTAAAGGATATAGGTTCTATTGCCCTAACCATAGCACTAGAATAGTTGAGTCTGGTAATGCTCGATTCATTGAGAATGGCCAGTTCAGTGGGAGTGGGGAATCACGAAAGGTAGACATTAGAGAATTGCAAAATGAAAGATCCACAGTGAGTACTTCTACTCAAGTCGGTATCCCCACACCCAGTGTTTCCACTCAAGTTGTTGTTCCTTTTGTTGCATCACAGTCACGTGACATGCGAGGACAACAAATTGATACTCGAAACACGCAAGGTGAACACATAAGAGATGAACCAAGTGACAATGTGCAATTCACAAATGAACAAGTGATACCACAAGAAATGGCATTACGAAGGTCTACGAGGCAGAAAAGGCCAGTGTACCTAATGATTATGTGGTTTACTCACTTGAGCATGAATCAGAATTGAGCATTGATAAAGATCCAGTCTCATTTCAGCAAGCCATTGAATGCAATGATTCTGAAAAATAGTTCAATGCCATGAAGGAAGAGATGAAATCGATGGATGTGAATCAAGTCTGGGAACTAGTAGAGTTACCTGAAGGATCAAAACGAGTTGGCTGTAAGTGGGTCTTCAAGACCAAGCGAAACTCGAAAGGTAACATCGAAAGGTATAAAGCCAGACTTGTTGCCAAAGGTTTCACTCAAAGGGATGGTATTGACTATAAGGAGACTTTCTCTCCAGTCTCTAAGAAAGACTCCTTAAGAATCATTATGGCTTTGGTGGCTCAGAATGACTTAGAGCTCCACCAAATGGATGTAAAGACCGCCTTTATGAATGGTGACTTAGAAGAGGAAGTGCATATGGACCAACCTGAAGGTTTCATCACCACCGGGCAAGAAAATTTGGTGTGTAAATTAAAGAAGTCGATATATGGACTGAAACAGGCTTCCCGACAATGGTACATTAAGTTCAATGATGTCATCACGTCATACGGCTTTGTAGAGAACACCGTTGATCGGTGTATCTATATGAAGGTCAGTGGGAGCAAGTTTATTATATTGGTCCTATATGTCGATGACATTCTTTTGGCTGCTAACGACATGGGTTTGTTACATAATGTTAAGAAGTTTCTCTCTGAAACCTTTGAAATGAAAGATATGAATGAGGCATCCTATGTGATAGGAATAGAGATATTTCGTGATAGATAACAAGGATTATTAGGATTGTCTCAGAAAGGCTATATCAATAAAGTATTAGAGAGATTTAGAATGGAAAATTGCTCAATAGGAACAGTTCCAATTCAGAAAGGGGACAAGTTCAGTGAATTGCAATGTCCAAAGAATGATTTGGAACGGAAAGCGATGGAATCAATACCCTATGCATCACTAGTTGGAAGCCTGATGTATGCGCAAACATGTACTCGGCCAGACATTAGTTTCGCTGTCGGAATGTTAGGCCGATATCAAGGCAATCCTGGAATAGACCATTGGAAGGTCGGAAAGAAAGTACTTAGGTACTTACAAGGCACCAAGGATTATATGCTTACTTATAAAAGATCAAGTCATCTTGAGGTAGTAGGCTACTTGGATTCAGATTATGCTGGATGTGTAGACTCGAGGAAATCTACATTTGGCTACATGTTCCTCTTGGCTGGGGGAGCAGTTTCTTGGAAAAGTAGGAAGCAGTCTGTCATTGCTACTTCCACTATGGAGGCTGAATTTGTAGCATGCTTTGAGGCTACTATTCATACTTTATGGATGCGGAATTTTATCTTAAGGCTTGGTTTGGTCGACAGTATAGAAAAGCCGTTAAGAATTTATTGTGATAATTCCGCAGCCGTTTTCTTCTCTAAAAATGATAGGTATTCTAAAGGTGCGAAACATATGGATTTGAAATACCTATCTGTCAAGGAAGAAGTGCAAAACCAAAGAGTGTCTATTGAGCATGTTGGCACTGAATTGATGATAGCGGACCCATTAACTAAAGGTTTGCTGTCGAAAACGTTTACTGAACATGTTGCTCGGATGGGCATTTTGGATAGGTCCTCATTCTCCTAAAACCAATATTTTGTACTGCTCATATCATTGTAACACTCATGAATTCATTTAAAGCTATGGTTTTGCTTGTGTTTTGTTATCTCCGTTCAGTTGTATACAGTTATAGTTTGTGAGATAACCAATAGCATGTATGGAAATGACAATTTAAGGTTTCAATGTTCCTCAGTAAGGTTATTATGAATTATGATGATTATGTGATACATGGAAGGGATCATGTCGCTAAAAGATGTGTGACCGCCATGATCCAATCATTTTAATTCAATTAAGTGTTATGGTTTGATGATCTTTGAGGATTGTGCGCACTTGTTTGTTATTGATTCATCAAATCATAACAAGAGCCAAGTGGGAGATTGTTAAATTAATTAACATGAGTGGCCCTTGTTATTTAAAGTATGACCCAAAATAAAAGGCCTAATATGATGGTCGGTTAGGCATAATGGCAATTTGGGTCATCGGGTTTAAAATCCCTCCACTCTCCCTGTTCAAAGATAACTGCTACGGGAAGGATAATGATTATCCTTATTTAAAGATAACTGTTGCGGAAGGATAACCATTACCCCTATTCAGAGATAATTGTTACCGTAAGAATGATTGTTATCAGAAAAGAGGGATAATTCGAGATAACTCAAAGGGGATAACAGTCGTACAGTTTTTCGGTCGGTCTCTCAACCATCAGAGAGAAAACGAAAGGCAGTGAAAGGGAAGAGTAGGAGAAAAGAAGGAGAAAAGAGAAAAGCGTTCAGGAACAAAAACGCAAGGAGAATTCTCATCTTCACTACGGGATATCAGTATAATGGATAACGGTATGTTGATTTTAATACAGTTTTATTGCTAGCATTCACATCAAAAAAAGATCCTGCATTATAGAAACAAAAATTTCATAATGAAAAATTCTAAAAAAGTCTAACAAATAGCTCATAATTCTAGGGGTAGATTTGCATGCCATGCTTGTAAATGTGAAGACTACCAAAAGAACTAGCAAGAAGACAAGTGTGGCTTTCATTTTCATGCAAAATTAACAGCGCAAGTAGAGGCCAGAGAGCTACAGACTGGATTTCTGACATGGTCATGGGTAGATAGATGGAAGTGAATGAGAACATTGAATGCTGCAATAAAGAAAGTGAAAGGGAAATAGAACTCTGGTGAACATGGTCCCTTAGTGCATATGGGACAAGGAGAATACTTAATGTTTAAAATTACAAGATACAGATGACATTGTGGTTAAGGTCAATGTGCCTACTGCTGGGGCTACTACTGTAGACGCATTAACAGCCGGTTGTCCGCTGTATCACGGTCGGAAATGTGGCTTCATTACTTAGCCTTTACTGTTGCTTCTAGGGTATGGGAGGGCTGAAGTTCTAGTAGTTATTTGTGAAAGGCAATTATAGGGAGCTGAGCACAATTGAACAAAGAAAATCACATCGTATCTTTGCATATTAGTGTTATAGGATCCCTGTCAACAGAATCCCTCATTTTGTAACAACATGTTGAGGGGACAATCCAAGAGCATTAACTTCAACTTTCTTGAAGCACGACAATATTGGCGAATTTCAGCAATAGCATGCTGTTCAAGAATTTTGAAGTTCCGATGTCTGAACGACATGAACTCATATCGTATAACATAGAAAAACGCAAATGTAACAAGAAACTAGCATGGATTTCCATGACCCCAGTGGATGCACTAGCTAGACGATTAGGGGGGCCACCCATCAAAGTGCATATATGGAGCAGCTTTGGGTAAAGAGGTCAAATTCTATCTATCCCATCGTGGGATCATCCATATAATTGTGTATAGCTTATTTACTTTTGGGTTTTGTCGGTTTGTTGTTGTCAGGGAAATGGATGCGGAAGATCCATCGATGATACTCGAAACCTTCCCATTCCCATGCCCCATCCTCTTTCTTCTTGTTATCCTATTGTTCTTTAATGCACCTAGCGCCACAATATTGCCGTCTTTAACTTACAACTTGAGTGACCATGGGAAGCAGGACTATTTTACTCGTCAACGCTTCCAAGCTGCAGTTTACTCAATGCGCAAAGCATTCATTTTGATATATGGCTTTCATGTCCAGTTATGTTTTTTTAATCCCATTTTGCCGTATGGTTGAAGGAACTGGAGTGTCAGCGTGGGCGTATGGTAAAGGGAACTCCAGTGAACATCTCCTAGCCTCGAGCCTTGGGAAAATTTGCAGAACTCATGGCTCCAAAAAAAAAAAAAGAAAATCTATCAAAGGATAAAAATATGAGAATTCTCATTTTATCGTACTTGTACCACCGATGGAGTCTACAATGTTCCAATGCTTGTTAAAGAGAGAGAGAGAGAGAGAGAGAGAAGGGAAGGGTGGTCATGAAACGGTGACATTATCACAAACTCATGGTTGCGACAATTAAAAATTGATTGTGAATTAGCTTAAACCTTGAAGGCCTTAGGAGGAACCCATCCATCTTTCTTTTCTTTCTTTTTTTTTTTTTTTTTTTGGCTTTTATAAGTAGCTGCAATACTAAGAACTCTGCAGTTAAAAAAAAAAAAAAAAAAATCCAAAATTTGTCATCCCCTTGTTCTAGGGCCATCCAAGTTCTTTATTCAAAGGCCGGGCTGCCACCCGATACAAGATCCAGACGATTCAGCACGATGTTAAATTGTTACCTTCCCTTACTGTTTCGAACAAGGCAGGCTCACAAGTGTAGAACATGGAATTTGGGCTACTTTGAAACTCGGCCCAATCACTTCTCTTCTGATTTACATGCCTCGGGCAAAAAGTTCATCACCTTAAGCCCAATCAACTGGCTAGAGGCCCATTAGTACAACTGACCAAACCACACGGAATTTATTCAATAGCATATTGCATCGGCTCCTCTAACACGCAATTGCCTTTCCGGCTCTGCCCAGGAAGCGCAAAACAGTTCATCGTGGAATTCCGAGATCTCAAGCTTTTTCTTTGAAATCGTCTGAAAAACCCTTATTGACTGCTTAAGTCCGTTAATTTTCGGTATAGTATATTAAAGAATTATTGGAATCATAAATGTTTAATCTTTTTTGTTTTTTTTTTTTTTTTTTTTTTAAAATGACATTAGCTCTACTACTTGTATTACACTAGTAAATTTCCACGTGACTTGCTTTTTCAATGTGTTGCTAAACAGAGCGGGTAACCCAACTGGCAACACGGGTGTGCACCACTGTCGTTCGGAGACTTAAATTGCATGAGAATTTGCACATTGTCGTGCGAGCAAGGCATTGGTCTCCCTTTCATCACGTGACGCATTCTCCCAAACGGAAATAACCGAAGCATTAATATGCTTGGCACCATCATTTTCAATGTATTCCGTTGGAAGTACCAATTTTGCATGTGATACGTGGGATCAAATTTTACAAAGTTGACATCCACATGTGAATTGAATTCATTTTTACATGTTACGAGAGAGATGATCTTTAAGCATCACACGTCCATTGATCCGAACTATTTAAATCAAAGTCAACCATTAAAAAAAAAAAACTTCGAGTGCAGACCAAGTTAGCCAAAAAAAAATTTTACATATATATATATATATATATATATATATATATATTCTTAAATTCCATTTGAAGCTGATGTCTATGATATGGCCTCAAGTTACTTGATTCTTGTATCATAATTTATATAGACACCAATCGGGTCAGCTTGGGTTGGAGATTTTTAAAATTAAAGAAATTTTTGTGTAGCAAAAATTAATTTGGACCCAAGATTTTATTTTGTAAATAATAATAATTGAGTAATGACCAAACAAAAAGTGAATGCCGTGCCGTTCATATGGCAAAAGGTTCAATCTTGCAAGCAAAAGAAGCAAATCCTCCCACGTTTTCGAAGACCCCATTGCCCCACACCACCATACGATTCATTTCATGCGCAAGAAATGGGCGGACATCTCCACGCTAACTCTCAGAGGCCTGACTCCAAAGTCTCGGAGCCACGTGGCACCACGACGACACTGTTGTAACTTGTGGTGAGTTAAGCCATCATCTCGTAAAGGTCGGAGAAGATGCGGTCAAACTGTAAGAATTAGTGACACAACGACGTCGTACCAACAAACACCAAGGAGTGGTAATGTAAAAGTAGCCTTGGATAAGAGAAAACAGAGCAGGGCCGGGGTGTTTTCTTTCCAAGTTTCTCATACGAACGCTCCGCACTTTTTCTTTAGTTTTTCTCCAATTTTCTTTTTCCATTTTCTTGCATTATAAAATAATTTAAGTTAATAACTTTACAAGCAAACTTATTTTACAATAATCATCCACAGATCCCAACTTTGCATCTTGCAAATCTTGAAACAAAACATTGCAAAGATTGGATTTTTATCTATTTTTTCGTGGGCCTCTTTCTTTCTTTCTTTCTTTTCTTTTATTTTCTTGTTGCCCACCTAACTATTTGGTTGAATTCTGAACTTATAGTGTGTAAATTGTGATTGTATCTGTATGTCTGGGATTTGGAGATGGAAGAGAGTGAAGGACATGCCTCCATTACTGGCGTCGTCGGGGAGCCGTTTTGGGCGGCGTCGCCAAGAGAGGCCAATCTTGTGCAGGGGGAATCACCAGTTGACGCAGGCGTCCCCGATTTCGACGCACTTGAATCACCTCCACAACATGAACATGGATTGCAACCGCCGCCGAGAGTCGCTTGTGTCCATTCAAGAAAGGTACAAGTGGGACCACGGCGGCTGTGGGGACGACCACGATGGATATGAAATTCGAAAGATTAGGGCGGAGGCCAATTGCCCACGGTGTTCCAAGCAATTGGATCTCCTCTTCTCCAATCGCCACTTCCCCAATCTTGATCACGAAAATGATAATTACTCCAATAATGGCAACGGCAGCAATTATCAGGCGGTTAATTTTTGCCCCAGTTGCAAAACCGCCTACCACTTCCGCCCTCACAAGATTGCGCCTCTCCGGGGCAGTTTTGTTGAAATTGGAAGAGTCAGTAATAAGAAGCTTCTCAGGAATAATAATAAGCACTCTCAGTCCCAATCCAAATCTGCTCAAGACTTCTCTGAGGATTACGGGGGAAATCCCTCTGGTAACAGTTTCGGTAAACTCAGGACCTCTTTTTGGGAGACCCTTTGGTCTTATGGAGGGGACCCACCTCAGAATTGGCCTCCTGTGCCCCCTCCTGGAATCCCTCCGCCCAGTGGCAGTGGGCTGGCCGTGCATACTCCGCCTGGCCCGCCTTTTGCGCCTGGGGTTAATGTGATTAGAGCGCAAGGGCCAGGTGGGGGTGGTGGATCTAGTGGTGGTGGTGGTGGTGGAAATGGCGGTGGAGGAGAAAAGAATGTGGGGTGGGGTGGTTCTAATATGGGAAAGGATTTGCCCACACCAAAGGAAATTTGCAAGGGTCTTGATAAGTTTGTTATTGGACAAGACAGAGCCAAAAAGGTTTTCCCTTTGACATCTCATTTTATTTGGAGTAAACTTTAGTTGCATATGGTATGATCTTGCAGATAATGCATTTAGTGAATTGCTTTGCTGTGTTCTTGCTGCATTCTGTATTTACTTGCCTTAATTCTGCTGTACTTTTCTCTGTCAGTTGATCACTTTTTTTTTCCCCTACTTTGTCATTTTGCATTGTTTTCTTTGAGTCTTTTGCAGAGTCTTTCATTGGCACCTATCAGACTTGATATTTTGAAGATGCTTGTTTTCCAAAGCCGTTGACTTCCAAGTAATTTAGGTGGTTAATGCTTATGTTGCAGGTGCTTGCTGTTGCTGTATATAACCATTATAAGAGAATTTATAACGCCTCCCTGAAGAAAGAGTTAGTGGCCAATGACATTTTTCTTCATTTTGTTATCACCACATCTGTTTTATTTCTTGTATTGTTATCACCACATCCATTGCACCTTAGGGTTTATGATGAAAGCACTTTCCTTAGATAAAAATATTAGTTTCAGCAAATTATAGATTGTGATCTAAGCTGTTTCTTATTATTTTAAACTTAGTGAGATAAAGTTAAAGTGGTACATGGTGAAACTAGGTCAGAAGCGAAGTCAGGAATTGGAAAGGCAATAGATGATGACGATGATGTAGAGTTAGAAAAAAGCAATGTGCTCTTGATGGGCCCAACTGGCTCAGGTATGGACTATGTACTTTGCTTATGCATTTTATTTATGGCTTCCAATTAAAACATACGCTCTTCATATTGTTCCATTGTAAATCTGTTCTCGAGTTATGTGAATTTGGAATTGCAGCTATTCTAACTTACATGTGAAATAGGGAAGACATTGCTTGCAAAAACACTAGCCCGCTTTGTCAATGTGCCTTTTGTTATTGCTGATGCAACAACATTAACTCAGGCAAGTGTGTTTTTTATTTATGGGTTGGGAAAAAAAATAAAAGCACATATTATATTCCATACCTCAGCATAGATGATGGAGCATCTCATCTAATTTTGAGATATGGGTGTGGTTGCATTATAATTTGTTTCAACTTTGTGCATTCCAGCATGATCTTGAGTCACTTTGACTGATAAAATTTCTCTATTGAACCATGCAAAGTAAAATTGTTAACTGGATGGCTATTTATTTGTTCTTTGATTTAATGCTTTCGCATTTTGGCAGTTTTGAAAGGTGAAATTTTTTTTGGCAATTGTTATGCAACTGAAGGTGGCAAAATACTGTTCTTTGTTGCAGGCTGGGTATGTTGGTGAAGATGTGGAGTCTATATTGTATAAATT
The DNA here is from genome assembly GCA_037832385.1 of Rhizophora apiculata. NCBI lineage: Eukaryota > Viridiplantae > Streptophyta > Magnoliopsida > Malpighiales > Rhizophoraceae > Rhizophora > Rhizophora apiculata. The sequence continues at coordinate 3,061,594 of CM075430.1, read as the reverse complement.
GCTCACGGTACACACCTTAGATCTAGCATTTGTTTACATATGTCAGTGTGCATACATTCTTATTGTTTCTTATTTCCATGATATTTATATGGGTGCATTGTCATTATTCTAGGAGTTAAGCATGTGTACCTTTTGTTTCTATTTTGCTGGATTCAATGCCTGTTTGTTCTTATTTTAGTTTCCAGTCACTATTCTTGATTTTCTATACTACAAGTAGCAGCTATGCTAAAATAAGGAGTTGGATGTGCCTTTAGTTTGTGAAGAATAGAGGTTCCAAGGATGGTGCCTTGCTATTAAGCATTATCACTTCCAAACATAAAGTGCCTTATTGCTAGTTTATAAAGGAGATTAGCTGGGGACCCTTTTAATTTGTCCCTACAAATAATATATACAGATGAAGTTAAGGGAATGAGGTTCTTTAAATGAAGATGCATTCTTTCATATTTTCTTGTTATGGAATAATAAGTCTAGGTGCAAAGCTTGGGCTGTGGAGGTACTCATGAGATGCATGTTTATACATAACTGATCTTTAATTCTGTGCTAGATCTCTTGTAATCTCTCAGTTTTCCTTACATTTTCACTTCTAATGAACTCAAATATACATATTTTGGCATCCAGGTAGCTGAGTTCAATGTGCAAGCAGCTCAACAAGGGATGGTCTACATTGATGAAGTTGATAAGATAACTAAGAAGGTATTGAAAATTTTCCATTTTTTGAATTAGAAATTGTTGATATGGGTATATTCTGGACAAAATTACTCTTAAGCATCTAATCACGTGGCAGGCTGAGAGCTTAAACATTAGCAGAGACGTTTCTGGTGAGGGAGTGCAACAGGCCTTACTGAAAATGCTGGAAGGAACTGTGAGTAAATCAATGTTAAACTGCATATTGGTGATTCAGTTGTTTACTTAGTAACTTTATATTTTTTGCTGATACTTTGTGAGTGCTAGGAAATTTTAGTGTATAAAGCTAGCTTTTGATATGTCATCATCACCTAAATGACACTGAATGTGTGTTTTTGTCAATCCCCTTGGAAGTTCTTATACTTTTATGCATAATCTGTTTTGTGAGGTTCTTCATAGCTTTCATGTCTAAACAGAAGATAAGGTCTCTCTAATCTGAAGAAAAATGTTGTATTGTTTGGTAATTGATATGATAATGGCAATCCTTTCTTTATGATTTTGTGCTGGACTAAATGAAGACCCAACAAAACTGTTATCTCAGGTCCTTTTAGATTTTGCAAAAGTTAATCCATAACTCCTTGAGAGAGTCCTGTAGACCAGAGGCATTCAAGAGCACTGGGGAGCTGAAGAAACGGTATTGATTAAGTCCATTTGGGGACAGAGATTGGACATTAGAAGTTCATGGTAGGAAATTAAGGAAAGTTCATGGTTCCTTCAGGATAGGTTTTGATGTTGAAGATACTGATGATAGTGTGTTCATTCTTATTTGTTTTGTATATATGGTTATTTTGGTTTTGTGTGTAGCATTTTCTGAACTCGTTTTAACAGTGTAAATGTTACTTATGTTTTGAAATGCCATTTCCTGTGTATATGGAAGGATTTTCCTAGTTATATTCATCTCTATAGATCAGCTTTTATTTCCTCAGATAATTTATATTATCTTTGCTGGTAGCATAAACACAGAGGTTTCTTCTTGATCAGATAGTGAATGTTCCAGAGAAGGGCGCAAGGAAGCATCCTCGGGGTGATAACGTACAGGTATTTAGTGCCACAGTGTACCCATTTCTGGTTGCATTTCTTAAAACCTTTTGCAGTTCTTATATTTTCTTACCTGGAAATAACCATCTATTTGCACAGAAGATGGGTAGAAGCTATGACCAAGTTATTGCTTCTTTCAGCATTATGGATGGATGGCCTGATTTATGATTTTTATTTATTTATTTATTTTTGCATCAAGCTCTAAGAGAACTTTTAAATTTTCTTCAAAGTTCATTAACAGTATTCTTGCATAAATTTTGGTTTAATCCTCTAGGGTCAGCATGTCTATATTGCAGTACACATACTTTATTGCTTTTGGCCATTATGTCTTGTATTGCAAATTTTTCAGAATCTTTTTTCACCATAAGTTTTGTTAAGGATATATATTTTAAATTTTGGTCAAAGTTAGGGGTCCCATTTTATACGGAACATGTGAGAACAGTGGCTACTTTTACAACATTCTCGTTCAGTGGACCAACATAGATATGAGCCACAGTTCTGCACCAAAGACAAGTTTCACAAAAACATTGATGGAAAATATTTATGGCTACTTTAGGATCTTTAGTTTCTTTTTCAAATAAATTGATGCTTATATGGTGTGTTTGAAGGGGTGGATTGTCTTTGATACGTGGTAAATACGCCATAGAGTGCATGTCCTATTGTTACTGGCACTGTGGTGCATTTGTTCATATTGTTAAACGCCTCTTCTCATCCTAACCAAATCTTGAGTATTTTCTTTGGACATATTTGGAACAGAACTGCAATTTTATGGGTTTTATTTTCTAGTTTTCTAAGTTCTTTTTATGTTTGGTTATTTGTGATTTATATTTCAATAGAGAAAACAAATTATCATGAACAGGTATTGACTTATCTCTACCTAGAATAATCATAATAGCATCCCCATTGCCATCGTCAATATAGTCTGTGAAATCACCTGTACTTCATTTTGGCAGTTGCCCTGTGAATTTGGTCTTAAGTTCTTGCGAATATTTTTTCAGATAGACACAAAAGATATCCTTTTTATATGTGGTGGTGCATTTGTTGATCTTGAGAAAACCATTTCAGAGAGGTAAATGCCTTATTATCATCTTGCAGAAATTATCTGCAGAATAATGTTTTAAGGCATAAAACTGAGATTTTTGTTTTTGTTTGATAATTAAACTGTGAAACCACTTATAATCAGACGGCAAGATTCATCCATTGGATTTGGAGCACCCGTCCGTGCCAACATGAGAGCAGGTGGAGTGACCAATGCTGCAGTCACATCATCTTTGCTTGAAGCTGTAAGAGTGATGACTCTCTCAAGTTAAAGAAAAGAGAAATTATTTTTGTTTTAGATATTCTAAATGACTAATGATGACACTAAGTGGGAAATAGGAGTTTATGGATGAAATTCTTGCAAAATATAAGCCTAAAAATTTCAATTTGTTTGTGCAGGTCGAGAGTTCAGATCTTATTGCATATGGCCTTATACCAGAGTTTATTGGGCGCTTCCCTATATTAGTTAGTTTGTCAGCACTAACTGAGGATCAACTTATGCGGGTAAAATTTTCTTCGCACCTATATCCTTTCATAATTATGGGACACACAATTCGGGATAGATTCTACCATTTGAGTGATTGAGGAACCCTTTGGACTGAGGGAATAGTTCATGGAAGTGATTCTAGGAAATTATTTGTCTTGAGAAGTCCTAGGAAAGTTGCATGTGAATCTCAATCTTGTTAGAGTTACTTGTTGTTTTGTTGGACCTTACACCCTCGTAATGGCTCCATTGCATCTTTTTTAACTTAATGACTTCATTTTCCATTATATTAGATATTCTCCAATTGACCTTAGTCATAGCTTAAGAAGGGCACGACCTTTTGCAAATTATCAGTATGGATTTGTTCTTAGAATTAGAAACCCTGACCAAATCTCCATTCTTTCAAGCCTCCATCTGTATCTATTATGTCTTTAGCTTATTGCTTTTATTTTCTTAGTGATACCTGGAAGCAAGCAAGAAAGACCTGTTATCAGAACATTCTGCATCCTGAATTTTCTACATACAAAACTGGCATATATTTATGTTGGCTCTTTTTGACAGGTCCTCACAGAACCAAAAAATGCTCTTGGTAAACAGTACAAGAAATTGTTTAGCATGAATAATGTAAATCTCTCTCTCTCTCTTTTTGAATCAACTAAACCCACTTCCCTCTTCCTGCCCCCTACAAAAAACCCTCTTCTTGCATGTGTGTCAGTGGGTTTTGTGAATGCTATTCAACCTTTTTCCAATTTCAGGTGAAGCTACATTTTACGGAGAAAGCACTAAGACTGATTGCTCAAAAGGCAATGGCCAAGAACACTGGTGCCAGGGGTTTAAGAGCCATAGTGGAAAGTATTTTGACCGAAGCCATGTATGAGGTATACAAGGCACTTTAATCCTTTTATGAAAAATTCTTCTCAAAGGAATTTGTTTGCAGATGTTGACTCATTATACCATTCCGTTGCCTGTATGCTTCAGATTCCAGACATTAAGACAGGAAATGACAGAGTAGATGCTGTTGTGATTGATGAGGATTCTGTAGGTTCAGTTAATGCTCCTGGATGCGGTGGAAAAATTTTACGTGGGGATGGTGCATTGGAGCATTATCTTTTACAGCATAAATTGGAGGATTCAGTGGTACATTTAATTCATTGTTTAAGATCGGACTTATGGCCACTCTATATATTTTTTAGGCAGTAGTGGTAATGACAGGCTGACAACCTTGAGGCAAATTGATTTTTGGTATTTGATTCTTAGGCCTCTTGGTGTTTGCTGTAGTGTTCTTACCTGTAATGTAAAATGAACATTTGTTGCTCAAATCATGGCCTATTTTAGTTATTTGGAGTTAGTCGTTTCTATGTTCTTTTCTTGGTGATTAATTGAGATGCAATTGTATGTGTTTGTAGGAAAATGCTGAGGCAGCCGATGGCGAATTTCAGGAAGGTGAATCAGAGGTATCATCAAGAACCATGAGCATGTGACATTACAATACTATTGCTGGTTCTCTTATTTGCAAGATAGCTGTTATTTGTGAAAATTACATTCATAATTGTATGTAAGCATTCCCAATCCCTTGTAAAACTGCATAGCTTCTAGTCGAAAAGTTCAATGGATAAAAGGTAAAAAAATGAAAAGAAAAAAGAAATTATGGCATTGCTGGTCTCAAGCAACACTGCAACAGTGTACCAAACTGCTTTTCAACTCTGGTTGAAAAGTCCCAAACTATACTGCAGGAATGATTTTGTGTTTCCATTTTCACCCTTGGTAGACTAGGTTGATGATTGTGATCTTTGAAATCCTCTCGGCTTTTTTCATGAACAATACTGTGGTTGAAGGTCAAGCCCTTGGACTATGCAGGTCTTTTACCCTTTTTAACCTTTCTCTTTGATTTTGTTCCCCTCCAATAAATTGACTGCCAGCAATAAGTGGCTTTTAAGTCCCTTTTGGGGGAAATCCTTAGATAAGATCTGATGCAGAACGAATAAGAAGAATTTATACTAACTTGGAATATTTTGAGATTCTGCATTGATGTGATAGAAGGACGAGTCTAAGATTAACGGGTGACAATTTCACACGTAGATTCTTGTTAATTCTCGTGCATGTTTTCTCTAGATATTCTTGTTTGTTCACGTTCGGTTCTCTGTCCTATGTGAAGATCCTTTCGTAATTTCATTTTCTTTCATTACCAATTGGAGCCAAGAACACCATCAGCAAGGTAAAGACCCACTACCACTAATAAACATGAAAGAGAGGCATGTGGGTAAAGGCTGGACGAAGCATCCTTGGATTTAATACAAATATCTGAAAAAGTCGGTTCCAAGTACTGGAAAATAGCTTCTCAGTTATAAACACCAAGTTAAAAAAAAAAAAAAAAAAAACAGCTTAAATGGCGACTTAGGAAACCAATAACTACAGGGCGTTGAGGAGAACTTAAAACGGTGGGGAGGAGAGATATAAAAGGACATCTAATTGGACTAGGACTCGATGAGTGTAAAGGCATCCGAGCTTGTAGGAAGAGCTGGGATTGCTCCTTTCTGAGTTGTACAGATTGCTCCACTTGCGCTTCAAAACGCCAGAGCCTTCCTCAGTTTTTCTTCTTTCTGTCTGCAAAATTTGATTTCCAGCGCCGAAGCACAAAAATAATTATAGCTCAGAAAAGAGATAATAAAGAAGCTGCATGAAACATCTAAAGTTAACAATAAGTAAGAAAGAAATACCACAAAAATTTGAGCATCTTTGGCGATGGAAACCAGAAGGGAACCGACAAAAGAATCTCCAGCTCCAGTCGTGTCTAGTGTTTCAACTGATAATCCAGGCACTTTTCCTTTGAAATTCTGCACCACTCAAAATCCAACATAAACGATCACAATTAATATTAGGCTCTATCAACCCACCTAAAAAAAAATGGAAAATAGAAATCATATATTATGTTTGTGCATGTGCCTGTAAATAAGACTATTGAATTTAACAATCATGCCTTGGGGAAATATCTTCAACCCTTCTCTCCATCAGTGACAACAAGTTGCATAGGGCTATCATGCCACAAAGACAACCACTCCTTCCTCGTTTTCATCTCTTTGCGTCAGGAACCCCACCTCAACATCACTAACCTTGATGAGATCAGCTTTCGTTCCAGATGCTCTTGATCCCATCTCTAGCAGCCCCAGGAGAAGGCCACAAAGGCAGCCTCAAGTTGGGATCATAGGAGAGCATTACGCAGGCAGCCTTGGCAGCTTTCATGGCGGTCATGTGAGCAGATCTGCATGGCTCCAAGATCAGACTTATGGATCCATAATAGGACATCTTGACCTGCTTGATCAGACCCAAGTTCAATTCCGATATCAGCACAAGGATTCCCGCAGAACATGAATTCCCTCTCTCCATCCTTCTTTAAAGTCACAAAGGCCAATGCAGTTCTGGCGTCTTCGTCAAAGCACACTCCTTCAGGATATCCACCAGATGTGTCCAAACTCATCGTCTCCAAACCATCAAAAAAATAATGTATATTTTTCTTTTTTTCTTTTTTTTTTTTTTTTCTAGAAGAAAAAATTCAATCCACTGCTTTGTTACATCTACTACAAGAGAAAAGAAAATTAAGTGATTACCTTGGCAAGGAAGGCAGATTTTCCACGTGATGGCACTAGCGACATTAGCAGGTGCGCCGCCTGGGGGCTCTGAGAAAACCACCAGACTCAGCCAAGGAAACGCCTGCAACGTCAGGAACAAAATCAATAAGCTTCTCACCAAATGACACTATCAATAGGCTAGAGACCATCATCTTGTCTATCCTCCTCTCTCTTGATTATTGAAATATATGTATCTATCTATGATATAATGATCACAGGTTAACTTTTTTTCTTGTTGTTCGCAGAAGTAAGATAATGACGAATTGCAAGGAAAATAATCCTCTTATTGGGGTTGGATTTGGATTACAATTACTGTCCATTCTAGAAGTAATTACAATTATATCCATTCTAGGTAACTTTATTGTTTCTGACTTAATCCCCTTAATCCATTCTAGAAGAAGAGGAAATACTGTTACATGCTTGGAAAATGGAAATATGTCTTCATCAAGGCTTCTCCCTTATTTGTCTTTCTAATGAAACCGTACAATCTTCCTCATCCTTCTCCTTCAGTTCGTTAGGTCCCTTCGTTCTTTACAGGATAATCTCAAAAAAATAGGGCTACCTAGTACGCAGTCTCAAAATTCTTTTCTTTGAAAGCAGGTGGTCCCAATCGAACCCCAGTGAAATATAGGTACGAATGATAATGGAGACTTGGCCTGGGAATCATTACAAGAAACCAGTAATATGGCCCAAATCTACCCTCTTTCTTGCAACGAGTGGATCTAGATAACGTGGGGTCTCCCAGAAACGAAGGATAACATAGAAACAATTCTAAATTGATGGATGCCTACAAGATACATCCAGTTCTCCTATTCAATCAAACAAGTTTCCTTGTCCTTTTTTCCCCTCTTTCTTGTTTTTTTGGGTGTTTCTAACGACGAGAAAACCCTTTTAGGGTTGTTAATTAGGTACGCCTATTTTGCACAATCTCAACCTCGCCCTGACCACTAAACTAACCATGAGTGGTTTCAATTAAAGGAGTTTTATTCCACCAACACCTAGCACTTTGATATTTCTTCCAATCAAGCAACTCCATTGTTATGACAGGGTAAAGCATCTCGGGAAATTGGCCTTGGAAACTCCAGTATGGTATACTACGCCTATTTCTGAATTACTACGAATCATAGACTTTTTAAGTGTTAGGCTAAGTGATCTCCATCTGTATCTAAGGCCCACCTCTCACCTTCATCAAACAGAAAACGAGATCTGGCCTCTCCTGCGTTACCATGTATCAGAGCACCCGACTACATAAACCTCTGTCAGTTGCAGCCGGAAACAAAAATGTTAAGAAAAAAGTGATAGCTCATAACGAAACAAGTTTGAAATAAACCGGGAAAACCACAAATAAGATTTCAAAGCTTATGTCCCACACGGACACAGTCTAATACCAACACACCAGCAAATTAGTTAGTCCCTCAATGACCTGCATCAGCAGGGGAGGGCCACGGTTCAGTCATTACGAAACAACTTTGAAATAAACCGGGAAAACCACAGATAAGATTTCAAAGCTTATGTCCCACACGGACATATTCTAATACCAACACACCAGCGGATTGGTTCCTCAATGACCTACATCAGCAGGGGAGGTCCACAGTTCAGACACTACTTTTCCAAGCTATAATGCTTGTTCACAGCTTCGAGGACATCCCAGGTGATATTCATTCCTTTAGGGAATATAACCAAATCACCTGCTCCAATCTCAAATGATCCTTCATACCCATCCACAAAGACCACTACTTTCCCCTCCAGCAGGTACATTGTTTCCGTTGCGTCAAAGCTCCATGGGAATTTACTCGGTTGACAGCCCCACCTATTCATACCATAGTTACTAGTTAGGACAAACATTAGCCGGAAGACAGTCAACAATATGAACACCTACCAGCAACAGTTCAATGAACATGCTTCTCATCAATGTTCTGCGGTACAAAAATAAATCTAATTAACCCTTTAAAAACAGATATAATCTTGGCAACAACATTAAAGTTGCAGCATCCGCAGCAACAATTATGAATACAGATATTCCCCCACACTACTTATAGAGGAGCAAGTCCAAGAACCTATAATAATAAAAAAAAAAAGATATATATATATATATATATATATATATGAATGAAAGCAAAAGATTTTTTTCTTAAAGAAAAAAGGTACAAGGGGATAGATATACTTGGGCCAATCTTTAACTCCAAGCTCATCAAGCTTGGACTGTGGAGGATTCTTTTCAATCCTTACTCCAAATATCTCAGTGCAGGCCATGTTGGTATTCCCTTCTTTTCGATCCTTCTTGTCATACAATAAACAATCAACCAGAGGAATTAAGCATTTCAGACCCAAAAGTAAATATTGAAACAGAAAATTAAACTCGTCAATTGAAGCTCGAAATGATTTTATCCCTAACCCTATATAAGCCTCGATCCTGTAACAAACAAGCATTAAAACAAACCCCCCCCCCCCCCCAAAAAAAAAAAAACGAGGTTCGCACCTTTGCAAGCAGATCAAAAAGTCGAGCACTTCTGTCTGCGTAAAGCCTCAATAAACTGAGCTTCAGCTCTGGAAATTTGATTCGCGATGCTAATTAGGTTATATCCGAACGGCAGAGTCACCAATCAATCATCAAGGGAAAAATCCTAACCCATAAAAAACAAAAATTTTTAAAAAAAAAAAACAATTAATGTCGCCTTCAGGGAGACAGACCGGAGAAATTTGAATGGGATGTTCGAGCATTGGTTAAAGTGCAAGATACAATAGACTTGTGCTCATTTTATTTTTCCAAATTTAAATAAAAACACAAAGTTATAAGCAAGAAAAGCAACGAGTAAAAATATAACAATTCAAAATCCGTCTACCAAAAAAAAAAAAAAAGTCTGTCTCCACAAAATTAGTGCAATAATTGATTGTATCTCACTCGTTAGTCCTAACATAATGAATCCCTCAAAACTTTCAAGACATGCAAGGTGGATTCGGTAGAGAAAGAGAATCCGATGGTGACAGCATTAATTAGTATAAATGCAAGCATTTGTCCGTGAATAATACTAAAAATCTTTATCATTAAAATATTATATTTATTAAATTAAATAATTTTTACTAAATAAATATAAAAACTATTCATCTTAACAATACTAATATTTTATAATAAATTAATTTTTAAAATAATATTCAGTGTTACCTTTTTGTCCATGGGCCTGGCTTGGCTCGGCGCGGCTCGGCTTATCCAATGGATCCTATCATATTGTCCGGTATTGCCTTTTGGTTGTAGGTTAGGTAGGCTAGAAACAGGAGCTCAGAAGGTGGGGAAGAGGAAGGGAGGCCCTGGCGGCGATGTCTAGGCCATAAAAACGTAATGCATGCATGCCCCGGATGAAACTACGTGGGATTATTAATGTAAATTATGAATTTATTTAATTATATTCCTATATTTATGGTATTATAGTAATAAACCCATCTAAAAATATTTAATGGATTACATATGGTACATGAGAAGATATTAAGATCCTAATATTGTTCATGTCGTCGATTTTATTATGTAAACTGCAAAAAATATATAATAGTTGCTATTCAAGTAGGTCGATCTTTACAGAGCAATGGCATTATGTCACACAGGTAAATTGACATACTGCTCAAGTCGTGTATGATCTTAACGACGATAAGACAAATGCTTTTTTTTTTTTTTTTGCATATATTTTACAATACACAGGTTCATATACTTTTTAACGTATCAGCTTCTGATCTTACTGAGACCGCGGAGGAATACTTTGTGGATTACTGAAGACGTCGTCAGGATCAATGACTGTCTTAGCTTTTACCAACCTGTCAAAATTGCTCAAGAAATACTTTTCACCCCAGACCCTGGCAGACTCCACGGCATCCTCTGGTGGTACATTAGAATGGAGCAAACCCATGACTCCGAGGTCAAAGTCCATGTAATTGATATAAGCAGCTCTGGGGCCCCATGACACAAAGGGTGTCATTGAATTATAAAATCCCCTTATCCAGTCAATGTACTCATTGCTTTTGCTGTTGTCCTTTTCTTTCCATTCCACTAGGTACTGAATTGTAAATAGATTGCCTTTTCTGTGAGGAAAGGGTATGGCTTCACTGCTTACATTGTGCATCACCCCACCATAGGGGTCCAATATGACATACCCTTTTGGCTCTTTCTCAAGTATGTCCAGTGCAGCCTGTATACCTGTCAAAGGAATTTCATTTCTGACAAAGTCTGATTTGGCCTTGAAATAACTCTTCCCTTGAAAATACCGATTTTTCAAGTCGGAAACTGAGCTGCCACTCGTCAGGCCAGAGAAGAATAGGATGGATTCAATCCAACTCATTTCTTTGCAGTCTTCTTCCCCTATAACCAATTCAGGAAAAACATGGTTTAGGACAGATACAGCTTCACTTCTAGGACCTAAGTAGAACCCACTAAATTTAGCTGAAATTCCTGTTGTTTTTGCCTCAGACGAACCGGCACCAACAAAACAAGACATATAAAAATCTTCACTCAAGTTGGGTGCCACAAATTGCCACTTATTGACCAACTTGGCTACATGGCCTTTTCTGCCAGGTCTGGATACAATAAAGCCTGTGACTGTTGGGGGAACTTTCAACAGCTTGATTTTCCAAGCATAAACGACGCCCCAAACACCCCCACCACCACCTCTAATTGCCCAAAACACATCCTCTCCCATGGATTTTCGGTCCAGCAAGCGTCCCTTGGCATCAACAAGAAGTGCATCAACGACATTATCTGCAGCAAGTCCATACTTCCTGGACAAAAAACCAAATCCACCTCCACCAATATGGCCACCAACTCCAACAGTCGGGCATGACCCTGCTGAGAACCCATGAATGCTGCTTGCTTCAGCTATTGCAGAATAAGTCTCGCCAAGTGTTGCACCCCCTTCCACCCATGCTGCTTCAGCTTTCAAGTCAACGGAAACCTTGTTCAAATTCATCATGTCTATAACCACAAAAGGGGCTCCATCCCCATCTGCATACGAAGTCCCCTCATAGCTATGACCACCGCACCTCACCCTGATTCTCAACAATCCTTCCCTGCAACACATGATGCTTTTCACAAGCTGCTCCTCATTTTCTGGCAAGACTATGGCTACTGGCTTAGGAACCGCAGGCTCAGCGAAGCGAAGATTCTGAATGGAGAACTCTAGCAGCTTAAAATAAGCGGAGGACTCATTCTCCATGTTAGGGAAAGTGAAATTATTGATTTTATTTTCAATTAAGCATTTGCTAAGCGGTTGGTCTGTGAGAGAACATGGACAATGCGCATAAAGAAAGGATAGGAAGAAGAATATCATAGATATTGGGTTTGGCATGAAGTTCACCATTGTTCTTGTGTGGTATTTGATAAGCTTAATTTGCGATGATTGAAGAAGAAAGGAGAATCACTGACATTGAGGGAGGGCAAAAAGATGGAGAAATAGAAGTTTAAGAAGCTGGTATGTTGCCGGCCATTCTTAAAAAATCAAGTGTTTCGGCTTTGATGTTTTCTTGTTGTCAAATCGAAAAAACGCATGTTTGTGGGCGCACGTAGACAATAGCATAATATGAACAAGAGGAACAACATAAAGAGTAGCTGTACGTGCCGGCCAATTATAAAACATCTTAAGGCCTACCCATGCTTGGTTGTTTATGTCTTAATTCATCCGTCACTCACATTTCTTTCCCTTTTTAGTCATCCCGTGACGTACATCTCTATCAATGCATCGGCCAATTTCTTGATTCTACGTAAATGGATCGTGTCATGTAGCATAAATCGTAGTTGAAATGTTTTAAAATTGTCAATTCTATAAATATCGCATCTATAAAGTAAATACCTAACCGGCCTTATCATGTAGATGAGTTTCATTACTTAATTGACTTAAAAATTTGATTCATTTCTTTGTCTAAGTTAAGTGATTTAATCCTTTTTAATTTTTATTATGCTATGCATTAATTGAATCTAATATATATTAAGTAATTATGTTGAAAGTGTAAAATATTGTGATAATGGAATGCAATAATTTAACATAATTTATAATGTTTATAAATTTAATTATACATTATTTGACAAAATTAGAAATGATTAGTTAGAGTTGAACCTTTAGACAACAGTTACCGCTCAATAGTAGAGATTAAAAAATAAAAAACAAATCGAAACATTGGAACGAAGAAAGTGACGAAAGAAAAGTAATTTGTTATGGTCGGTTGGCATGACTATTTATCTTATTTATCAAAACAAAAAAAAAAAAAAAAAAAAAAGAGAGTCTCTTGCACGTCCTAAATCAGAAATATATCCCAGGAAATATATATATAAATATACTGCACGAAACCGAAGAATGTGGGATATCTTATTATTAGTGGATTTTAAATAGTAATTTGTTATGGTCGGTAGAGTAGATTTGTAAAAAAAAAAATTTTTGAGGCATAATTTGTTAATTTTTAAAAAGTGAGACTTAATTTATTAAAATGCAAGAAAAAAAAAATTAAATTTGTCTATTAACCCTATTTTCACTTACCTTTTGCGTTTTCAAAATAAAATAAATAGAACAAACTTGCCTTATTATTTAATTTTTTATTAAAAATTAATAATTCATTTTTATTAAAAGTTATGTATTATTTTTTTATTAAAAAAATAAATTTATTAAATTAACCTATTAACGAGGAAAACATGAGATAATAAAAATTAATAATATATAATTTTATATTAATTTAAAATTAAAATAATTAAAATTTAAAATAAATTAAAATTTAAATGACCTAAAACTTACTAATATAAAATGTTAAAATACCTGATTCAAAATCAGCTCGACCCATTCATTTGCAAACTCTCACCGTCTCCACCGTCACCGGTTAAAAAGGAGGAAATGCAAATTACTGGATTGGGTCTTGCGTTTGAATAATGATGAGCAGCTTTATTTATAATCGCCATCATGGATTTTTTTTTATTTGAATATTTTTTTTTGACAAAATATTAAAAATAAAGGTGATATTACTTAAAATTATATATTATTTAATAATATTATTTTTATTATTAAAAAATTTAATAAAATTATAAATATTTGATAAAAAATAATATTAAAAAATATATTAATATATAAAATAATTATAAAAATATAATTAAAAATTATTTTATTTTTATTTCATATATTAATTAAAATTTATGATAATCATTTTATTATATTATTTAATTTAAATATATAATAAAAATATTATTTTAATTAATAATAATTAAATTAAAATAATGATAAAAATAGAAAACATATTGAGATTTTTATGATTTTATAAAAATGTTTTATTATTATTATTATTTTTAAATCTGGTGACGTGAAAAAAACAACCGTTGGAGAAATATAATTAAATAATATTATATTTTTAAAATGATTTTTTATTTTACGTAAGGTAAGTTAAAAGTGCTGTCAGACGTAACTAATAATAATGGAAAGTAAGCGCTTTGCCTTGGGTCTCATTAATTTTTATTTTTCTCTTAATATTAACTCAAAATGCGGAGTGACACGTGATGGTCATGAGCCATCGAAGACACGCAGCTCTCTGCCATGAACTCTATTTCCCTCTACATACATAAAGGCATATGGGATAAGTTGAATTTCATAAACGCCGTCCATGTGAGCAATTTTTTATCCAATGAGCCTATCTCAATAAAGAGAGTAGAGACTAGACATGTGGGTTTAACTTACATTGGTGAAATCACTCTAGGATGCCGCTCAAATGAGTCTACCCGGCTTTAGTTTGCAAACCAGATTCACGAAAAAGACGAGGGATAGAGATTCTGGATAGGTGCCCCTGTTCTCCAAAACGGAGCCAGTCCCTGGAGCATCCAACGTCAGCAGCATATCTGCCACGTCATCAAAACTGCCCTGTCAGACCTTCGTATTAGATTTCAACCCTTTCCATCCGAGGCAGCATGTCCAGGTCCACCCGCTCAAGCTTTATAGAATCTCTCACTCATCAGCCTCTTCTTCGTAGTCCGTATTACACACCAAGTAAACCAACACCATATCACCTGAAAGCTAAAGGCTTCAGGAAACTTGGCAGCAAAGAGAGATGGCATCTCTGGCGGCATCCACGGCGGCTGCCTCCCTCAAAGTTTCTGAAATGCTTGGAAACCGTCTAAATATAAGTGGTGCCACCAGGGCTGCTGCCATCCCTGTGTCTACTCCCACCACTTTCAAGACTGTTGCGCTTTTCTCCAGCAAGAAAGCTGCACCTTCCAAATCAAAACCTGTCCCTGTTTCATCAATCAGCAATGAGCTCGCTAAGTGGTACGGTGAGTTCCCCCACAATCATCATCCTTCCTCTTCTTCGTCCATCCTTTCTATTCCCTTCGCTTTAATTTCTTTAGTTCTATTTTTATGGTGGTTTGCAGGTCCCAACGGAAGAATTTTCTTGCCCGAAGGGCTCTTGGACCTCTCTGAAATCCCAGAATACCTGACAGGAGACGTTCCTGGAGAGTAAGATTGTCTTACTTCTGATTGGTTTTGCTGTTTAATTGAGTGCTTACGGTTCTGAGTTTGCCTCTTTAATTGACTTTCTGAAATTTGGTCCTACCATGAAATGCAGCTACGGTTATGGCCCTTGTGGTCTCAGCAAGAGGCCAGAAGAATTCGCAAAGTATGTTTTGCCCCTCTCTCTCTCTGTCTCTGTGTGTGTGCGCATAGTTGGGGGGCCTGTCACTGATGGGATTTCATAATTTTCATCAGATATCGAGCATATGGTTGACACACGCCAGATAGGCTATGCTTGGAGCAGCTGGCTTCATAATCCCTGAAGCATTCAACAAATTTGGGGCCAACTGTCGCCTTGAAGCTGTCTGGTTCAAGGTTTGCAACTTCTCACCTTTCAGCTGCAATTTTTCACAGTTAGTAATTAATCGTTACACGAATTTGACAAGGATTTACTTAACAGTGTTTCTATCTTTGCCTTGGATGTTGCAGACTGGAGCTCCACTTCTAGATGGGAACACATTGAACTACTTTGGAAAGAACATCCCCATCAATCTCGTTGTTGCAGTCATCGCTGAAGTTGTGCTTGTCGGTGGCGCTGAATACTACAGAATCATTAATGGCTTGGTATATTTCTAAACTTCTAATAAATTGTAATGCTTTAGTAATTCCATTTTCATTATCGATGATGCAAAAGATAATCAACTGCACAGAATATAGGCTAGCAGGAGACAGTAGCTCGTGGACTTCTGTTCCGCTTCCTTAAGCGTAGACATAGCTGTTAGCTGCCAAACCCTCTGTCGAAGATGTTGACACGTGGTCTTTATGGGATTCAAAGTTTATACAACCTAGGATAACTTCTGAATCTCTCCCTCCAGGGATATCCAGTAAAATTGGAACAATACTGAGAACTTAATGTACTTTGTGACAAAAATAATTTGTGTCATAACCTTCAAATCAACCGATCGAATCATAATGCAGCCATCGATATTTTATGCTGCCATGATTCGTGGATCTTGGCCCTTGGGGTCACCAACATGCTAAACTTTTGAAAACATGACAGTGAAAAATCTTGGTTTCTAGAAAAAAATAACATAGTCGTCTCCATCAATTTGTAGGATTTGGAGGATAGGCTTCACCCAGGCGATCCTTTTATTCCATTGGGATTGGCAAATAATCCAGACCAGGCTGCACTCCTTAAGGTGAAGGAGATCAAGAATGGTAGACTTGCAATGTTTGCCATGCTCGTTTTCTTTATCCAAGCTTATATTACAGGACAAGGTCCTGTTGAGAACCTTGCAAAGCACCTCAGTGATTCATTTGGAAACAACTTGCTCACTGTGATTGCTGGTTCTGCTGAGAGAGCTCCCACCCTGTAATTTTTCTTTAGTTTTCTTTTTATATATATATATATTATTTATTTATTTGTGCCCATGGTCTGAATGCTCTGTACATCTCACCAGGATATTTCAAGGCAAATTACTTTTCGTGCACTTGAAATTCGAGCTCTGTTTTTCGTATTGAGATTTCCAGTACTTCGGTTGAGATGGCCATGAGAAATTGCCTGCAAAGCAATATTCTAGCTGATTTTGTGGAATGCTAAAGTGTTGCAACCTTTGAAAGATTTATCTTTAAAAAGCTCACCAGAACAAAGAATCAGGAGGACACTAGCAAAAAATTTTGTTTCGCCCCTACAAACATGTGAAAGAAGATTGAGGCCGTCAAGAACAGTCAGGTAGTACAAGCAATGGACCAAAAAATGAAAAAAAAACAGTAGTACAAGCATTGGTAACCAAGGCTATTTCAATACCTTTAACTTTTCTTTTCTGATAATTAGTTTGTCAGAATACATTCATATCCCACATGGAATGAAAACAAAATCCCAAGATGGCTATCATCTTTATGCACGGGTTCGCTGGGGTCAGCATATGCGGGGTGTCAAACATGTAAATAAGAAATACCAGTATGTTAATGAAATCAGAGTTGGCCCCGATTCACACTAATGAACTATGAAAGTGTGCTCAAGGGACTATCCCTATGGTAAATTAAATTGTAAAGGTCAGTGAAAATGAGAAATCTGTATTATTAATGCCAGATGCAGGCCAAATAGGCAAGAAATGCATATTTCATAGCCACTTCTCGATCAATTTGATCTGCAAAATTTTGAAGACCCCAGAGAACTCTCGGAGGCACACAATTCAACATTTACATGCACAAGTAGCAAAACAATAAGATCAACGAAACTCTGCATCCGATCTAAAACGAAGGGAAAGTAAGTAAAGATAAGCATAAAGAAGGTGCAAGCAAAAGTGCAGAAAGAAATAGTGAAAAGATGAATTGCGTGCAAAGCAACAAAAGAGAAAAATAATATTATCGGGTTCATAAGATTTTTATCAATGCAAAAAATGAGACTGTAAATGCAACCAATCCCATGTCTGGACCATCTTTCCGGGCTTAGTATAGCAAATGAGACCGTAAATGCAATCAATTCCGGATATCAATTGACTGATGAGGACAGTTCTCATAAGTTCAAAATCTACCAGATCAGCTTAACTGCTTACGTATCTCTTGGTTTCTGTCTGATCATTCCTCAATATCTAGTGAATAAAGTAAGCCAAAGTTGCTGCTGCGTGTGAACGACAATCCCACAAGCTCTTAATACTTTGGTTGTTGTACTTTTGTTGATGGAGGTATAGAGTTTATCACCTACTAGACTGTGATTCCCTTTTTTCTCTCTGCTCAATAAGATGGGCTGAAACGAAGGGTGATGGAGAAGCAAGCTCTGAACTCCGTACTGTTTCATTACTGAATGATAAGTAGCTGGAAACTTTAACGGTGCCAACCTGGTGGCATGTAACAGCCTTTTGTACTAGGCAACTAATCTATATATTTGATATTCCAGACTCGGTAATTACCAGACTAGAGCAGATCAGCGAAGAGAATGTGAACAGCATCTCTGATGCAGCTGTCGGTATGAAAATAAACCCGATCAAAAGATGTTAATCCAGTACCCCATCAGTATCCAGCCCCAACAATCACCAAGCCTCGACCCCATATTACTGCAAACATTCAATGTTTAGTTATTATGGGAAATTTCATACGGTCAAGTAGTGTAAGAGATGGACACAGAAACTATTTCACTTGCCTATCACATCCTGCATGGAATGGAAAGAAAATTATAAGATAGTCATGCTCTCTTTTACCTTGCACAGTGGCTTGTGTGAGGTGGGATGAGAAATAAGGCAAACCTGATAATAAGAAACGCCAAAATTGTTAATGATATCAAACTTGACACCACTCTTCCGCAGAAAATGAGAAGCCTCATACAAAAATGATCAAGTCAAAGAAACTTGTAGCTTGTTGGTCAAAACAGAAGCAGCAGACTCGAACTTTTCAAAAGCCAAATTGCAGAGCAGAAAAGCATAGAATAAAAAGACACACACAAGATACTTGGGTTAAGAAGCGTGGTGACGAGAACAAAAAATGGGCTTAAACGATTCTGAAAACTTGCGACAGGGACTTTATCCAGTCTAATTTAAAAGAAAGATAAACGAAGAAAATTAAACAAGAAAAGCACAGAAATTCGAGTCCAATTACTCCCAGTGTCAAAAAAAAATTAGGAGGTTGTCACGTTATTAGTTAAATACAGGCCAGAATGGAAGAGAGAAAACAAAATATCAATTTTTTTTAGACGAGAATAATCAGAAATAAACGAAAGAAAAACAAGACAAATTCAAGAAGCTGGGTTTAGATATGAAAAGAAAACAACATTTACTACAGGGATTAGGTAAGGCAAGTAACATCAAGAAAGGAGAGATGTAAATTATGCACAAAGTCATGGCTGGAAAAAAACAAAAAAAAAAAAAGAAACCGTCTAACGAGGCTGGTGAAAATAAATACTTGCATTGAAAAAGCCTAAAAAACCAATTTGGACCGACCAAAAAAAAAAAAAAAAAAACCTAAAAACAAAGGAAATTTTGAATTTTTGGTTAAAACACAAAAAGCCCCCGTTAAAAACCGACAAAATCCAAATGCAGGTCACAGAACAGAGTTTTCCAAAGAACGAATAAGCAATAATAAAACAAAGTCTGGAGAAAAACACAAGTCGCAGTGGCCCTGTCTTCAAGATTGATTCTTGACAATGTTTAAGGATCGCATAAACCACCAATGATTGCACCAACAATTGGTTCCCACATCTTCACCAATAACATTATCAATATATCAAAAATCTTGATTAAACCCTCGTCAGGAGACGAAGAAGTTGAAAGAAAATCGCAAATTGTTGGCAAAAAAACACAAAGGAATCAGACGCAGAATTAACATTTAAGAGTTAAAGATTTGGAAAACATACTGTTTGTAATATGCTTTATATTTTAATTGAGTCAGAATTATTCTTTTAATTTTTTTTGGGGTTCTTATATATACAGAGGTATATTAGAGTTATATGAGTTAAGACGAGATTAGAGAATAGAGCCGCACTTCTTGTATCTTGTAACACACATTCTTTGTTAATAAAATATTTCCTCTATTTTTCTCGTGGACGTAAGTCATATCGATTCTAATATTATTTTTTTTCCTCGTTTGATCAGTCCGTGTAATTTTTAGTAACAAACTGGTATCAGAGCAGAGCAGGAGAAAAAAAAAATCCAAAAATCTGCCGAGACACCCGACGCACAGCCCTCTGCCGAGACCACCCGCCGCAGTCCTGCGTCACCGGCAACCCCGACGCAGCCCAGCGCCCGCCGCAGTCCTGCGTCACCAGCAACCCCGACGCAGCCCAGCGCCCGACACAGCCCTGCGTCACCAGCGACCCCGTCGGCGCAGCCCAGCGCTCGACCCAGCCAAGCGCCCGACGCAGCCCAGCGCCCGACGCAGCCCTGCGTCACCGGCGACCCGTCGCGCAGCCCAGCACCCGACTCACACCCCACACCGGCAAGCCCCGTCGAACAGCCCAGCGGCCGGCGCTCTGCAGTATCCACCGGATCCAATTCGGATCCCCTACCGATCGGAGCTTGGGAAATTTTATTAATTTGGGCAGAATTCATCCATTTTTGTTTTGAGTATTTTGTTGCAATGACTTCTTTATCTTCGTCAACAGTGAAGTCTGAAATTGAGAAGTTTGATGGAAACACCAGTTTTGCACTGTGGTAAGTTAGGATGATGACAATTCTGTCGCGAGAAGGTACAAAAAGGGCTCTACTTGGCAAGGAGAAAAAACCGGAGTCAATGTCCGATGCAGATTGGGATGACTTGGACGATAGAGCTCTATTCTCAATTCAACTCAGTTTGGGAAATGAAGTTTTGAGAGAAATCCTTGGTGAAAGAACAGCAGCTGGTGCGTGGCTAAAATTGGAAAGTCTGTACATGACAAAATCTTTGACTAACAGGCTCCAATTAAAGCAGCGCCTTTACACTCTACGTATGTCAGAAGGTATTTCTTTGAAATCACATATTGGAGAGTTTAGTTCAATTGTTACTGATTTGAGCAAAATTGACGTGCATATTGACGATGAGGATCAAGCTTTATTGCTCTTGTATTCTTTGCCTCCTTCATACAAACACTTTCGAGATACTATGATTTATAGCAGAGAAGATATTTCCCTTGAGAATGTCAAGACTAATTTGCAAGCCAAGGAGAAAATTGATAGTAATCTGACAGTTTCTGAGACATCAAATCAGAGTGTTGGTTTGATCATTGCTCAGGGAAGATCAAAGGAGAGAGGTCGAAGTTCAGAAAAATCAAGATCGAAATTAAGGCACAAGAATTTGACATGCAATTATTGCAAGAAGAAAGGGCACATCAAGTCTGATTGTTACAAATTGAAAAACAAGCAGAAAGTAAGTGACAGTAATCAGAAGAACCATCCACCAGGAGAAGCTCATGTGGCAGCAAATGAGAGTGATGATATGCTTTGTGTTACTCAAGGCCAAGACAGATTTCATGATACCTGGATTATGGACACTGGAGCCTCGCAACATATGACTCCTAATAGGGAATGGTTTACCACCTACAAGCCAATCAATGGTGGTGTTCTGTTAGGTAATGATCACGTATGTAATGTTGCTGGGATTGGTACAGTGCAGATCAAGATGCATGACGGTGTCATTAGGACCTTGTCTGAGGTCAAACACATTCCAGATTTGACGAAGAATCTTATCTCCTTGGGCACTCTTGAGAAGAATGGCTGCAAGATTGGGTGTGAAGGTGGAGTTCTGAAGGTTTCTAGAGGTGCTCTTGTATTGATGAAAGCTGCTAGAATTGGCACATTGTATTTCTTGCATGGTTCGACAGTCACAGATTCAACTGCAGTTTCTACTTCAATTTCAGATTCAGACGTGACAAAGTTGTGGCACATGCGGCTGGGACACATGAGTGATAGAGGTATGGCTACTTTGAGTAAGAGAGGTCTTTTGTGTGGTCAGAACACTGGAAAATTGGAATTTTGTGAGCATTGTGTTTTTGGGAAGCAGAAGAGGTTGAGTTTCAGTACAGCCATCCATAAAACAAAGGGAACATTGGACTACATCCATTCAGATCTTTGGGGTCCTTCTCAGGTTCTCTCTAAAGGTATGGGTGCTACTTATATGCTCACTTTCATTGATGATTTTTCTCGCAAAGTTTGGGTCTATTTCTTGAAACAGAAAAGCCAAGTGTTTGGAATCTTCAGACAGTGGAAAACTTTACTTGAAAAGCAGACTGGGAAGCAGATTAAGAGACTGAGAACAGATAATGACCTTGAATTTTGCAATAATGAATTCAATGAGTTTTGCAAAATCGAAGGCATTGTTCGACACCGCACAGTTGTAAAAACCCCACAGCAGAATGGAGTTGCAGAACGCATGAACAGGACTTTGATAGAGAAAGCTAGATGTCTGTTATCCAATGTAGGTTTGGATAAGGAGTTTTGGGCAGAAGCAGTTAATACAGCTTGTTGGTTGGTAAATCGATCTCCTTCTACTTCCATTGAGTGTAAGACACCTGAAGAGGTGTGGTCAGGCAAACCTGCAGATTATTCTGATTTGAAGATATTTGGCTGTCTTGCTTATGCTCACGTTAATGATGGAAAGCTTGAACCGAGGGCTAAGAAATGTATTTTCCTTGGCTATGCTTCTGGTGTGAAAGGTTATAGGTTGTGGTGTCCAGACCCTAAGTCTCCAAAATTCCTCATCAGTAGAGACGTGACATTTGATGAATCCGCTATGCTGCATCCAAAAGAGGAAGTCGTAAGGCCAAACAATGAAGATAGTGGGAGTTCCAGACAGCAGGTGGAGTTTGAAAGCAATATGCCTTCTAAGTCAGGTCAACAGATTCGGGTTGGCACTTCAGAAACAGACGAGGATACTTTAGATACTCAACAGGCACAGCCATACAGTATCGCCAAAGACAGACCCAGAAGGACTATCAAGCCACCAGCCAGGTTTTCTTACTCAGATTTTGCTTATTGTTTGGCAGTAGCGGAAGAGGTGGACTACAATGAACCTAGAAACTATTCAGAGGCTGTCACTTGTGCCGAATCTTCCCAATGGAGTATTGCTATGATCGAGGAAATTGAGTCCCTGCATAAGAATCAGACTTGGGACTTAGTGAAACTTCCCAAAGATAAGAAGACTGTTGGCTGCAAATGGATCTTCAAGAAGAAGGAGGGAATCCCAGGAGTTGAAGATGCAAGGTACAAGGCACGTTTGGTTGTAAAGGGGTATAGCCAGAAAGAAGGGATTGACTTCAATGAGGTGTTTTCTCCAGTTGTGAAGCATACTTCCATTCGTGTGCTTCTGGCTATGGTTGCTATGTATGATATGGAACTAGACCAGCTTGATGTCAAAACTGCTTTTCTACATGGCGATCTTGAGGAAGTCATTTATATGGATCAACCCGAGGGTTTCCAAATTGAAGGCAAGGAGGATTAAGTTTGCAGGTTGAAGAAATCTCTATATGGTTTAAAGCAGTCACCTAGACAATGGTATAAGAAGTTTGATAGTTTTATGGTTGGCCATGGTTACTTAAGAAGTGGGTATGACAGTTGTGTCTACCATAGGAAGCTTCGTGATGGATCATTTGTCTATCTGCTACTATATGTCGATGATATTCTTATTGCCTCTACAAGCATATCTGAGATCAATAGTTTGAAGAAGCTACTTGGTAGAGATTTCGAGATGAAAGATTTGGGAGCTGCAAAAAGGATTTTGGGCATGGAGATCATCAGAGACAGGAAAGCAGGAGAGTTGCGCCTTTTACAGAAAAGGTACATCGAGAAGGTTCTTGATCGTTTTGGGATGATGAGTTGCAAACCGGTAAGTACTCCTTTGGCATCACACTTCAGACTTTCAGCCTCTTTGTCACCCAATAGCCTAAAGGAGGAGGAATATATGTCACGTGTTCCATACTCTAGTGCAATGGGCAGTGTTATGTATGCTATGGTTTGCACTCGTCCAGATATCTCACAGGCAGTTAGTGTGGTCAGTAGATATATGGCTAACCCTGGGAAAGCACATTGGCAAGCAGTTAAATGGATATTTCGGTATCTTAGAGGCACTACAGATGTAGGACTGATGTTCAGCAGAGGCAGTAGGTTGTTTACTGGTTTTGTGGACTCTGACTATGCAGGTGACCTTGACAGAAGAAGATCAACAACGGGTTATGTTTTTACCCTTTCAGGCAGTGCCATTTGTTGGAAGGCAACATTGCAATCAACAGTTGCTCTTTCCACCACTGAAACTGAGTACATGGCAATAGCAGAAGCAGTCAAGGAAGCTATTTGGTTGAAAGGTTTGGTCACTGATTTGGGTCTATCACAAGAAACTACCACCGTATTCTGTGACAGTCAGAGTGTTATACACTTGACCAAAAATCAAGTGTATCATGAGAGGACCAAACACATTGATGTCAGATACCATTTCTTGCGAGATGTTATATCTCAAGGTTTGATCTCAATGAAAAAGGTTGCTACTGCAGACAATCCAGCTGACATGTTGACGAAACCAGTTTTGACTAGCAAGTTCAAGTATTGCTTGGACTTGATTGGTGTTCGTTCTGATTGACTAGCCCTAAGGGGCCATTTGGAGGAGAGACAGAAGGATTCTATTTTGTTGTGTGTTTTGAGAATACAATGTAAGGTGGAAATTTGTTGAAATATGCCTTGTATTCTAATTGAGTCAGAATTACTCTTTTAACCCTTTTTGGGATTTCTATATATATAGAGGTATATTAGGGTTATGTGAGTTGAGACGAGGTTAGAGAGCAGAGCCGCACTCCTTATATCCTGTAACACACATTCTCTGTTAATAAAGTATTCTCTCTATCTTTCCCGTGGACGTAATTCATATCGACCGAATCACATAAAATTCTGGTGTTATTCTGATATTATTTTTTTCCTCATTTGATCACTCGTGTGATTTTCGGTAACACATGCCAACAAGACTTATTATACAGTCATACTCAAAAAGAAACGTAAAAGAAATCAAGAAAACTCTCTCTCTCTACCAAATCAAATTAACGGAAAAGGGAGGGATTGTGAAATAGCAATAGAAGCAGGTATTTATAAGGTGGCTCAGCGTCAATTTTACTCAGAGATATATTTTCTATTATTCTTTTTCAACGCGAGATATACGACGTCGTTTTCGATTATTCAATTTTTCTCAAAACACAATAAAAATATTTTTACTGTAGGGTACAAGGAGTCACGTGTCAAACCTAACGGTCAACTTGAAGAATTCGATTTGCAGTTGGATGTCTCTATTTATTCTTCTTTCTTCCTCCAAAAAACGTTAAGGCCTGTCTTGTCTTGTCTTATCATACAAATTGCAGAAACGAGGAGTATTAAAAAGAAGGGGGAATCGGAATCTGTTCGGTGGTGGCGGCGGCCGCGGAGGCGAGATCGTAATTGCCACCGAACTCTGGGGGTTGAAGTAAGTAAGTAACAAGCAGTAAAGAAGAAAGCAAGTAGTGTTTGGGGGTTACAATGGACAATCCACCATCCTCCCCGTCCATAACTTTCTACGATTTTCTTGATAAAATGAGAAACCCGGCTTCTCTTGATCTTGTCCGATCCATCAAGAGGTTGCTTTTCTGCTCTTTTTCTCTTTCATTTCTCTAAAGTCCTTTTTTTTTTTTTTTTGTGTCTTTCAATTTTCCAAATCTCTTTGATATATTCAAGAATTGGTTTGTTGTAATTATCTTGCTAGATTTTAGTAGAAATAAAATAATCTATTAGTGATTAGAATACTAATTTAGTTATTACAGCTTCATTGTGTCATTCTCATTTTACGCCGCGAACCCTGATAATGATGGGGAAAAAGTACAAGATTTCTTCTCCAAAATGGAAGATGCCATCGTCGATCATCCATTGTGGGCAAGTGCAACCAATGAAGAAATTGATTGCGCAATGGAGGTACTATGTTTCAACTGAATATATGCTTAATGATGACTGTTTCTGATGTTTTTGGGCTTCTTAATGACTATGGCTCATTTGGCTATGCAATGCAGGGTTTGGAGAAATATGTCATGACAAAGTTGTTCTCTCGAACATTCGCTGCCTCTCCCGAGGATGTGAAGATTGACCGCGAAATTTCGGAGAAAATATGCTTATTGCAAACCTTCTTGCAGCCTGTGCATTTGGATATACCAGCAGTTCTCCGGAATGAAGCTTCTTGGCTGGTACCCTTATTGGCCTTTTATTACTTGTTTGGATCTAGTTGAATTGCTGTTGAGATGTTTGTCATTTTTATACGCCTATGGTGAGCTATGGTTGGTTTGTTCTTGATTGGTTTGGATAATGGCAATGAATCATAAAGACTTTACATGCAAACTTACTAATTCCCCTTCCCTGCTCCTTCCAAATAAAAAAAATAAAAAATAAAAAATAAAAAATGGAAATAAAATCGTTCTTTCTTGTTCACATATGGGAATGCAACATAGAGGAACTATAGCTTTAGAAAACTACTGAAACCAACAAAAAAAATTCACAAAAGAGATGATTATTCCGTGGGACGGGGATGTCTTGCTGTCTATTGGGAGGTATAATAAAGGGTTGTAAAAGTTTTTGACTAATAGGCCTTTTGCTCTCTGTCTCTCTCTCTATCCAGCTTGCAGAAAAGGAATTGCAGAAGATCAATGCTTTTAAGGCTCCTCGTGAGAAGCTTCATTGTGTTATGAGCTGTTGCAGGGTCATTAATAACTTACTGATAAATGCATCAATGTCAGAAAACCAGCTTCTAGGAGGAGCTGATGTTTTTCTTCCTGTTCTTATATATGTTACCATCAAGGCAAGCTCTTCTTGGTAATAAGCCTTTCTGCCTATCATCATTTTCCTACTTTGGTCTCTTTTTTTCTTTTCTGTTTTTTTGCTTTTAATAGAGGATTGGCTGTACAAATGAAAATACTTTGTTATGATATTTTGCTTCTTGTGTAAATCAATCAATTTATGCAAATCATTAAATTGGAATATTGGGCCATCTTATCAGAGCAGAGAAGCTGATACATTAACCACTGGAAAAATGTTTTAGTTTGTGGTAATGCAGCATGCTATTGGCTTGGCTATGTTTTGTTCAGTGTTGCAATCTACCATTCATCATGATATTGGTAAAGTAGGAATGATTGGGTATTGAGTTGGCTCTAATCGATGCTAAATTTTTTATGACTTCACTCTTGCCATTTGCCATTAGTATCATTTGCTGGTTGAGTTTGAGGAAGGCCTGAGAGAGTGGTGGCTTGTAAATTATATCTTTGCATAAACCACAGCACTAAATGGTTGTGATTTATGTGCCTTGAATTGCCAAGGTATCATAGGAAAGTTGCTGGACCATCTTCTCACCTTTTCATTCTGTTGTTTCTTTCTGTAATAAGCTTTTTTAAAGTGATAGTCCTCACACTTGCAGCAGGATGAATTTTTCACCACCTAAAAATTGGTAAACTTTCAAAATGATAACATATGGAACGTATATGTGTGGGCTAACCCTTTCTTTTATCTGTGCATTATTTTAAATTTACCAAATTTGCATTTTATTTGTCTGCACTTTCCTTTCAGGACTTTGGAAAAAGATTTGCATTGTTCATTAGAGTTAGCTGTTGGTATCATCTATTGATTGTTTTATTGCTTGCTGAGGATCGACTAATATTTGGAACAGGCCAATCCTCCTCAATTACACTCAAACCTCAAATTCATTCAATTGTACCGGAGGCAGGCAAAACTTGTCTCTGAAGCAGCTTATTATTTTACAAATCTCATCTCAGCTAAGTCCTTTATTGTTGACTTGAGTGCCAAATCTCTTTCTATGGATGAGATTGAATTTGAAGAAAGCATGCAAGCTGCGAGGTCATCCAGCGAGGTATCACAATCGGAACCCTCATCTACGTGGGATGACAAAATAACTTTAGGAGTGCAAACAGATCATCCTGGTCCTTCAACAAAAATGGATGACTTAGAAACAGTGTTAAGTGGTGAGCTTGCACACCTACCAAACTGTGATTTCCACTAGCCTTTTTTATTGCCTAACAATTATTTTGCTTCAGTGGTCCAGACTTGATAATTTTTCCAGTTATTCAGATTTCATAGTTTCGTGCATTAATTCATTCTAGTTCCAGGCTCAACAAGCAGATTATGTTCTTCATTTTATTTTAAAGCTGCCAATTAATCTGATTTGGCTTGTCCTTCATAACATCAGGCAGATCAAAGTATCCATATATGGATGCTGAACCTGGTGAGTTGACTGTTGAAGACGTGGAACGATTGCTGAGACTCTACAAGGACGTGGTTGTAAAGTATACTAGCCTCTGCAACGCTTTTAGACACCTTAATATGTCCAGGATGGAACTGATTTCTCCTATTCTAGAAGGAACCAATGCAATTTCGCCAAAACTCGAGGAGACAAGCGCCAATATTAATCACAAAAGAGGAGATTGAAGAGCTAAGCCAGGTTTCTAATGACTCGTTCTCGAGGACATGTAGTTGTTTAACTTGGAATGTTGCTTGTAAACTGAGTTCCATTTCCTACCTCTTATGGCCAAAACAAAAATTTAACCTTATCACACTGGGGAAAATTCTGTCAAAACGATCAATCTTCTATAGCCTTAAATGTATTTTGTGTCTTAAATGAGCTCAGATCAGCATTCCAAACAACACCTTCTTCTCAACAAGAATTGTGAATACCCTTCATCCTCCCTACGGATTTTCATATTTCCACTTGCAATCTGACGACGAAGAATATAAAAAAGTAGAAAATTAAGAACTCTCTAGCTCTCTCTCTCTTTTTTTCTTTGTTTGAAAAAAAAAAAATCATTGTAATATTGTTGTCCATTCTTTTCCGTTTAAGTAAAACATGAGAGAAAAGGAAGCTTGCATCGACAGTCAGGAACAACTGTAGGATTTGGTTGCCTGGAGGAGTCCCACAGCACATCGACAGGTCATCAACGCGTTCAACTTCTAATCCTATGAGTCAAGCACCCAAGGAGGCATCTTCATTGGCATATCTGTGCAGCATTGGCCCGAGAACACAAGTTCACATTTTCAAGCAATAAATTTAACCCGTTAAACAAATTATTACCATGAAAAAATAAAAATAAAAACAAAACAAAAGTTGCTGGGTACTTATAATTGAATATATGGGATGGACTCACGAGTTAATAGAGATATAAGCAGCAAGGTCCTTCGAGATGCCATAGATTCGGCCAGTTGCATGTCTAAGGTAGTTGTTGCCTTCCTCGCCAAATTTCCAGTATCCTTTACCCCACTGAAGAATTTGTATGAACTTGGGGGGGGGGGTGCGCATCTGAAAAAGAAGGGCCAATTATATGCCTCTAGTGGCCTCTCTAATTTGGTAGCCCCAGTCCTATCACTAAACCTCCAGGTCTCGTTCTTTTTCTTAGATGGACGGCTCTGGTTGCGGATGGCAGTTCAATCATGTGATTTTCACGATTAAAACCAAACAGCATTGTCGTTGTCCTTCAGAAACAGTTAAAAATTTACCTCATTATTCGTGCTTTGAGGAGTGACCCATTGAAAGTTCGTCGGCCTAGCCTTTGCCCCCCGGACGCCCAATTAAGAAGGCTTTGTCCTTTGGAGACTAGCACAATGCCCATAGGGTTGTTGAAACTCTCTATTATTAGCATGTGGCAGGCAACATGTTTTTCATGAGATGTGAACTACATAATTGATGCCTAACCAAGAATAAAAGAAAGGAAAAAAAAAAATTACTTAAATGATTTACTTAATCTAATTACATGGGGCATATAATATATATATATATATATATATATATATATATTAGAACAGGAACACGAATGTGTTTACAATTTCATTAAAAACAAACAAAAAGGGGGTTTTATTCCCTCAAAATTAAAAACAAGTAGCTAGTAAAAACTCATCATCATCCACAAAAGAGAACTCCTGTGCGCTCCAAAAGTCAAAGGTTCTGACTGGACTTAACAAAGGAGCTTCTTTCACTCTTTCAAACGACGCCGTCGCCAACTCACCCAGTTCTCGCCAAATCTCGGTTTCCGCACCTGACGCATCCTGTTCACGCCCGGTCCGCTTCCCCACGGATTCAAACCCAATAGCTGCTTTGGCTGCTGCCAACTGAATGTCCCTCCTGGAGGCGGACTCGGGTCGTGGAAGCGACCCGACAGAGTCCGGGAAGTTGAGAATCGCCGAACTCCCTTTCAAGAAGAAAGCGGCGGAATCGTAAGCACGGGCGGCCATTTCCGGGGACCTGAATGACCCGAGCCATACTCGGGTCTTCTTACCTGGCAACCTTATTTCAGACACGTAGCGGCCCCAGCTCCGCTTCCTCACCCCATGAAATGGGTTGTCGGGTTCCCGGGCCTTCTTCCTGGATCCTCCTTTCGACGCTGGTTGGGATTCACTTGACTTTGCCATAACTTCATGACGATGATCTTGGGTCATAGACATTGAATACATATATCACAAAAAGAAACAATATATGAAACGAACCACCCTTTCGTGTCCTAATCTTGCTATATAGGCAACCCGGATGGCAACCTCTCAAGTTCTATTTGTTTAGGCAATCCGGCTTGAGGGATAGGTCGCTACAAAGGTTACTTTTCAGCTTGCAAAAGTAGCAACTTGTTTAGCTTCTGGGGCACTCTCAGGGTAAGTGCTGAGTATATATGGGGCCAGCATGGATTGGAGACAAAGTGAAGCTAGCTGGCAACCCCTTTTGGTGCAAATGCATTTTGACATCCACGGTACACTGTTAAGTACATGCGGGACAGTGCACAAAACTAGCAAATGACAAAACTATCCTAGTTCTTGGAACAGCGTCCTCGTCCTCGTTTGCGTGTTTTTTTTCCTCAAATAAATCAACTTGAAATACTTCCAATGTTTTTCCAAGACGAAAAAAAAGAGAAGGGTGAATTTGAATAAAATAATCATCTACATTCTTGCGTTCCAGACTGAGATTAGTGGGAGTCAATTTAACATAAATATAAACTAAAACAACTAGTTGAATGTGAGGAGGATAATGTCGTCATTTGGGCCCAGGAATCATCGATCAAAGCAAATTAAAACGCGTTAAACCAGCTGTACTTTGCAAAGGTGGCAACAATACAGCGTAGCATAATGGAGATATGACACGTATCAATTTATTACACCTGTCGACTTCCGCGTCCCTTTCTCTTGCACACCATATCTAGAACCATAAAATCTGTAATTGATTATTATTACCCCTTTGTATGCGTCCTCTTTCTTAACGTTTGTGTTTTTGTTTTTCTTTTTTTTTTTTTTCCGCTTTATCGATGAGATATCGAACCATACCACAAGCGCATGTAACTCTTATCTTACGAAATTTCATCTATCCCTCTAACCTTTGTAGTCTATTTTTATTTTTTATTAAAAATAAATAATAATTATATTTATAATTTTAAATTAAAATTATTTATCAACATCTTAATTTAATATTTTTTATAAAAATAATTTACAACTCAAATATTGATAAGTCTATATAAGACTAAATAAATTTTTTTATAATTAATTAAATATATTTATTATATTTTAATTTTAAATTTAGATCAAAATTATGTAAATATTTAAATTTAGAATAATTACATATAAATATATCAATAATTATTTAAATTATTGCCTTAAATAATATTCATAGTCTATAAATATAAATTTTAATCACTAAAATAAATTTTTGAGACAAATAATCTTCTAATTTAATTTGAATTTTAATTGTGTTAAGCAAAATAATGCTTATTAAGGTCCTTAAAAAGAAAGGTATTTTTATTCTCCTTTATTTTTAAATATAAAATAAAAATTATAGAAAATATTTTATATTAAATTTTAAATTTATTAATATTAAAATTAAATATAAAAAATTTGTTTAAATTTAACACTACTCTCATAATTGATATTTTTTATAAAAATATTAAATAATTTTATAAATATAATGATTAATATATTTACAAAATATATTAGAGAGAGAGAGAGAGAGAGTTTGACTATATTTTCGTATCACGAAGTTCCAAATATGAGATAACGTGGATTACTGGATTTGTCGGGACTCATGGACATGCATTGCATCTAAATCTAATAATTGGAATACAATCACATAATTGTGATTTTGTTTTCTATTGTCTTTCTTGTCGATGGGGAGCAGCTGAATTTCATTGATTTTCGAGATGGTTTGTACAGTCTGAAGAACCAGAAGATTTCCAAGATGGTCTTCGTTAAAAAGAGGGATTCGTCAATTAGATAGTCCCCTGGTAAAAAAAATCAAAAAGAAGAAGGAAAGGGGAAGAAAAAAAAGAGGCTCCAACCTCCTATATAAAAAGAAAATAAAAATCCTTAAATGGCATGGATAATTAGATTTCAAGTTCTTTTAACATTAAAATTTGGGCTATAGCTGTTTGGGTTTAATTCTGTACCGAATGTGGGCCCAATCTTTTATTTCAAGTGATGGACTACAGATTTTTGGGCTTGCCCTCTTTACCCTCGCACGTCCCTATAAGCCCATTACGGTTCATATCCAAAATCATAGGCATGTGAAATAGAAGATATCAAAATTATTATGTCAAACTTTTCAAGGAAAAAAAAAAAAAAATCAAAATATAGATTTGTTGCGGAGAGTTGCTTCTGTGTACATATTGCCGGTACCTTTTTTTTTTTTTTTTTTTCCCTTTTTTTCTTATCGTTTTCACAAGTTCCGTAGATTAATATCACTTGCCAATCGACTTATTTAATGGCTTGGCTTAAATTTGTAATACGGCAGAATTAACACTTTTATTAATTTTTTTTACTGCTAACTCATAGATGGAGCATTTTTCCTGAATTTCCATGAAACGTCAATATTTTGTGAATTTTTCTTAAATATTCAACTTGATATTCGTAATTTCAATAACTATGAATTACCTAATAGATTGATCTGTATCCAATTTTTTTTTATCATTTAATTCTCAAAAAATTCAATTTATTTTTCTTATATATTAATAAATTTTTAACATAAAAGAGGGAGATATGATTTGAGATTTATTACTTGATTGCGTATCTTCTCCATCAAGATCTTGCTATCAAGCCAATAGAACATACGGATTGTGCATTGCCCTCGGTAATATTTTTACTTTTGTACCATTTATCGATACTGTTTTTATTTTTTATTTTTTGGTTTTTGACCAAAATATTTATTGATACTGTTAAAATACTTTGGGGGTTACTCGTGCCAGGCCCAAACGCTTTGGTTCTTTTATCTTCCACACATCACCCTACCGTGGCGTGCAACTTAAAGAATTAAGGCAGACAACAAGTCTGCCTTCCACTAGCGCATGAAGTGAATTGACTTTCACAATTCTATATATATATATAATATATATATATATATATATATATATATATATATTCATGAACATGAGAAAGCATGGCGGTCGTGGAAGACTACTTTTATCAAAAGAACAAATTCTAAGAATATTCGTTTAATCTTGTTAAATATTTTGATAAAAAAAACTAACTCGTATTTTCTTAACATAATTTTTACTATGACAGTATTTAATAATATATTAGTTATTGTCCTTCAAATTTTTCATAATATATTTCTACCTTGTGTTCAGTTACACTTCATAAACGGTGAAATCCTCTCTCTCTCTTTCACTCTCTCTCTTTCTTGTAGAAGATTGTTCTCTTTTCTTAAAATTGGAATTATGGGAAACTGATTTTTCTCCTTGAGTTCTAAACTTAGAATTAAAAATTTAAGTAATTTTATCATTAGAGATTATACATCTAGTGGTGCATGCATGTATAATTTTCCTTGAGATAATACCTTGAAATTTTAAATTTTCTAAATTTTAACTCACAATTCAAACTATCGTATTAGAGGTGGAGATTTATAAGGTAGAGAAAAAAACAACCAAAAGATAACTTATAATCTGTAGCGAATATTTCAAACTAACCTTAGTAGTATGAAAAAATATTGTAAAAATTTAGGATCGTCCGATGGGGACACGAGCAAGGAAAACATACGTTGATTAAGCACTCGACAGGTGATTCATGTGGCATCTCTGTTACAAATACAATCTTAAAGGTGTTACAAGTAACCGAAGGACCTTGTTATTAAGAAAAAGATGCTTGGGAGCAACTGATGTCCTATGAAAAAGCCCTAAGGTGATCTATGCGATGACAAACTTTTATTGTTCCAATCATGGTTTACCGCAAATCCACAAACAATAATGAAATATTTTGGGGAGTAAACAAATCTAAAGAAAAGAAAAAGGAAGATTTCGTGTGATCAACTATCTACTAAATTTAATCCTACATTTACATTCTTTAACGCTACCCAATTAATCCGACTCCTTTTGATCAGGTAAAGCTACAATGTAAGAAATTAGCAGAAATTTTCTAAAGATATTTGGTGAGAATGGACGGTTCCTTTTAAATGGATTTTTCACTAAGATCACGAGCCATTTGTCATGTGGGTGGATCCTCTGTGTGCCCATATGCATACACGTACAAGTGGGTGAGTGTGTGGCTTGGAGAGGAATAGCCAATAAAGATTATCAAATTAAATTGTTTCTTATAATGAAAAGAAAAAGAAAAAAAAAAAAGGGAAATTAGAGAACTTAAACCAGGGTTGACTTACGCTGAAACTCGAGTAATCATGACCACACTCCACAGAAGATATTCAAAGGGACGTCTCAATAACAATGTCAACCCACCACTTCTTGTTGATACCAATGCGGCAATGCTGTGACTTCACAGTCCATTATGAACAATTTTATCACACTGACGTACCAAGTAAACGAGCCAAATGCGCCGTAAAAAAATGAAAAGCGAAATGCAAGTGGTCAAATGGTCTCTTAGTTCATTGAACTGAGAGATTGCGGAGGGCATAAACTTACGATTTGGCTTAGCTTTATTACCGTCATTATAACTCCAGCGACTGCATCTCCAAGGGATCTTAATCCTCCTATTTGGTATCTCGCCAAAAATTATCATCATTTTGGGTTTTTTATTTTCGGAAACGGCAATTGCTATTCAAGCTTGTAAACTCACCTTTCCCGCACGGTCAGAAAGTAACAATAAAAATAAGTTATGCCCAGTGATATAATTATTATTTTTTTAAAACTTAATATATAATTCATGTTATATACTTATGATAGATTAAATTCTTAAGAGAAATAATTTCTTAATATGCCATCAAAATTTTAATAATTAGATAATCTTTTATTCAAATCATATTATTTTTATATTTAATTATAATTATGACTTTTATCCTAACAAACTTTCGTATGGAAGGACATGTTAATTCATATTATAGATCTTATTTGATAGTTTAAGTTTAGGATGATTTTTTTTCTTTTTTGACAATTTTGTTTAGTAATTTGTTGGCACTCAAATACTACTAAAACAAAAGTGTGGCCTACCTTATATTAGCACGTTACTGTACTGAAAAAATAAATTCGTGTTGTAGGCTTCTTTCGAGCTCGATCAAAATTGGGAGGACTAGACTTGAGAATTGACTCTGAATGGTGTGGAAGTGCTGTTGGCTTGACTGCGTTAATTAACAGTTATGACACTATTCCTTTCATCGTTTTTCCACTTTTAGGAGTGGCACGTTTGAAGCTACCGTCAGATTGGCGGTGTTTACGGCCTTGACAAGTTCAATGTTTGCCACTACCTCGGATATTTTTGTGTATAAACAAAAATTTATATTAAAGTGAATATTAAGTTTTATATTTATTAATATTAAAATTAAATAAAAATATTTAAATTTGATAATTTTTAAATAATAAATTTTTTAATAAAAAAGATTAAATAAAAATGTCGACTTTTATTTTTAAATTTAATTTATAAATATAATAATTAGTATTTTTATCACATAATTTTTTCCTGCTCAAGTGAGGGAAAAAAAAAAAAACATATATTTATATATTTTTGTGGATTATGTCGGGCCACAAAAGAACTCAATAAGTATAACCTCTCGCTGTCACGTGTGACTGACACAATACTACACATTAGGCTTTTTCCCCACTTCAACCGGATGGGATACTGTGCTTTTTTAATTCACAATCATACAATCCATTAGTCTGACCTGTGTGTGTTAATGTAGCTTAAAGTATTTGATTATTTACATGCTTACGTGGATCTAAGTTTTGGCGTTCCGCTGTGTTCATTCTTCACACGTTTATGTTCCTTTTTATGTAAAATTTTCAGGGCCTCAGTTCGATTCAGGGCTCGTCCTCTTGTCAGTTTTACTTTGAACACTCTCGCCTATACCTATTAAATGTCTGTTAAATGCACAGATCTCCCGATTGATGGAGCTAAATTGTTGAGCACAACGAACACAACAACATATTATAGACTTTAGAAACGTTTTCTTTTGGAATGCGACTTAGCCAATGTTAACGGATGTGCCAATAGCCATTCTCCTTTTGCAGGGTAATTCCCAGAACACTTGTCTTCAGTTTATTAAGTTTTTTAAAAGCTTCCTCCCATGTATCGTCAGGCTGTAGTACAATTATACAACGGGGGGCAGCCGTGGTCAAATGGCTTTTCCCCCACTAAAAGTGGCATATAACAATTTGGCAGGCGACAAAGCTCAACACGTGGGCTAGATCCTCTGACTCTTGCGGGACAGTTGGCTTTGGTTGGAAGCGCGACAATGCGTCCGACAAAAAAGAATTATCCAAGGTCAAGATGCAAGGTAGTGCTGAGGACTATAATTCTGGCGTCTTTATTGGTGACACTAAGATATTTAATTTGGGATTTGGGAGGCTAATAATTTCTTGCGTTATCATTATGCCGGGGAAATAGCAATACGGTAATATGGAAATATTGTCACAAGAACATTGCTCTTGGAGAAGGTTGAGAGTTCGACTTTCGCCACTCTCAATATTTCTAATAGAAATGAGTTTTATTTGAAATGCTTTGTATCATTTGGGATGTTCCCATGTTTATATTTTTTTTTTTTTTCTCTAACTTCTAACAAGTTAACTATAGAGTATTATTTTGTAAGGAAAAAAAAAAAGGTAAAATGAAAATATATCTAAGCAAGATTACCACAATTATGAACTTAAAATTTTAAGTGAGATGTTTCGAATTTGAACGTTGGAAGAATTGGGGAGGAGCTTGTGAAAATGCATGTGATATCTTATATAATAATCTCACCTTGCCACATGCCTTATATGTATGCAAGGAAATTAATTTGTTCATGGTGGCTAGGAAACAGGAATGTCCTGTGTTGTAAATGGGGGAGTCTGAATGGACTGTTAGAGCAACCGAACTCACGGAAATTCCTAAACTATTGGACGCATTGCGAGGCCAACCGTTGTATTTCATTACTATTCGGCAATTTGTAGGTGTACACCCCATAGCTACCAGCTACAAGATATCATTGGAGCTTAATTGGACCTACGGAAAAGCCATAAACTTAAACTTTAATTGGATTTATGAAGAGGTTGTGTTTCATTAGTCTTTCTATAAAAGCACAATTAAGAGCACCACAATGGTGGAATTAGTGCTCCACTTGTGCTTAAATATATACATGGGGTACATTTTGACCCACTCCCCAGAGATGACACGCTTATGTACGTGCCCATATAAACTTCATGAAAGGTCATGATCCATGAACGATAGTTAGTATTGTACTACACATTTACCTTCCATTACATGGTAGTTGGTACCCGCACTCGCTCTTAAACTGTGAGTGGGCAGAGATTTGTGAAAGTATTGATTGTGCGTGTGTGGGGAGTGGGCTGACTTCAGGCAAACTATTGAGAATGTGATGGGCCATGCATGTCACTAGTCAACTTGTCGAAGAATTGAAATGCTTTAATGAGAAAGAAAGTTCAAAGGGAATGCCAAATAACTTTATAAATATGAGGCTTGCCCACTTCTTGGCTTTGTCTCAAAATCGCCAAACGAAGTCATTTGGGAAGATAAAAGCAGTTAATTGGTAGCTACATAATATATTAACTTGTGGCTTGTGGGATTTTGATTTCAATATAGATAAGAGTATCAAATATAATGGATAGGGTGGAGAAGACAAGAAGGAACTTCAAAGGAGATTCCTTGTCTGAGGCTGCGGAGGAGCTGTTTGTTGACTGGAGAGGCAGACCCTGCAAGGATAACAAGCATGGTGGAATGACTGCTGCTGTTTTTGTCCTTGGTCTTTCTCTCTCTCTCTCTCTCTCTCTCTCTCACACACACACACACACTCTCTCTCTCTCTCACCGTTGTGTGCTTTCTCTATTATATGTGACCGTGCATGGAGTCTCATGCGTACTTAGTTATCAACATCAGTTGTATCCATATCTAGAACTCACTCTCTGTTTTCTCTTAGGAAATCATGTAAAACTACAGCCAAAGGTAAGTTTCATCAAATAATAGTAATATCTCTCCTGGGTTAAGCACAATCTCAAACTCATGGAGAGGAAATAAATTCATTTTGCACCATGATTAACCCCACAAGCCATGGCCATGGTTGGCCAGTATATTTCGTTGCTATAGATTAACTTGGTATTTCCTAACGTATCCAAGCCATTAGGGAAGAAATAGTGTTAACGGTCATGGAAGTTTCATATTATTCATACAAATCTCAGTTTTATTTTATTATGATTTTTTTAAAAAATAAATTCTCTAATCTATCTTTTGTTGCATAATTTTTCTGTTTTTGAGATTCAGGGCTCCAAGCCTTTGAGATGATGGCAATTGCTGCTGTTGGGAACAACCTCATAACTTATGTCTTCAATGAGATGCATTTCCCTTTGTCAAAGTCCGCAAACGTAGTCACTGACTTTGTAGGAACTGTTTTCCTTCTTTCACTCTTTGGTGGGTACCTTTCAGATTCTTATCTTGGAAGCTTTTGGATCATGTTGATCTTTGGGTTTGTGGAGCTCTCTGTAAGTGCTCTTTTTCCCTCGCACGACCTTTATTTTTTACCTCTCTCCAATCGTTCATGAATTAAGGGAAATTTACAATATAATCACATTTTCGTGATTTTGGGAAAAAAAAAAACTAAAACATTCCAAAGGTGCACATATCATGTAATTCAATTTTTGTATTGACAAAAAGATAAATGTCTCTCCTGTGTTGCCATTTCTTCGTGTTCCCTTTTCTTTCTTTTTTCTTTTTTGGAATCTTTTTCAGACAATTCCCTCTTCTTTGTCCATTGCTTTCCAGGACAAAGAAGGGGCAAATAAAATATTCAATGTCGAAATGTTTGCTACCAATAAAAAATTAACTTAGATCAATTCTGGGTTATATAACAGGGATTTATATTGTTGTCCGTTCAAGCCCATCTGCCCCAGTTGCGGCCACCAAGCTGCAACATGGTCTCTGATGAAGGGCACTGTGTGGAGGCCAAGGGCTGCAAAGCTTGGATATTCTTCTTGGCACTCTACTTGGTGGCTCTAGGCAGTGGCTGCTTAAAGCCGAACATAATTTCTCATGGAGCAGATCAATTCAAGAGGGAAGACTGCAAGCAATCCAAGCAGCTGTCCACATACTTCAACGTGGCCTACTTTGCTTTTTGCGTGGGGCAGCTCATTGCTCTGACCCTTCTAGTTTGGGTTCAGACCCATTCGGGTATGGACGTTGGCTTTGGCGTCTCTGCTGCTGTCATGGCTTTTGGATTGATTAGCTTGATTTCGGGTTCATTTCTTTACAGAAATAAGCCACCAAGAGGAAATATATTCACTCCTGTTGCTCAAGTAATCCCTTTCAACCTTTTTTTTTTTTTTTTTTTTACTTTCTTTATTCTATAGTGCATTCGGAAAGGCCTGTCTAATAGATTCTTTATCTCTACGTTTATTAAGCAAAGATATATGTTTTGTCCGCGTTAGGCAAACAACCATTTGGCTTTGTTTAGCATCAATTGAATGGGCAGTAATAAAGAAGGCAAAAAACGAAAAAAAAAAAGAGGAACAGAGAAAGGTTCCATTGAGTATCTTATTGCAAGTTGTTATCTTTCTCTCCCTTTTTATATTATTGCACTCTTATTGTGCTTTCGATTCAATCTCTTGTTTGATTTTATTCTTTTTCATTGTACTTTTTTTTTTAAAATATATTTTAAAATAATAAAATACAATTCTATCCTTAATTTTAAATAAAAAATAATATATGCTTATTTTTTAAAATTTTTAATTAAATAAAATTTAATATTCGGTATACCTTTATTAACCTTTTTTTTTTTTAATATAATAAATTCATTATTTTCTTTTTTCAGTTGAGTGTTACTTAATTTTTATTCATTTTACACATAATAATATTAAGTTAACTTGACTAATTTAAAAAATAAGTCAAATTAAAAACATACTTCTAAAAATTTAAAATTATGAGATATATATCTCACAAGGGAAAGAATTGCATGTTTTAGGTAGTATATGGTAAGGTGTCTCCATTCCTCGAGTCTTTAATATCGTTTAAATAATGTTCTAAGAGTATTGCCAAAGAGGAGAATGCATGACAGCAGTCCCAAGCTTGCTTATCTATATTACGTGAGCATTTTCAAAACATCTTGAACCATTTCTCTTTTCCTTAATTTTTCTATTTCCTCTCATCATCAGGTTTTTGTTGCTGCAATCACGAAGAGAAAACAAGTTTGTCCCTCTAATGCACAGATGCTACATGGAAGCAACAACAATTTGCCTAACCATGCCTACGCCGCACCTTCTAATTATAGGAACCTACTTCACACTGAGAAGTTTAGGTGGGTTAAATACTATGATTTTTGCAATTTTCTCTCAGAAAAATGTTGTGCGAGGACAATAAAATTTTAGGTACTTGTTCTAGGTTCCTTGACAAGGCCTGCATCAGAATTCAAGATGG
This sequence comes from Rhizophora apiculata, assembly GCA_037832385.1. NCBI lineage: Eukaryota > Viridiplantae > Streptophyta > Magnoliopsida > Malpighiales > Rhizophoraceae > Rhizophora > Rhizophora apiculata. The sequence goes on along the minus strand of CM075430.1, from coordinate 3,021,003 downwards.
AACTCAGGCAAGCGAGAGTCCATGGAGACTCTGTACCGTGGCCCAGGTTGAGCAAGTGAAGATCATTATCTCAGTAATTCCTATATTTGCCTGCACTATCATCTTCAACACCATTCTAGCGCAGCTCCAAACATTCTCCGTCCAACAGGGAAGTGTTATGGACACCCGGATAACAAAAAGTTTTCATATTCCTCCAGCTTCGCTTCAATCCATCCCTTACATCGTGCTCATTATTGTTGTCCCTCTCTATGAAACCGTCTTTGTACCATTTGCACGAAGAGTCACGGGAAAGGACTCTGGAATCTCTCCTCTACAAAGGGTTGGCACTGGACTATTTATTGCCACATTTTCCATGGTTTCAGCTGCACTAGTAGAGAAGAAGAGAAGAATCTCATCTCCGCAACTCAATGAAACATTGTCCGTATTTTGGATTGCTCCACAATTCCTCATCTTCGGACTCTCAGAGATGTTTACGGCAGTAGGTCTTGTAGAATTCTTCTACAAACAGTCTTTGAATGGGATGCAATCCTTTCTTACAGCCTTGACTTATTGCTCATACTCGTTTGGTTTCTACCTGAGCTCCCTTCTTGTCTCACTGGTGAACAAAATCACTTCCAGCTCTTCGGGCACGGGCTGGCTTAGTGACAATGACCTCAACAAAGATAAGCTAGACCTTTTCTATTGGCTACTAGCTGCCTTAAGCCTTATCAATTTCTTTAATTTTCTATTCTGGGCTAGATGGTATTCTTACAATCCATCTCTATCACCTACTGGTACACCACAAGACTGCCTTGGACAGGACTTAGAAAATCAAAAGTTCAACACTTAAAAAGTATGCTCAGCCTGATAATATTACATATCAAACAACATTATCTTCTGCCCCCTCCCCTTATCCATACCATAACCCGTGTCCTCCTGTTGTAATAGAAAACACTTGGTAGATAATAACTACAGTAGCTTAACATCATGACCCCAGTTTACCAGAATGATTGATATAATGTAACTGCAGAATTATTGTTCACTTCTTCTTGTTGTGCTAAATACTTTACCCTGTTTCTTTCCATTGAATTAAACGAAAAAAAAAAAAAAAAAAAAAAGACTTGACCCTGTAAAGTGGGAATGGTAGGTGGGAAGGTCTCCATTCCAGGACTACTAATGAAAGATAGGTCAAATTGCATGAACCACAAGATTCAATATGAAATCCCATCAACCACAAGATCCAATGCACCCCTTGGACCTAGAGTAATGCTCCTTTTCCAGATTTATTCCTTTGAATGATCATTTGTAAGGACGCCACGTCTCATTGTTCCTTTTCTGTTATCAAAAGGAAGACGTAAAGTGGTGGGGTAGTGCTTTGCGTTTTAAATGGTTGAAAGAGCACTCTTTCAAAAGCAAATATAATCTATTATCATCATCATGGTGGTTCACTAACTAGCAACATGTTACTGCTTCCAAAGCAATCCTTAATAAAGCTAAAACTATCTAAAACATCCATAATTTGGAAAACAGACTAGACAAACCTAAACTTGCTACAATTCCATCTCCACATGGAAGAAGCATCCGTAGAACATGTTTTAGGCCCTTCAATCGTTAATGCCTTTCTGCACTTCTGTCTCCTACCACCACTGGATATACAAGGTGATTTTCCATCATAAGGAACATTCTTTTGTGCGCTAACAGGCTCCAGTGGCCCCAATAGCAACAATTTTCACCAACATGGACGGCCCATATACTCAAATAATATCTACATCCTGAGAGCAAAATCATGGCCTAAGCACTAAGGATGCGTCAGCATAATATGAATCAACTTACCTAGTCAGAAACAGTTTGTCAAACAAAATGACGCTGACTGCTGAGGTTCTAACAATCGGGAAGGCTCTAGTATTCTTTACCTGCATCTAAGGATGATCTACCAAATCCCGGATATGTTATGGGTAAATAAAACAGGGATCTAAGGGCTAAGAAAGAAAAGAAAATCTTAAGGGTTAAGAAAAAAAAAACAAAAAAAAACAAAAGAATAAATCGCATACGCTCAACCGTCGAAGTTCTTTAAACGGTGTCGTTCTCCTTGGTCATACTTTGACTTTTGGAGTTCTTGTCATTTCGGTTATTCTTGGCTGATGTTTCCGTCAATTCAGATACAGAGGATTGGTTATTTCGTACACATACTTTTACATATATATATATATACGAATGAATGTATGTATGTATGTATGTTTTTATTAGATAATAATTCACTTTTGTGTCGATAAAATCTCAAATTGGCGTATTCAAATAAATAGAGTTCCTTCTGAAATATTTTACGAGGACGTTGTCCATCTTTTTCCTCCTTTCAGTAGTTTTTATTATTTCAGCGCTGCAGATTTCTTTCAACATCCCCTTTGTTTTACTTCGATCAACTCCATTTTACACTTACATATCATAAAATTGCAATTCGGAGAAATTATATGGGATAACTGAGTATTGCTTCTATTAAGTTAGGCAACGAAGTGACCCGGCAACCTAGCTAATACCATACCAGTGGGTCCAGTCCATGGTCTAACCAGAGCTTGTGCGTTGAATGAAAACGCTAATTCCCATTAATTGTCACTCTTCACTGTAAACTACAGGCCTGACTCGCCCACAAAGTTGGGCTGATATGACTCCCGGTCCAGCAGTATCTGGCTTGCTGACATGCCATCACGGTTTTAGACATGCAACGGAGCAATGCCCATGTTGGAAAATAACCAAGCAACCTTGGCAAGAAGGGAAAGAAAACATGGACGTTAGAAAAAGGAACCCCAATCCAGGAATAAAGGCATGGACTAAAGCATCACTTCCTGGGTTTTGTTTACATTGTTACTCTTAACGGTTTTTAATATGGACAAATTTCTAATGCTTATCTCGTTCACCATCTCCGCTCCTACCCACCTTTATATTGCCTTCAATGCTCCTTTTGCTGAAACATTCTAACGCCCTTTGATAGTGTTACTATTTTTTTTGTAAATATTCACGTAGGGGAGGTTGGTGGAAGCAAGATGGCTATTGCTGATAAACGGCTATGGTGCTTGAACATGTTAATCTTGACGCTACAATGGTCAAATGGGCTTGTGGAGTCGGAAAGAGTTTCAGCAATGTATGTATTTGGAGATTCATTGGTTGATGCTGGCAACAACAACTATCTCAGCTCCATTGCAAAATCCAATTACTACCCCTACGGGATTGACTTCAGTATTGGGTCCACTGGGAGATTCTCCAATGGAAAAACCTTTGTTGATATACTTGGTAAGTAGTTATCTGCATTCGTCGATTCATATTTGATCTTACATATTCAAAACATGTGTGAACATATGACAATATTTTGTTTAAATTTCATTTTACATGAATTTTGATTTGCAGGAGATAAGCTAGGTGTGCCTTACCCTCTGCCATTTGCGGATCCTAACACCGCTGGATCTAAAATACTGCGGGGAGTCAATTACGCTTCAGCAGCTGCTGGGATTCTTGATGAGAGTGGCCAACACTATGTAATTCACTCTTCTCATACCATCGGTAAATCTAGGATTTAATAAAATATTATCCCAAGCTAGGCTCACCTATAGCTAAAGCTAGAATTATATTTAAGAAAAAAAAACAAAAAACAAAAAAACAACAATGGTTGATTAGAATTACATGAAAGTCGATTTCATGTAAAACGACACAACCTTACAAGTTTGATCATATCAGTGCTCAAATGACTTCGGAGCTTGATTTTCACGACACCAACGTAACATGATGCAAATGCAGGGACAAAAGTACAGTCTGAGCCAACAGGTGCTGAACTTTGAGACCACATTAAATCAACTAAGAACATTGATGGGTGGAAGAAACTTGACAGATTACCTGCAAAATGCCTTTGCAGTTCTAGTGTTTGGAAGCAATGATTACATAAACAACTATCTCCTGCCTTCAATTTACTCCTCCAGCTACAACTACAGTCCCCCAGAATTTGCCAACCTTTTGCTTAATCGCTACGCCCGTCAACTTGTGGTAACTGAGCAGAGCTTGCAGATTTGTGTGTCCTTTCCATCACACTTGAGAAATGTTTGCTGCATTTTCAGCTTTTTTAGGACAACTACATGAAACAAAATGTTCTAAGATCAGTATCTGATGGTTTTGCAGACACTATATAGCCTTGGACTAAGGAAATTCCTACTAGCAGGAATTGGACCCCTCGGCTGCATCCCTAATCAAAGAGCCAGCGCCCCACCAGATAGATGCGTTGATTATGCCAACCAGATAATTGGAACCTTCAACGAGGGACTTAAATCACTTGTTCATCAACTCAACAGTCAACCCGGTGCCATATACCTGTACGGCAACACTTACGGCGCAGTTGGTGACATGCTGAACAATCCCGCCACTTATGGTAAGTCAGAAAACATAAATAAACAAATGTAACATGTTCCCGAAATGCTTTCAACAAACGGAACATGACATAGTTAAGAATGGTATATTGCAGGATTCAGTGTTGTTGATAGGGGTTGCTGTGGAATTGGGAGGAACCAAGGCCAAATAACATGTATTCCGTTTGCTATTCCATGCACAAACAGAGATGCGTACGTCTTTTGGGATGCCTTCCATCCAACACAAGCTGTCAATGCCATTCTCGCCCGGAGGGCATTCTATGGGTCATCGAGGGATTGTTACCCGATCAACGTCCAGCAAATGACTCTCATCTCCACTAACGTAACTCAATCCAATTAGATTTCGTTCTCAAATTTGCCGCAACATCCCTTTGAGAGTCAACTAAATATGGGTGTTTTTTTTTTTTTTTTTTCCTTTTCTATGTGATTTCTGCCAAGTTACTCGCCTCTTGGTGTCCAATTGGATCAACTAAATATGTTAATCTTCCAAATTCATTTTATATGTTCTGCTAATGTCTACAATATGATTGCATTAAATACACACACATGTATGTATGTATGTATGTATGTATGTATGTAGGCGGCCGCGTTTGATTTTTTTTAATTGTTCGCATGTCATGGAATTTAATTGAGGTGTAAACTATTCCTTTTGCGTTATTTTGAGACATCCAACAATTAATTGAAAAATGAATAAAAGGTATTCAAATTTATTTGTTTTGAAAAGAATAAGCGTGATCTAACTATAAATAAATAAAAAGAAAGAAAAATAAGAATATAATCAAAAATAAGAAAAATATTACATCACGTAATAAATAATAAGTACAACTTTCATTTATATTTTTTAAATATAAATTATTAATTATCTTAATATACAAAAAATTTTATTATTTTTATTTTAAATATTATATATATATATATATTATGTAATATAATATTATACTTGACTTATATTTAAAAGAAATAGTTAAAATAAAAATTTTACATCACGTGACCAAGCACCGCCTCAATGAGGAGAAATCTAGGGAGACTGTTCCGAAAAAACCCAATTCCGCATCCGAAGGGGTTTGCAAAAGAAGAGAAAGAAAAGAAAAAAAATTGCAGTCTTTCTTTGACCTTTCCCGTCGCTTTCCTGGGAGAGGTAAAAATGGCAGCGTTCTCTGCAACAAAAATGAAATTGTTGACGACAAAAACTCAGTCAAACTATCCGTTCTTGAGAAAATCACTGAGTCTGTTTCAATCCTACGCTTCCCCATACACCCGCTCCTATTCTTCTCGGTCTTCTACTACTTTTCAAGAAAGGGAAAAGGTCGGAGAAGACAAGGAAGAAGAAGATGTTATACCCACTTCTGGACTCGGCAGGCCACTGTCGGAAATAATCAAAGAACTCAACAAGAAGGTCCCCGATTCTCTTGTTAGACAACGCGTTGAAGATGGCTTCACTGCCAGATACGTCCCCTGGTACCTCTTTCTCTCTCTCCGTGCGACACAAATTCATTCACTGGAGCACACCCTTAAATATGCATTTCATATTGGTATTGCATAGAGACCATTAATTGACCCAGATGGGCTCTTACTGAAATACAGTCTAGAGACGGAGAATCTGGAAACAATTAGGCCCTTCGGCTTTTTGGGTTTTTCGGGTTTGAGAAGGAGGAGGCAAAGTAAATTTCTTTTCTGTATAGGAAAGGGAAAGAATGTTGAATTTGGTTGACGGCAACATCTGGCTATTCAAAAATAAAAACCGGATAATAATAGGCTAGTGGTAAGGCCGAACCTGAAATTGTGCCCACATGGTTTTAGAGTTGATTTCATTTCATATTTTAGGGGAGAGTCGTGGCGGTATGGTCTACTGAAACGAATTCTTCCTGATTATGAAAGAAAAGAAATTTGGGTAAACTTTTAATCTAAATGCAAGTATATATTATTTGAGTGCAAGATGATATGGATGAGCTTCAGTGAACTTTCTGTTAGTTATTATTAAGCCGTTGATTCAAATCCTAAAATGAGAAATTTTTAGTGTCTAGATAAAGTCTCAATGTGGCTTTTCCTTACTGCTAGAGAGTCCTGTGATTTCTATTTCTCTAGTTGTTGAAATTTAGGAGTATATCACCTGATCTTGTAGTTTCACTTACAGTCTTCTATTTTTGCAGGCATCTTGTCAACAGGATTATGAATTTACATGCTCCTGGTATGTTAAACCTGAAAGGTTGCACACACCCTTGCACATATGCACATGAATATGTCCATTAACCTTAGTCGGTGAATATATGTTAGCTTGAATTTTCAAGCCTCTGAGATTGTAAACCTTTGTACCTGCTCCATTAATGCAGAGTGGTCTGGGGAGGTTCGGAACATCACATATTCTCCAGATGGCAAGTCTGTGTCTGTTGTTTATCGGGTGACACTTTATGGTACTGATGCTGAGGTACGTCTCTCATTTTGTTGCTTTTTTATTTTTTTCTTTGTGTGTTTGTAGATGTGAATCAGGATCCTTGTATGATTTGCAATTAAATGAGGATATGTGCCATTCTCTGTCTGGTCAAGTGTGAGGTTGATTGCCTTTGGAAATGCTAAATATGAAAAATGGAATCGGATGTCATTTTTTGTGGAACTTAGAGGTATGCTCGGTGATTTTGGAAATACTTTAGTTGTACAATGTATTATGGAGATCAGCCTATCCCAGGTTATGCAAATGTAAATTTGGGAAATAATTGAGATACTTTATCATGTGCTGTGGCAGGCAACTGGATTCAAATTAGAAGGTAAAATCTTCTATAGCACTACACCTGGGTAGGAATTCATGTGTCGAAAGCAGAGCTGTCGAATAAGACCAAATGAAAGACATGCTCTGAAATTTTGTAGCAACATGGTCTTGCTTCTAGTGAACTGAATAAAAAGAAGAAAAAATTGAGGGAATTTCCAGAATTTCCTTTTGGCACATTATATAACTGCAGATAATATTTCTCTTTGGCGCTAACCTATTTTTCTCTTAATATTTTCCCTGCTTCACTAGCTACACAGGGAGTCAACAGGAACGGCTTCGGTTGATGGCATGGGCTTTGGAGATCCTGTGCAAAAGGCTGAAGCAATGGCATTTCGACGGGCATGTGCACGTTTTGGTCTAGCACTACATCTTTATCACGAGGAGACGTCAGAGTAAAAGGATGGATCACTTTTCATGCTAGTTGGACATGTTTTTTTGGGTTTAAGAGGATTATGGTGAGGCCCAATGTCGAAGCATTTGTTGGGCTTCTATTTTTGGAATATGGGTTCCCTGTGGCTGTCTATAGTTTACCAGCAAGTGGATTTATCCTGGTGTGTCACCTTCTTGAATGTTACAGTATTTAGATTGAGGAAGACATGCGGCTTGGTAGGAATTAAAAAAATAAAAATAAAAGGGAAAAATTATTATAACCACGGAAAGTTTGAACCAGGATCCATCAAAGTCGTGAAAAACGAATATATAAAAATAAAATAAAATTAAAAGCAAAGTTTAAAGAAAGAAACCCCTGAAGTTAATTAAGTGAGAAAAAAAAAAAAAAGGGAACAGGTGAAATCCTAGTGGAATGAGAAGTTGATCAAAGCTGCAGAAGTCTTGTTCAACGTTTTCCCTTTTGTATTACTTCTGGCGAAGGAGAAGAATGGAATTATGGAAACAAGCGAAGCGAACATGTGTCTCCGGCTTCGGAAGTAATGAGTTGGCGATATGGTCCACGAGAGTGAAAATGAAATGAGAGAGAATCGACTTAGCCGCGCAGCGCCTCATGGTGCGCGATGGGGGCCTGAATACTGTAGGTTTTTTTTTTTTTAAATGAAAAAAAAAAAAAGGAGTGAAAATGAAATGAGATAACAAAGCTGCGAGACATGCGTGTTCGTCATCTTGTCATGCCTCACTATCACATGACTATGCTTCCCGCTTCACAGAGAGAGAGAGAGAGAGAGTGTGGGGTTACGTGGAACACAAATGCAGGCGTTCGATTGACTGATGTTATTTTCTAGTCAAAGATATTGGAGACAGCTGCCTCCCCCAGAGAAGCCTGGTAGTTTTGTCTCGCAAGAAACCCAGATAAATCAAAGTTTTTCGAAATTCGTAAACTAATCTTTTGTCCTTCAATTATGAGTAAGGTTGCTGAAATCTGGAAGATGATTTGGGAGGTGCTCGCCAGAGAGGATACAGAGTAAGGTCCAATGTTATCAAGCCGGAGTAGGGTCCGGTAGATGAAGGTTCGGGTGAGAGGCTTGCACATGTGCTTAAGGTCAAGAGTCAAATCGATATGAGTACAGAGAATCTCAACTAAATAGAGGATTTAAAATCATTTCCAAACGTAACATTGTTGCCATATCCGTAACAAGAGAGCTTTAATGGTAATATAACGAGTGAGAGGTCATGATACAATAGGTGGAATTTAAGTTCTTAGCTATAACCTAACGGTGCGGATCTGAGCGGGGAAGTCACCCACCCCTGGGGTCTGGGGCCTGCCACGGCTCCAATTATAAGACCTTCTAGGTTTGGCTCAAGGAGACCTATGGTCGGTTGTCAACCTCCTCATCAGTTGCATTTTTCGCTTTTTTCTCTTTTACGGAAAATTTAAAATCCAGAATGCTTTTGGCCCAAACAAATATAATTGCTAAAGTTGTATATAAAAATCTGTTTTTGGATACGCTTTCTGTAACACCACGATAAGATAATTGTTGGCCCCAACACAAACATTCGAATTGCTCATGCAAAACAATCTCAAGTTTGAGTTCTTACTCAAATACTTTATGGATCAATGGAGTTTTTATAGGCGGAAGATGTACTCTTTAAAAGTAAGGTTGTTGTTGTCCATTAAAAAAAAAAAATAAAATATTATTATTATTATTATTAATACACATGTAGTAGATTAGAAATTTATGACCATAAATGATATCCAATTGCGTATTCCTGAAAATTAAATTAGACACGTATTGGTGCATGAATTAAAATTAGTTGCAGCAAACTCAGGCATAAAAGACAAAGCAGAGATAAAGGCACCAATTCAATATCTTTTATGGCCCACCGCCAACCGTTCATCAACGTTGACTGTCAGTAAATTAAGAGAAGTTCAAGTTTAAAAGTTCAAATATTGATGCCATTTAAAACTAGATTAGTCGTTTTCAACATGGTTAGGGTCCTGAATTCTACCTGCCTGTCTATTACGATTTTTTTATCCTCATTATTTCTTCTCCCCCGTTTTCCTCGGCTTCCACCTCAGCAAATCATTTTTGATAGCCGCCTTTATACTTTAGCCTATCAACTCAACAACCACATAAATTAATAATTCAACTTACATGCTATTCAAATTATGTTGCCTTTTTTTTTTTTTTAAAAAAAAAAAAAGAAATTTTTGAATTTTGTGTTCTGTTTTTGTAATAAGCATTTATTATACAGTATCGTCTCTTCTTGCTTAAGAATGTATTTTGCGTTTAATGGGACGATTATGCTGTGGCTGCTTCGAAGTTTGAAGTTTTTGACTTGGAGTCTAGCAAAACCCTGTTCATCTGAGATGTGCATGTTGTTTGAACCAAAAATCAATTTTCTTTGATTGTTCTTTTTCCAGGCAATGAAAAGTATTAGCATTTTATTACACACACATCTAGTCACCTACACGCATGTACGTAAGTAATAATATATACTAATTAATCAGACAAATGTTTGGCTGGTTCTAGTTCTTTGTCTGCTTGCTTTACAGTCTTTGTTAGCCACTAAATGGCAGTTTTTGACCACGTAATCGAATTGCATATTCATAAACATTGTACTAAACATCTAGTCCAGTTTAAAACGACGCTTATAAGTTTAAACACCCAATATCCTTTGCCATTAATTATAAATAGCTAATTAGTTCGGAAATTATTCTCCTTGATTATTTCACTATTCTTATAATTTAAATTAATTATTACTTTAAGATATTATAATAATATGATGGTGCCGCGCCGCGGAGTTTAATTTAGTTTCGAAAGGAGACAACGTATACGATCCTAATAGTGCCAAGAAAAGGAAGCTTCATTTAGATACTGTATCCAACAAACCAAAGTAATCGTCCAATGGCAAGTTGACGAAATTGTTATGTAGAAAAAATTAACAATTGTACAAACAAAATGTCTAACAGTTATGCTTGCACCTCTGAGAATTGGGTGTTTAAGATTTCTCAAAAAAAAAAATTTTGAACTTCATCGTGGAGTAATTAAGTTTATTTTGTTCGACTAAAGAAAGTGAAAGGGTTATGGTGGCTGGAGGGTGTAGGATTTTTATATGCAGACAATTTTTGCAGAGAGGGCTGACCGTTGACCTCCCGCGTGAATTCATCCTGCGTTCCCTCCGTTTCCCTTCCGTTTCTGCCACAAGGCACTTTTGCCCTTCCCATCGCACTTCTGCGAGGTGATTTCGCGATTATGGTAATTACTAAGGTTGTTTGTGTCATTCCGCATTCCCTCTAAAAATAATTTAAAGTACGGCTATGGACGACATAATAATGTCTAAAAAACTAGGCCCACCTTCACTGAATAGCGTGTTGGTCAAACATTATGTGACAATGGTCACAAACAATCATCCAAATGTGGCAAACACAGGAAATCTTGGCGCGTGAAGAAAAATGATATGTCCAGGATGAAAAGAGGTGGGGGATGCCTGGTGTATATATAATTTTATGTCCGTATTATCACTCTCTATTTATTTTTTATTTTTTATTTTTTTTTACCTTTTGCTTTCTCTTCCCTCTCAAGTTGATATCTCTGACCTAATTGTCTCCCTTCGACCAATATCAACCCTGGTACAACCATCAACTCCAAAATTCACCTCAAAATCCAAGAGAAGATCCCTCTAAATTTATTGGGTCTTTCTCAGCTCTAGGCAACGATACGCAGATCTAGTCTAATCTAGATAGATAGCTATTTTTGTGCCAGGACACGTATAGGTATCTAACTCGCACATAGAGTGTCATCCCGGAGACACAAAGTTTTCTTCGTGCTGACCTTGGTTTTCAGGGGCCCGATAATTAAGAGATCTCAAGAAAGAAGAAGAAGAAGAAGAAGAAGAAGAAAAGGGAAAGAATTAAGGATGACCCCAGCAAGTTTGGCAGGGCAGTTTGGTGACACAACGTATACTAAGGTGTTCGTTGGAGGGTTGGCTTGGGAGACTCAGAAGGAGACCATGAAGAAGTACTTCGAGCAGTTTGGTGAGATCTTGGAGGCTGTTGTCATCACTGATAAAGCCACTGGCAGATCCAAAGGCTATGGATTTGTATGCACTTTTCTTCCTTTTTAGTTTTGTATATACTACTCTCTCTCTCCTTTTTTTTTTTTTTTATTCTTTACATAATACCATCTTGTATTTCAATTAACATTAGATCTTCAAACGAAGGAAAGATCTGACATAAGATTAGCATAAAAGTTAAGAATTTCATGAAGAATCGCAATGATTTGTGCCATTTTCCATTTTTAGATTGAGATAATTATGTGATTGCTTATTTTAGGTAAATGTGTTGTACTCATTTTAGGTAACTTTCCGGGAACCTGAAGCCGCCATGAGAGCCTGTGTCGACGCTGCTCCAGTGATAGATGGTAGAAGGGCTAATTGCAATCTTGCGTCTTTAGGTGTACAGAGATCCAAACCGTCTACTCCAAAGCATGGTATACTGTTTTCTTTTTTAGCACTTCTGTTTTTATTTTTTGTTTTTGTTTTTATCATTTTCTTCTCTTTTTCTAGATGTCCATATATTATTTCATGGGAAGATGGCTGTCTAAGTCTAGGTGTACATGCATTCTGTACACTGACAGCATAGCTCAGATCTAGAAAAAGTTTCGCTAACATCTTTCCGTAAAGACGCTTTAATATGTATGCATCTCATCTGCTGTTATCTTTGGATTCACAATGCAAACAAGACTACTTGTTTGTCGATATTCGCCTTACCACTAGTTAAAATGGGCATTTCTCTTGTAAGGATGTAATACGAGGGTCCAAAAATATTCTGTTTTGGACAAAACATATTCACACTCAAAATCAGATCGCTGCATGAATATTCCTCCCAGATGGGAAAGTTCTACTCTTTCATGTTTAAAGTACATGATTACTGCGAGTGTGTACGCTAGAGAAAATGTCGGCCTTTCTTTTGCTGAAAACACTCGATATTAGCTAGCTAGAGATTTCGACGAGATGCGTCTCGAATTTTATTGTACGTTGAAGAAGTTTAATTGTTCTTATCCATAGCGCTTACATCCATTTATACATGCACGAAGTGTTGTTTTTCTATTTGAACATTTGAGAACTTCACAGCTTGTCTAAAATAAGGGGTAAGCACAAAGAAAAATAGCACCTGATATGGCATGTAATTACTAATGTTATCCGTATAGCCTAAGGCTAACAATAAAACTGTTGGCTGTGGCATGCAGGAGCTGCAGGCAGGAACTTTAGAGTAATGAGCTCTTTTCAGACAGGTTTTGGAGGTGGAGTGGGAACAACTTTTCCTTCAGCGGCATCCTTCCCTCATTATGCTATCCAACCAGGCATACCTTACAATGTTTATGGGTATTGCTTTTCTCTTTCTCTCTCTCTTTCTCTCTCTCTTTCTCTCTCTTGCACGTGCATTGCCAACTCATGCACACCCAGTCCATTGAACTGGAGTTGTCGACCACGCTTATACATGTACCTTCCCTACTTCTCTCTCTCTCTCTCTCTCTCTCTCCTTACACACACATAAAATGGTCAATCAAATGAAGATAAATATAGTAACCGTTCACTTAATTGTTTCGTTCCATCATCATTCACTCACCGTGCACATGCTTAGTCTTTCTACTGTACATGCTCTCTCTCTCTCTCTCTCTCTGTGTTCAAAGGCACACATACTGCTATAACAAACACATAAATGACAAATTTGACCCAACAAAAGAATGCATTTGACTTGTTACGCGGCCGTTGCCTTCCTTTGCCCCCCTACCTCTAAATTGATAATACACAGGGTTTAATAATCGGATGGCAAGATAGATACACAAATGTAAGTATATTATGCATATAAATTCTACGTCACATAAAATATACATATAGCATACATATATATATATATATATATATATATATACATATTTGCATGCCGGTGATAAAAAATTACCTGATTAACATCAATAGCCAGATGGGTTGGATATCCCAACTATGTTCTCAATTAGGCATTACACATTTCATTGTTTTCTGTTATTTCAGTCATGCTCGCAGTAGAAAATTATAATACCCCAACTCTTTTATTTATGTATAAGTGTTCGTGTATACATCGTGGAGCTAGCAGACGTGCATATACAACAATATTAGCTAGAAATACAATAACAATCCAAGGCTATCAAGCATTTACAACAAGAAAGTGAATATCCGTAACACGTCCAGACACATACTGATATATGTTACGTGCCCTCGCAATTGACCAAATTTACATATGTTACTAAAAGGCCGATATAATAAAGATGTTGGGAGAACTTTAAACAAAAAAAAAAAATAATAATAATAATAGAATAATTAATACAACAAATGAACTAATTGAGCTTACAGCTACATTGGAACAAATTTTACCTCTTATGTTTTTTCTTTTTTTATTTTTATTTTTATTTTCTCATGCATACCTACCTTATTATCGATAGCTTTTTTGGAATTTTGGCCGAGTTACTATACAAGCATCCAACATTAACTTTTATTCTCTCTTTCTTTTTTTTTTTTAATTTTCTTTAAATAATATTTCAGGTATTCGTCATACTCGCCGGACTACGGTTACCCGACGGTTTGTACAAGCTTCTCCCTTTCTTTTGCTTTTTCCACACGACATCTTAGGATGCGTTTTGAGGCGCACTTTTTTAGGAGAGACGACTTTTCACCTTTTACTATAGCGACTATCATTTCTACTATTGTTTCGTTTCATGTCCTGCCAGAAGATTCTCTTATTTTTCTTTTTCAATAGTTGTAGTTATTTTTTGGTTGCATTTTCAAATAATTTATTAAATTCCAACGTTTTTGAGGACATAGGAAAAGGAAATTAAACCCTACAAGATTACGTGTCGTTTCTGAATAATGACCATGGACCCATTTATCAAAAACACACAAAATAAAAAATAAAAAATAAAAAGAGGATCGAGGATCAAGGATCGAAGCCTCTCGTATTCTTCTTCTTTTAAACCCACGAATTATGCATGGGGGATCTGGAGTTTAACCCTAAGCTAAATTCCACAACTCCATGACATGTCACAAAACACAAAAGAAAACGTTAGGTGGACAAGATGTTTGACTAGGGAGTGACTCGGAGTCATAAAAAGTATAATAATAATAGTTTAATTGAACTTCATCTTTACGCAAACAAAAAAAATCATGCTCCATATCGCGAAAGGTAGGAATTTGGTTAAGTAGGTCCGACTAATGTCACAGCTACCTAGCTATAACACGTCTGAATTGTGATTTTATACTTGTTTCAGAGCTACTACAATGTGTATGGCGGGGCAACCGCCCAGTATCCTTTGTATGGAACTGGTCCTGGTGGGATGATGACTGGCGCGACAACTGCCTTTTATCCTTATCTTCAATTTGGAGAAGGTAGCGGAGCTGCACCCACCAGCTATTCTTCTGGGCAGAGCTATGGAGTTGGTGTCCAGTATCCCCACCAGCTGTTTCAGTATTCAGCCTTTAACTCAACTGGTGGGTACCCACAACACTATGGCACACCTATGTCCCTTGCACCAACGGCCGCCTTGCCATCAGGTTTGTCGGTTTGTTTACAGCATCTCATGTACTTACGTCCTTTGCACCGACTTTTATTTTCATCTTGACTGAGAAAATTGAATTACGCGTCTATCTAGCGTACGTTTGTGCATAAATACATGCATTGTGTGCAAAAGGGTTTCAATAACAGATCAAGAGCCGTGGTTTTCTAGCCAGAAAATCTCATTTTTCAATATTTAATGCTCTTAAGACAATTGACAAACATTTTAAATGTCACTGTTTTTTCCTTGAACGGAAATTTTTCATTCCAGGCAAAATCAAGGAATACAAAGGGACGGTCCTAAAATCCTGCACACTAACAAATGTCATTAGTTCGTGTAGTTATATATGATGAGATTTAGTCGGTGAAAGTGCAACTCTAAGTTTTAAGATCGATCGGTAATAACATATTTCTTTTCAAAGGGAAATCAATTCATATGAAATAGCAATGGCGTATGGTCTCACTTATTTTTTATGACTATTACAAACTTAATTATTATTTGTCGTTTTCAAGCAGAAGGAGTACTAATATCTTTGACAGTGTGTTTTGCTGTGCCACAGGCGTAACCATGGCTCTCCATGCCCCACCAATTCCTCATCGCTAGACTTATCTCAATCTAGCTAATCGAATGCTTCGTCAGCTGCTTCTTTTGAGGTTTCAACATCCTTAGGCCTAACCATGGTTCCCCCTTGTCTCTATTTCTCTGCCTAACATAAGCCCATGCTTGGCATTTGGGCTTCTGCACTAAAACTACAAGCCCCCCATAGGGGTACATTCATCTGTCCAAGAATTGGAGAGTCATGCATCTTTTTCTCTTCATATTTTTGAATGAGGGGTTCCTTGAAAAGAACCAAAATCATGTTTATGAAATCACCAGCTCAAGCTACTGGATTAGCTTAGTTGGAGACTGTTTTTCTTTAGCCCCGGAAAGAGGCTAAGTAAAACAACCATTTTGTAAATTTTAGGCTCAAAAAAAAAAAAGGTTTCCAAATTGTATATTCAACAAGAAAAGGCAGCAAGCCTATCAGTTTTAATACTTGTTTTTAAATGGCTAATCCCTCCAAAAAGGCTAATCACCTCAACGAAGGAGAAGTTTTAGAAGAGTCATCGTCTTGGGCATTTGAGATGCCCAAGTCTTTTTTTGTTGCATTAACATCTAGCTAGTCTTAGGATTTTAGAACTAGGACCATGCAGTCAATGTTACTACAAATGCTTTTACGAACTTCGTTTTAATTTCTTGTAGTGTTTTAAACAACAAGCTTCCCTGGGGAAAGGGGAAGGAATGCAACTCACTCTTTGTTTTGTCACTTGTTGTAAATTCAATCAAGCGGCTAAACCGAGGGGTTTTAGCCACTTTAGAAAATGATAGGAGGGTCAGTAGTTGTTGTTTTATGCATCTAGCATTTACCATGTTTCAATTATCATGCTAAGTGTCTCCATAAATGGATGTGGAGCTCACAGCACATGCATGCAACCCAAGGGATATATTTTGTTTCCCTTGGGTTCTTCTTCTCTAACCCAACAACCATGGTTAGGACCTAGGTCACCTCGACAATCTCTACTTCTTTTCCTCTGTCTCTCTCTCTCTCTCTCTCTTTCTCCATAAGCTTTGCTGGAGATGGACCAACATATATATACTCTTCATCTGTATAAGGCTATGGTTTTGGATTGTAATAACTAGGATATCTCTACTTAGACAACATTCTATTTTTTTTTTTTTTTTCTTTTTTTGGGTTATCTCTACCGGGACAACATTCATTCTCCAACTAGGGTTGTTGAGGATGGATGTGCTACTTACTTTTATGCTTTAATTTGGAACAATGTTTATGCTCACTTCTGCGCTAATGCCTTGTTCATGGATGACAAGCATTTTAAACTTCTAGAGCTCTTAATCTTTTCTGTGTTTATTATCCTTCTTCGGTCCTAGCAACTATATCATTGTCAATTCAATGCATCATAATAATTAGCGACGAGCCTAAATAAGTGGGTCAAGCAGCGTGCAATTAACCAATCCAATTACGAACTCATAACTGAAAATTAATAATAATGCTTCCCTCAGTTTTAATTAATGGATCCTTAAACGTTCAATAGGAGCTCAATTTGCTTTTCTAATCAGTATCAAAAGGCTCAATAGGTTCTGAACTAATTAACCGCTCTCTTACAATGAGGGGCCTTCTTGTTCCATGAAATGGACGGGCTTGGAAATATCAATTAATTCAGGCTTCCTAATTTGTGTTCACAGCAGAAAGCGAGTCGCCGTGGCGCAGCTTTACCGCAGCGGTTGGAGGCGTGCGCCTCCGACTTGACCTCGGTCCCCCACCTCACCTCACCCCACCCACCTCCTCTAATGATGGTATAACCATCTCCACTACAGATTTAAGACACAAAAAAAGGTGAGTCGCTTGCGAAATTGAAGAGTCTGACTAATTCATTAAACAATAAAAGTAGGGGCAGAGACTTTTTTTTTTTTTTAATATAAGCACATATTAATTACCACACGTGAACAGTAATGTGGTGAATCCTTAATGATATGTATTCTTACATTTAATGAAAGTGTATAAACAATCATCTAATTTATTACTTGGTTTTATTCATAATAAATACTGGTATTAATAACTTTTTAATTTCTCTAGAATGCTGTAAATGAGATTTACATTATAGTTGGTGATGATTAAGAGGGAAGGGGACAGAGGCTCTAACGGCTCCCTTGGCGAATAAAATTGTATGCTAGGCTATTTGCATGACATAAGAAAGCCCAGTCATTGTCTGCTGCTTCCTATTGTTATCGTTATTGGGCCTCTTTTGGCCCAAACGTGAGACGAATCGTTTTGCCCTATGCTTCTTGCGTGAGATTACGCAGAAATACCGCCGAAAATTTACGCTGCGTTGTAAAATTTAATTTAGTTGCTGTTACCGTTTAATATAAATTTCATGATTTTTTTTTTTAAAAAAATTTTATTTTGGGAGACTAGATTGACTAACTTTGATCAGCTGGTGCGCAGTTACGGTGGGTTCGGTTAAGAAAGAAAAAGGTAAAAAGATGGTTCTTTTTATTCCGTAGTCAGGCAGGCAGGTCAAAAGGAAAATCGGATGGCTCCTAATGCTAACTTCCATCTTCTTCTCCCGTGTCTCTCTCCCGCGCCCTTGGATCGACGTCCATCTCGCAGGCTATTTCATTTGGCTTGCATTTTCTTTTGTACGTTTACAAAGCTGTGCGTGGGACCCAGAGACGCTTTGTGTTCACAACAATATTGGAGGTTATTTTTGTCTTTTTATAGTTCTTTTTTATTAAATCCATTTATTTTTTTGGTCTTCAAATATTATTTGGAGATGCAGTATTTTTCTATTTTTTTCTTTTCCCTTTTGTTGGGATATTACCAATTCTCTAGTCTCTCACAAAACCCTCACTCTCCCACACATTCTCATTCCCTCCCTTCTCTTTCACACACACGCACGCGCGCGCGCGCGCGCACACACTCACAATGTTGAAGCTCTCGCGATTTTTGAAATCAAGGTACGAAATTTCTATGTCCATTTCTTCTCCTTGATTGTAGAGCCTTCATTTTCTGTTTGGCAGCCGTGAAAAATATTGGAAGGTCAAGAAAAATGATGTTTTTGAGCGTGTATGGATGTTGGGTTTTAACATTAATATTATCCAGGAAGCGAAAAGCTATCAAGTATAAACTTACCTTTCGAATGCTTATTTTGATTTATACAGAAAACCTAATTGGAGAGAGGCTCGATTTTTCCAAAATAACAGAGCCGGTGGAACATGTTTGGGAAACATAGTGATGACGGTCCTCTTTGTTGATTTGGAACAGGAACATGTTTGGGAGACCCATTGATGTAGGAGGTGGCATAAAGGGGCAAACTTTTTCGTCCAAAGCTGGAATTTCAACTTCCAGATCAGATTTTGGTGTCAAAGGTAATAAGGGCAATTAAATAAGATTGTTTTAGTGTACACGCATGCACAACCGAAAACTCTTAAGTGCTTCTGATTGTGTATCTGTTACCTGTTTAGGTTTTTCGGATCGAATATTTGCTCCTTATTCCATATTCAAGGGAAAAGCCGCACTTTATGTTTCACCTCAACTGCCGACTTTTGTTAAGTTGGATGTAAGTTTTACATCCTTCCTGATGTTCTACCATCACTTCATAGTTTCTTGCTAATTCCTTCTTTATGTTGTGCAGTCTGGGGCTCTTAGAGTTGATCGGCGTGGTTGTGTGATGTTGACTTTCATGCCTGCTGTTGGTGAGCGCAAGTATGACAATGAAAGGAGGCAGGTAATGTTTCCTCTATTTCAAAATCTTGTGTCACTCTATTTATCAAGCAACTAGCAAGCCAGGGATTTTGTTAAGTGGTCCTTGTTACATTAGTACGGTGTTCTTGACTGTTGATTGTTATGTAGCTGACCAACTGATTTTGTTGTAATTTGCAGATGTTTGCTTTATCGGCTACGGAGGTGGGGTCTTTGATAAGCTTGGGTCCCAAGGATTCTGCTGAATTCTTCCATGATCCCGCAATGTTATCCAAGTTAGTCTTCTAAGTAATTAGGAGGAATCATTAGGATGAATCATGTTCATCATTGTTTTTATTGTTACGTTAATTCGGAATTTTAGCTGTTATCACATGCATTTGTTTCTCCCCATTTGCTTTCATTCATTTTTGCTAACTAGCTTATGCCACAGTAATGCTGGTCAGGTGAGAAAGAGCTTATCTGTTAAGCCACAGACGGATGGTACTGGCTATTTCATTTCACTAAGTAAGTATTCTCTCTGCACAAGGTTTTTTTTGGTTGAAACCTTTTTGAATTCATCCCACTTTAGTTTCTATTTTTAAGTGTTAACTAGTGAGACAATGTGACACTAGCATTTTGATTGGGTAAAAAGATAAATGTCATTTCAATTGCTAAAAGAAAAGAAGAAAAGCATAGGGAAGGAGGCATATGCATGCACACATATTGACCTGTTATGATATACCTCTATGGGTAACTGCCTAGTTGCAGTTGGGTTGCTAACTTTTGTTGCAGCTGGACATTGTAGCACATGATGTTGTACCATATGTGCTGTTTATGCAGAAAGGTGATCCAAATAAAAAGCATCATATCCCAGATTAGATCCTGTTTGAAATTATGAGTCATTGAAATCTTGAAATTCCTGCAAAACATATTAGAATTCAAAATCTAGCCTTTTATTGCTTCAATGGAAAGAGGGATAGTGTAGGTGTGGGATTATTCTGAGATATGTTCTATTTTGTAGTTTTTATGATTGCCAGGTTTTATAAACTAGAATTCAAAATGTAACATCTTTATTGCTGCAACGGGGGGAGGGATAGCTTAGGTGCAGGATTATTCAGGGATACTCTTTATCTCTCACTCTTTACGTTAGCCAGGTTTTATAAACTATCCTGAAATATTACTAGAACCAACAGGTGTAGATTTTAAGTATCACTCATATTTGATAATGGACATTTTCCTCATCAGTACTTGTTTAAGAACCATCTACTGGAGATTTATTATGTTTTATTGGTTAATGGTCAAGAGCAGTGTATGGTGTTTGGTGGTTATTGGTCACTTAATATATTCTCATTGACTTTTGGTGTTACATTGCTCAGTCCATATTTTAGTTTAATTTATGTCACTCTGAAGAGTAATTTTTAAAAATAAAGTAATTAAAAAAGCTCCCTAAGGCTTGATGCTAATTACACTTGAGGACATAAATTTCAATTTCAGAGACTTTGCTTCTGAGATTTGATGCCTTTTGCTCTTCTGGGCATTGATTTTCAATTTAAAATTTCAGACACTGTAGTCCTTAGGTTTGTTTCACACACATATCTTTTCTCGTTTAATTATAGATTTTTTGCTCATTCCTTT